>VZRE01008268.1:53020-73414 GCA_013396775.1 Cephalopterus ornatus
TGCTGGAAAACAGAAAATAGGGGAAGCGAGGTGGGAAATCCGGGACACCCCGTCCTTCCCCGCAGCCTGGGATGGGGTTTCTCCGGGAAGGTCGGTGGGGAGGTCCCGGTTTGTGGCCCCGAGTGGAGAAAAGGCGGTGATGGGCAGAGAAAGCTTCTCTGCGTTGGCCAGAAGCTCCTGCATCTCCCCCCGCATCCTTCCCTCTCGCTGTTGCAACATTCCTGCCAGGATCCACGGAGAGCTCGATCCTATTGCGCCGGGAACGAGCTGCCGCCGCCTCCCCGGCATCTGCCGGGCTCGAATCAGGAGCCCAGAGACAGGGCAGCTCTGCCCATGCCATGCCACGCCGTGCCATGCCGGTGCCATCCCATCCCAGTAACCCCAAAGCGGGATAATCCTTAACCAGGTCGTCCCTGAGTGGCATTAAAAACAAAAAAAAATCTTCAATCCTGATGGTTCTTTCACTAAAATCAGGCATCAATAACTCTGGCTACAATTGTAGCCCCTGATTTTTCTTTTTTCCTTTTTTTTTCTTCCTTATTTACCTTTTTTTCCCCTTTTCCTTTTTTTTTCCTTTCTTTTTCCCCCTCATCTTTTTTTTTCTCCCCTTTTCTATTCCCTTATTTTTTAACTCTTTCTCCCTTTTTTCCTTTGTCCTTTTTTCTTTTTCCCCCCACATTTCTTCTCCCTTTTTATTTCTCTTATTATTTCCTCTTTTCTTTTTCTATTTTCCTTTTTCCTTTTTTCTTTCATTCTGTCCCACTTTTTTTCCTCCCCTTCTTTTATTTTCTCCTGTTTTTCCCTATTTTCTCCTCTTTCTTTTTTCTTTTTTTTTCCTTTCTTTTTGTCCCATCTTTTTTCCTCCCCTTCTTTTATTTTCTCTTATTTTCTTTCCTTTTTCCCTATTTTCCTTTTTTCCCCCTTTTCCCTTTGCTTTTCTTTTCCTATTTTTTCTCCTCTTTTATTTTCTCTCTTTTTTTTCCTTTTTTCCCTCCTTTTTTCCCCCTTTTTTTCCTTTTTCTTTTTCTTCTTTTTTCCCCCCCATTTTTCTCCCCTTTTATTTTCTCTTGTTTTTTCCTTTCTTCCCTCCCCTCCCCCCCCACTTTCCTTTTATTAATTTTCCCCCTCCCCTCAATTTTGACCCTGCTAAAGTTGAAAATCTCTGTGAGGACAAAGGTTTTTCCTTGTCATCAGCCTCTTTTCCAGTTAGGACCAGCCCTTACTGAGAGACAACCTCTGTGAGGAGAAGGGAACGGAGTAAATTCCCATAATCATGTGGAGCCAAGCAAGGAAAAGCCTCATGTCAGGAGCACTCCTGTGGCTGCCCCATCCCTGGAAGTGTCCAAGGCCAGGTTGGACAGGGCTTGGAGCAACCTGGGCTAGTGGAAGGTGTCCCTGCCCATGGCAGGAGGGTGGAACGGGATGATTTTAAGGCCCCTTCCCACCCAAACCATTCCATGATTCCATGATCTCCAGCCTGAGACCACCAAGTTGTGTTCAGTGGGGTGGAAATGACGCACCAAGGAGCCGTGCTGGGATTTTTGGGGGAGGAAAACTCCTGGAGAGCTTTACACACCAACTCCCCCCCCCCAGCTCCTGCCAGCCCTGGTCTAATATGGCTTTTAATGATGTTTAGGGCCTCATAGATCCGGAAAGAAGAAATCAATCCACTCTGCTGCTTGCTTTTCACATTCTTCTGTTTCCCTTGAGCTTCCCTGCTGTTCCTAATTATCCATCTCTCATTTACAGGTACTTAAATAATGGGAATGGAAAAGCTGGGATGAGGAGGAGCTGAACGAGGCTCCCTTCCCTCCGGGAGTGACCCCACCTCACCCCTGCTGTCATTAGTGCTGCAGCCTCCCCATCCCCACGGGAGACAGCGGCTCCCTGGTTTTCCAGAGCCAAGGAGACACAATTCCTGCCCTGACTCCAGCCGTGGCTCCCTGTGGCTTGGAGAGATTAGAGGTGGAAAGCAAAGGCGCTGAGAGAAAATCCTTTGTTAACAGCGATGCTTGGTGGGGACAGACAGAAGAGAAATAAATCAGGAGAAGGAGAAGCAAAAGGGAAACGTGGAAAAAAGGTAAATCGAGTCAAAACTCAGGGAGAGAATTGTTAAAAATAGGTGAGCAGTGGCCTAGTTTGTGTCTGCAGGGTGTGAGAGAAGAGAGCTGAGGACTGACAGAGCTCTGGAGACGTGGATTTGGCTGGGAACAGCATCCTTGTGTCCCTCTGGGATCATGGAAATGCTCTGTGTCCCTCTGTGATGCTTTAATGGATACCACTTCTAAGAGCCAGATCCACATTCCTGTTTAGAGAGAGGTACAAACAATGGCCACAAAATGAGTTATAATAAAGCATTTCGTTTTTCCTTTTCCTTTAGGAATGTCCCAGCACTGAGGACACCTGGATAGAAATCCTACTGCCAAATCAGGCTCAAAATCTCTGGGATGTTGTCCAAAGACACCTCTGTAGCCAAATCAGGTTTGAAAATCCTTTGGATTTCAGCGTGAATGAGGGAAAATAAAGCATTTAGGGGGCAGTTTATGGAGAAAAACTACCCATCTATTAATCCAGTTAATAACTGTTCCATGGCTCAGGCAGAGAGGAAGATGTTTGGATGAACAGAAGCTTAAACTATAAATATCTGCAGATGGAGGGATCTGGTCCTGAAAACAGGATAAAATCCTACTTAGCTTGCCCCTATTACGAATCTGGAGTTGTCTAACCCAGGTTAGGAGCATCAGGCAGAGGGAAGTGAACAGGGAATTTGGGAATGAGATTATCATGGAGGTGTCCAAACAAACCTGGCTTTTGCTGCTGTTGCACATCTTGGAGGATAACCTGTAATTCCATCCTGCTTCCGTTGCCTGAGCATTCCTTAACTTCCTCTGGCATATCCCTCATGGCGACAGAGCTGTTGCCACTCACAGGAGAGGTAGGACTATGGAATTTGGTGTGGAAAAAGGGGCTGTGGTGGATTCTCCACGGCTCCGGCTGTTACCAACCCCAACAAGGCCGTGTTTTCTCCTATGGCCACAGGATTATCCCATCGCTCCCTCCTGCCCACAGCCCACAGCAGGGAATCTGCAGCTTGGAAACCTTCCCACGACGGAAAACAGGGCTCCCACCACTCCTGAAGTCCTTCCCAGGAGGAAAAGTCCATGTAGGTGCTGAGAGAAGTGAGAGGCTTAACATGGATTCACCCATGGGAGCATCGAGATGTACGTGAGGAGCAGGAGCAGGAAGAAGAGTCGGAGCCCTTGGCTCCTCATCATCTGAGTAGCTGGTGCTGCCAAAGCTTCCAGGTTCACCAAGGGAATCACCACCAAGGGTAGGATTTGACGCCACCACCAAGGACAATGTCCCGTTTCCCCTGTGTGGCTGTGACCTCCCAGTGCTCCTCCACCACCGCCACCGAGCTCGGAAACACAGAGAGAAATGGAAAAGCAAAGGCAGGGCTGCAGGGGAGGGTGGATTCGGCTCCGTGGACCGCAGATGGTTCCTAGATCCAGCATGGGCACGTCCTCCTGGCAGGTGATGAGGAGCAAAGCTCTCCTGGACTGGTGGGACTCCGTCAGCCGAGCCACAGCAGCAGAGGAACCAGGTCTGTGAGCTTCACAGCCACCCCACCGCTTTCAGCAGACCTGTGATTCTCAGGGTTTGCTGCTGAGGAGGACAGGGTTAAAAAACCCACTAAAGCCAGACACCTCTCCTGGAACACTTAAAGGGACACCCCAAAGCTGGGCAGGTGGGCGAAGAGTCAAGTGTGGGGCCAAAAGCGGGTCAAATTCAGCTGGAAAACGCGTGGCAGATAAAATGTCACAGCCCAGGTGTGAACCAGGCCCTTTTGCCGTGGCAAGGATTGTGCTCTACCAGCTCCTCAGTGAGGCAAATGAGGCTCATTTGGAGATGTCTTTCTATTTGTGTTGACCTCATGAGGGTCGTAACAGCCAAGAGCGGAGTGTGAAAAATCCTGCTGCCTCCTTTGGCTCTCCTGCCGTAGCCTCGGGCAGGATTGAGGAGGCAAAAGCAGCACGAGAAGAGACTCATTAACATCTCCTCTGCCCAGCGAGGAAAGGAAAATAACAAACATCTCATTAAGGAAGGAGAGGAGAGAATTATAAAACACAGAAGATATTTTTATCCTGAAAACAAAGCACTCTCCCTTCCCTTCAAAGTAGGGCTTTCCAGATGAAAAGGAAGAAGGAGAGAACTTGCAGGCTCCTCTGCAGCAGGAGGAGTGGCACTGATGACAATCATCATTATTGTGGTTAATATTGATGGTGGTGTGTGGAGGGGTGTGCCCTCAGATTCCCAATTGATTCCACACCTTCCCAGTGACGTCCTGGGGGATGATGGGTGGCCAGGAACAATAGAGCCACTGACGTGAACCGTGCTTTGAATGCAAAACTCTGGGGTTTGAGTGCAATAAAGTGTTCCAGAGCTGGGCATGGATGAATAGACACGTATGGTGCAAATTAAATGGGTTATTCTTTCCCCCTCTGTTTCTTTCTTTACAGTTTTAAAAGCCCAATATCTTGGTTTCCTCCTCATTTTATTGCCTTCTTGAGGGTTTTGCTACCAAACAAATGACTGGGCAGCTTTGTCTGGTGAGCTATAGGAGGGTCAATGGGGATTAAAAGGATGTGGAGGCAGAAAGGGGGGGATTTTAATTCCTTATTTTCTTCTTTTTTCTTTTTTTCTTGTAGGAGGAAGCAATTCTAGAAGGGAAAAGGAAAATTGTAGCACAGCAAATATAGGATAATGCAGAAAATCCCTTGTTCACCAGCAGGAAATATTAGCTCCTGCAAGAATATGGGCTCAGCTGCCCACAAGCCTTCAGGCTTCTAATTTTCAGCCCTTCTCAGGGTCCTGGGTGAAAGAAATGGTCCTCCAGGCAGCAGTTCAGAGGAGGAGTACAATGCACATCCCAAGGAATAATTGGAGAGGGATCCCAGCACCACAGGAGGGTGATCCAGCACTTCCAGCCTCCACCAGAGCTCTCCAGAGCATATGGCACTAAAAAGGCAGCACAAATCAGCTGCACCAGAAACCTGCCCAAGCCCTGGGATCTCCCCCTTCTCTCTCACTCCCCCACCAGGTTCATCTGGCTCAGGCTCAGCCCCAAGGAGTGAAGTGCGTTGCCAGAAGGTAGATCTGAGCAAAACACTCGTCCAGAGGAGGTGCCAAAGGGTTGTCAACCTAAAAGAAAAAAAAAAAACCCTCCAAGCCCCAACACATTTGCTCTAAGGCGGCAAAAACTCACACCCTGAATTGACGCCAAGGGTGAGGGACACGAGGCTCTGGGTGCAAAGTGACAGCCCCAGGGAAGGTGCCAGTGCTGGCTGGGCCTCAGCGTCCCTTCTTCTGGTCCCCATCCCCTCAGTGGGGTTCTCCTGCCTCACTGCCATGTGCTCCTTTTGCTGCCTCTAACTCCTATGTTGGCTCTTTTCTTTCTCTGTCCTCGTTTTTTTGGGTCTGATCCTAGTCTGCTGCGGTTTAAAACTGTTCTCAGGAAGCTCTAGGCGGACAACCCACGTTGACACCATCCCTGCTGAGCTCTGAGATGTGGCTTTTTGCTATTTTCTCTCCTTCCCTTGCCTCCTGCTCAGCTTTTTCGGAGGAAACTGCTCACTGATCACTCTCATACTCACTTTCTACTTCCCCTACTGTTCTTCCTGTCCATCTTTGGCCTTAGACCTCCTGTAGCCACGCAGAGGACCACAAGCCCTGCTGTCTGCTCTGTCCACCTCATTGACAGCTCCCCTGAGACCAAGCAGGTATTTTCAGCAGAATTCCGGCTTCTCCTTTGTGAAACCCTGGTATGAAGCTGCTGTGGCTTCTGAGCCTCTTCCCATCCTTCCCCAGTCCATGGATCTTGTCCTTCCATGCCTGTCTGTCTCTCTGTGCCTGGAATCTGCCTGTCTGCCTCAAACTGTCTCTCTCCATCACCTCCCAGCATCTCCCTCCTCTCTTTGCTTCCGGCTCCCCTCTCTCCTCCTCCTCTTCCCACTCACCTTCCTTTAATTAGAAGCACAATGAAAATGCTTATCACACGTCTTAATCAGCAGCTCATTCCCCAGCAGGTCCAGAAGGAAAACCCCCATTCCCTCCTCGCTTCTCCTGCTTCCCCCACCACCTCCAGAGCATCAGGAGAGTGATTAGAAGAGCTGTGTGAATGAGATTAACCCAGAGACCTGGAAAAGCTGGAGGGAAGGGCCAAGAGAAGCAGGATGATATTCAGCAAGGATTAATTCTGTGTCTGGGAAGAAAGAGTCCCTGGCAGAGCTGGACCTGGGAATGCTGGGCCACAGCAGGCTGAGGATGATCCTGCAGTGTGTCCTGGCAGCAAAAAAAGTATCTTGGACTGTGGGAGCATGAGGACAGCCAGGAGATCAATGGAAGTGATTATCCCACTCTAATCAGAGCATTTTAGATCATATTGAGCTGCTGCAACCAGGTTTATCCCTCTTAGGACAAGACAGCGGTCAAATGGAAGGAGTTCAGGCCACTGAGAAGGTCAGAGCACCTGCCTGGTGTGGGACTAGGGCCTGTCCAGCCTGGGGAAGTGATGGATTTGAGGGTCCTAACAGCAGTGTCCTGTACCTGTGGGGAGGTTATCAAGGAGGTCGAACCAGGATCTTCACAGACTTTGGGTCTAAATTCAAACAAGACACTCAGGTTGGGCACAAGGAGAAAGGTTTTCCCTTTGAGCAACCCCCATCCCTGGGGTTTTCGACATCTGAAACCTGAACCCTCTCACCTGACCCAGTAGCTGACTCAGCTTAGAGCAAGAGGTTGACCTGGAGACCTCCCGAGGTCCCTTTCATCCTTAGAAATCCCAAAACCCTGTGACCAGAGCTAAGTGCCAAAAGAGGCCATCTGGATTAATGATTTACCCCCAGAGGGAGGGAAATCAAAAGGGAGAAGAAAAGAGGGGCAGCAGGGTCTGGAAAGGGACTGGTCTGGGGGAGTAGCTTTGGTAACCATGTCATCCCTGGCATTTGAAGGGACAAGGTGAGGTGGAAAGCAGGTCATTTTGCAAAGTTAACGCCACCCTATAACTTGTCCCCATCCTACAGGCCATTTGTAGGGATCCTGGGTGAAAAGCTTCCTGGAGAATATCCTTGCGCCAATCCCGGGATACAGAGATGGAACAGTCTCTCCAATCTGTGTTATCTCTTACTGGCAATGCGGGTTTGAGGGAGGCTTTCTGGGGTACAGAGACAGCATAAAAGGCTTCAGATCTGTCCCAAACCCTCAGATGATTGACATTAGACTTTTTCCAAACAAAACCACAGATGTCCTAAAATCTTGTGCTTAGGAAGACTGGGTGAAAGTGGAGGAGTAAGGAAAAGAGAGGGTGGTCATATAGGTGTCATGATATGTGTGGGGAAAGAAGTGGCATTGGGAGGCTCAGCTAGATTAGGAAGTCTGCGTTTTGTTCCCTTCCCCACTCGCTGTCACTCCCCCTTCAACCAAACCACGCAGCCCTTCTAGGTCATCTTGCTGCTGCCCCAAATAACTGCCCTGTGTCCTCAGAACCATATAACAGTGGGGTCTGTCCATGTGCCATCACCTGGTAAGGAGCAGACACATCTCTTCCCGCACCGCATGGATATGGGGGGGAAAGGGAATCCTGTCCCCTGCCCCTCCTGCCCTCCAGCTCGACCACCAGCAGTTTGCTCCAAGGGGTCTCTGCTTTAACCTGAGGTCACAGAGACCTCCTTCCAGCGGGACTTTACTGAAAGATTCTCCTCCTCCTTCTCTTTTCGCTCTTCCAGGGTGGCTGCATTCCCACCAGCAAACATGTGGGAGTGAGGATCCATCCTAATCCTCCTTGGCACAGTGCCCACCGCCCCAAGGCACACACCCCCCTCCACCTCTGCCAACAGGCTCAAAACCCATTTTTAGGTGATTTTAATGAATCAGCATCCCACTGCCTCTGGCCTCTGTCACAGAGAAGCCCCAGATACCCTCAGCACCTCTCCCAGGGTGTTCCGGCAGGGAAACTCTCTCGGATTAGGGAATCCTTTATCTCTGGCTTATGTAAGACCCGGAGGCTCCTTTTATGGTTGGCTTTTCCTGCTTTGTCAAGAGGGAAAGAACAAATGTGGCTTCATCTGCGCTTGTGGGTTGGCTCCCTCATTAAGCATCTGATTCAAAGCTAAGTACGGAACAGGCTTTTGATGGGCGGATTTAATTCCATGTAAAACCCAGGATGTCGCCCCCCCTCCCTCACCGAATATTCCCGGGATAGCAGTTGGTCTGGTGCAATTAGGCAGTGGGGATGACTCCCACCTACCAGAGCCTGAGAAAGTCCAGAGTGTTCCACTTTGTGCTGAAGTGGCTCCTTTGAGTGTTTCCCCCTCTGCTTCTCCCCCCCGCCCCTTTTTCTTTTCTTTTCTCTTCTCTCCCTGTGTTTTGTTGTTTTTTTTTTTTCCCTGCTGATTTACCACCATTCCCAGGGATTTGCATTAGGAAGCGAGCTCACCCTGTGCGTGTGTGTGAACATTTGGGGGTGTGTGGGGTAGCTCGGGGGCGTCTGCCTGTGTGTGACACACCGAATTCCTCCTCATGTGAGCCCTGCCAGGGGAAAGCACGTTAAGGGTGACCTTGCTGAGTAAATAGTTGTGGAATGAATAAGTGCTTTTCCTGCAGCCCGAGAGGCGGAAGGTGCGATTACTCATCCATCCCTCCAACTGTCTCCAGCACCTTTCAAGTGCTTCTCGCGTCGAGTCTGGGGGCGTGAGCGAGGGGGTGGGAAGAGAGGGGAGGCTGCCAAAATCTGGGTTGCCACAGACACCGGCCTCGCTTCTCCTCCAATGAACGCCGCGCTGAGAGTGCGGGAGGAGGCAGAGCACCACCCACATGTTGAGCCCTGTGGAGTATAAGTAGATGGAGGAGCCTGGACTAGTGGCAGTTCAGCCAGGGAAGAGAAGCAGCTCTTTGCATCTCTAGTGAAAAAGCGTTTTCTGGCTCACCAAGTTTTACCCGAGGAGGAATCACCTGGATATTTGCAGCAGCTCCTTCGTGTGTTTTTCTCCAGCCGGGACTTTGCGCCGTTGAAGATCCTCAGCTCCGGACGAGCAGCGGGACTGGACGTCTTATCCAACTCCTCTCCTTGTTCCTGGAGGATCCTGGTTCTCTCTGGGACACGCTGAGCACTTGAGACCGGAGTTTCCAGCTGGGCACCGGGAGAAATTTGCCTCCAACTCTCAGTCTGGGATCCACGGGGACCGACCGGCTCGCTCTGCGGTGATTTCTGATTTGGTTGTGTTTGTGTGGAAAAGTCCTTGGAGGGGGGTTTAGGAGTCTCTGTGTGTCTCTCAGGAAGTATTGTGGTGGGGGTTTTTTTTCGGAGCCAGCTCTAGTGCCAGGGCTTATAACCCAGTTCTTTCCCTGTTTGACACTCGCACGGTCGCAGCCATGCAGTTGGATAATGTCACCAACGCGGGCATCCACTCCTTCCAGGGGCACCGTGTAGTGGCCAACAAGCCCAATGTGATCCTGCAGATTGGGAAGTGCAGGGCAGAAATGCTGGAGCACGTCAGGAGGACCCACAGGCACCTCCTGACTGAGGTCTCCAAGCAGGTGGAGCGGGAGCTGAAGGGTTTGCAGAAATCCGTGGGGAAGTTAGAGAACAACTTAGAGGACCACGTCCCAACTGACAACCAGAGATGGAAGAAGTCCATCAAGGCCTGCCTGGCCAGATGCCAGGAGACCATTGCCCACCTGGAGAGGTGGGTCAAGAGGGAGATGAATGTTTGGAAGGAGGTGTTTTTCCGCCTGGAAAAGTGGGCTGACCGCCTGGAGTCCATGGGGGGCAAATATTGCCCCGGGGACCAGGGCAAGCAGACGGTGTCTGTGGGGGTGGGAGGCCCCGAGATCAGGCCAAGTGAGGGGGAGATTTATGACTATGCCCTTGACATGAGCCAAATGTATGCCCTGACCCCTCCCCCTGGGGAGGTGCCCAGCATTCCCCAGGGCCACGACTCCTACCAGTGGGTCTCTGTGTCCGAGGATGCTCCGGCCTCCCCGGTGGAGACCCAGGTGTTTGAGGATCCCCGGGAGTTCCTGAGCCACTTGGAGGAATACTTAAAGCAGGTGGGTGGGACTGAGGAGTACTGGCTGTCTCAGATCCAAAACCACATGAACGGCCCAGCTAAAAAGTGGTGGGAATACAAACAGGACTCTGTCAAGAACTGGGTGGAGTTCAAGAAGGAGTTCCTGCAGTACAGCGAGGGCACCCTGACTAGGGATGCCATCAAAAGGGAGCTGGATTTGCCCCAGAAAGAGGGGGAACCCCTGGATCAGTTCCTTTGGCGCAAGAGGGACTTGTACCAGACCCTCTATGTTGATGCAGACGAGGAGGAGATTATCCAGTACGTGGTGGGAACCCTCCAGCCCAAACTGAAGCGCTTCCTGAGCTACCCCTTGCCCAAGACCTTGGAGCAGCTGATCCAAAGAGGGAAGGAGGTCCAGGGCAACATGGAGCACTCCGAGGAGCCCAGCCCACAGCGGACCCCCGAGATCCAGTCAGGGGATTCCGTGGAGACCGTGCCTCCCTCGACCACTGCCAGTCCCGTGCCGAGCAATGGGACCCAACCCGAGCCCCCCAGCCCCCCAGCCACTGTCATATGAGCTGCTCTGCAGTGGTCTGGGTGAAGTCAAAGGGAGAAGGGGGCTTATTTAGGAAGCTTCTCCTTGGAGAGAGGCTCTGGCTGAGACGGGACATGAGGTGTGCTCAGCCCAAGAGCCCAGAGCAGAGGGTTTAACTTTGCTCGCGGGGGGAGGGAGGTGGTGGGGCACAGGCATCTTAGGATGGGGTTGCCCCCCTCAGCTGAGCCCTGCAATGCAGTGGTGCTGGAGACCCTGCTGGCACCCCTGGGGGGAACAGACCATTTTATGAGATCCCTGACAAGAAACCAGAGACAATTCCCAACTTCTGAAGCAGCCGCTCGGCACTGGCGGCTCTCCAGGACTTCACACGAGTGCAGCAATTGGCTGAGGGTTCCTACCCACCTGGATCTCTCCTTTTCCTTCTCTCCTCTCTCTTCTGAGGAGGTATCCCTGTCCTGAGGACACAGCCTTCTTTTGACCCTTGCCTGTTTCTGATTAACCGCCAGGCTTCTGCTCTCTTTGCAATCTCCTGCTCTTACTTGCTCCAAAGGATTAAATTAATTTTTTTTGCTATCTTTTCTTTTCTGAAGAAAAAAAATCCTATTACTTCAGCAGCTGAAAGCTTTAAGAATCTGTATTATTTTTGGTGTTTTTCATTTCACTGCACCTAATACCTGCTTTAATGGGTTTCCTCTCAAGAGGCTTTATTGGTTTACTCCTAGTCTTAGTTTCTGCTCATTCCAATCAAGGCCACTGCAGTGCAGAGGCAAATTTCGCCCTTTCCCTGCACATTATCCTGTGCATTCAGCAGGAAACAGATTTCCTAATTAAATTCTGGGCTCATTTGTTGAAGGAGCAGTCTGCTTCCTTTCAGAGAGAGCGTCCAGGTGGAGAGAGGAGGCACCAGAGCTCTTTTGAGAGGATGGGGGGAGGGAGGGGAAACCCAAATCCTTATTCTTTGAATGAAACAAACAAACACATCCCAAATTCAGAGCAAAACATCCCCAGAGCAGCAAGTCGAGTCCATGCTGACTGATGTGTGGAGCCAACAGGAGTTTTTGCCATGTAAAAGCAAAGAAAAGTGAAGAGAGGACCTGTGTGCCCAGCACAGCTTCAGCCAAGAGCTCACACAGACAGGCTGAAAATGCTCTTGGAAAGCCTGGAATCCCTGTCCTGGAGCACCTGAGGACAGAGCAGTTTCTGCTCACCAAGAACTTTCTACAACATCTCACCGTGGATGGAAGTGGGCTTGGACTTTGTGACTTCTTCCGTGTGGAGACAGTAAATGCTCAGCGCTCACCTGTGGCTAGGGTTTGATGATGGGACTTAAGAGTTGAAAGACATTCATGAAGTTTGGCTCTTCAGAGCTTCTGGAGGCTGGAGCACCATCTTGAGCATCATCTGCATTCACCACGAGCCCAAACAAACAGCACCCGTGCAGGAGGTGGAGCAGGGATGCGGCAGCAGGAATGACCCTGGGATGCTCCTGGCACTACCACAGCAGGGACACGTGGCACTGGCGGCTCAGAAGGCCTTGGGTGTGACTCCTTCCAAGAGGCTGAAGGTAAGGGGACTCTCTGCATTCTCTTCTCAGACCTAAATTAGCCATGGCCCATCCAGAAGGAAGCTTGCACCGGGATAAAAACTAGTCTGGAATGGGACATGAAGCTTTAGGGTTGGGAGAAAGGGGAAGGGAGAGGCAGCCAAAGGGAAATGCAGGACAAGGAGTGGGAAAAGTTTCCTAAGAGGGCAGCATCTTGCACTTTCTCATGAATATGGGGAGGAAATGGGAAGCTTCTTCATTAGCTCACCCTGAGGACCTGCCACATGAAGCTCTGGGCTGGGATGACACACCACAGGTCTGTGCACAGCCCAAAGGAGATGCAGGTCTGCTCTGCATCCCTGACAGGAGCCTGCCTTGGGAATGTGGGGGCTGTTCTCTCACTTGTTGGGAGTGAGTTGGTTTGTGAGCAGCTCTGCCTGCTGAGAAAGGAGCATTTCTCACTAATGCCCTGGGATGAGTGGTGGGGGAGTGGGTGTCACTGCTGAGGATGAGCTGGCCATGCATTACAAACATTATCTCCTCTTGGTTGCAGTGACTCACTCCGATCCTCCTCGGAGAAGGAATCACTTCACGGCACTCGGGAATTGGAAGGAAAGGCACAGAAAAACCTTCAAACCCAAGGATTTGACATCAGACCTGCTCTCAGGGTCCACAGCCACCAGCTGCAAGCTCCACCAGCTGAAGGAAAGACTGGCACAGGTAATTACCTCCCATCTTACCCTGTGGGCCTTTCTCAGCCTCCCCAGTGCCCTGAGATATGGAAACAGCCCACGTACAAACATCTGTGTTGGTCCTGAGGCCTCAGCCCTGGTGGTTGCAAGAGGTTGACACCACCAGAGAGGTGGCATTTCAGCTTCTTGATGTCAGAACCCAAGCACAAGCCCCAGCGATTAACTGGGGACAGTTCATACCATGGCTTTCCCTCTGCTGGACCATTGGCAAATCCTTGGACACCAACACCTGGGTGGGCCCTCCAGGCTGCAGGCACTTCATGGGCACAGCTAAATTTAATGCCAGCTCCTGAGAAATCCCCTTTATTCTCTTCTTTAGAGATCTAATCAGAGCTGCTGCATTTTTTTTTTTTCTGTTTTACAGCAATCCCTGCTGCTGTTGCTGAGCTTCCTTCTCTGTGTCCAAGAGCTTTCCCAGGGAAGAAGCTGCAGGAAGACAGAGGGCAAATCCTGCACCAAAGGGCTTCCCTGTGTTCAAGGTGCTGAGAGCCCCAATGACAGGGGGAAGCCACTTCCAACAGCACAAAGAAAAGTCTGAGCCAGTCCAGGTATTCAAAGCACAGAAGAAAGTGCTGAGAATGGAAAGAGAAGTCAAGAGGCCAGAAGAAAAGAACCAAGTCCAGGTTTTGGGGACAGCAAGGATGCTGGGCTTGTGCTGACTGTGTGTTGAGATGACACCAAACCTCTGTGATTTGGGGCCGCTGGGACTCACCTAAAGAACTCTTCACCAGATTATCAGCTCCAAAAAAACCACAAAAACAGCTTTCCTGATTAACTTTGCCAGAAGGCTGACCCTTCTTAGGCTACGAACCCTCCAGGCTGTCAATGCTGTAACTCATTTTTCCTGAGTTTTTTTTTGGCGGGGAGCTTCATTTCATGCGGGTACCAGTTTCAAACCTCAAAGGGCTCCGGAGGTTCGGAGAAGCATCCCGGTGCTCCTGATGCTTGTCTGAACTCTTGGAGCCTGCACAACTGTCTTGCCAGAGAGGAGAGCGTCGGGAGGCAGCAGGAGCTCTCTGGATCTGCATGGGCCAGAGTTACTGCAAGAACTGGGGTTCTTGTGCTGGCTCTGGTGGGACTGTTTCCATCCAGACCCAGGGAGCCCAAAGAGACGAGTGAGTTGGACGAGGCAGTTTTGGTTAACACCTCAGCTCTTAGAGGTCCAGTTGGTTCCTCTCTCTTCCAGAGCCAACTGTCCTGGGTGGGTGGGTGTGTGTGGGTGGGTGTGTGTGTCGCTGTAGGGGTGTGTGTTGGGCAAACAAATCCACCTCAGCTCAGTTCCGGGGTGGACCCAAGGTACATTCCAACAAGGCTCAGCAAAAATGTCCAGGACCGGAAAATTCTGAAAAACCATGTCAAGCCAGACTCCACAGGCATCATCTCAAGGTCAGAACAATGTTTGATTTTGAGGTGCTTCATTTTCACAGTCTCTTTCAAGGGGCTTGTCTGCCTCAGTAGGCATTTTATTTTTTTTTAATGAATTAGCCTGTCTGTGCTACTTGGTTGATTGGTCCTGGGGTTTATACATTTTCAGCTGACTTTTTTGAGTGTGAAGAACTGAATCTCCTGGACTGATTTTATTTCAATTGTTGCTCCTGGCAAACTGGAGCTTTACTTGTAGCACCCTGGTTTATATTACCAGCCTCTCCAGGAAGGGCTGGTAATTTATTTTCCTGGGGCAGAGTGCCACATGAATGAAGAAGTGTGGATGCGTCGTGTCTCTGAAACTTCAGCAGATTTCAACCACTGCATTTTTTTTTTTTCTCCTTAGATGGTTTTACATTTGAACTCTGACAAAACTTCTTTAGAGTTTTTACTTTTACTAGAGATCTTCTTAATTCAAGCGACCTTGTACAAAAGGCAAACCCATTGAATCACTGCAGGTTGTAGGGGTTGAAGCCAAAGGTCTTTGTAAACCGACATCAACTTGCCCTGGATCTGACTGTATCAGGCAGTTTATTCCTCATGTGTCATGTTGGAGTTACAAGATCACCCCCAAGCCACTAGAACCTGTCAATAGAATAGTGCTACACTCTTATTTGCTATTGTAGCGAAGACCTTTTGTAGATTTATACAATAAAACTTTGAAATATTCTGCTTCAACCACTTTGTGCTTTGCTTTCCGGTCTTTCTCCCTCGGTTTATGGGCAGCACAAGTACCTGTTGCCCTCTGAAATTTGTTTTTTTCAGCCATTCATGCTTACTTGACTTAAGAATATCTTTGCAGAAGAGGGATTGGATGTGGAAAACATGGGGTTGTTTTGAGAGAGTTGTTTGGCATCTGAGTCAAATGCAGCCCATGAGGTGGGAAAAATCCCCTGTGGGACTGTGCGTTCTGGAGGGCTCTTGTGGGGTACAGCTGAGAGCAAGGCTGTTGAAACGGGAGGGGATCGCATTCCCACCCATTTCTGAGAAATGATATGTACAGAAGAGCTGAGGCAAGTCAGGACAAGGCAAAGAAATCTCTAAACCTCAATCAGCTCTACTTGGCCACCAAAGAGGCTTCAGGAGGGAGAAAGCCAGCACTCAGCAACACAGAGCCCCGGGAGAAACTCAGCCCGGTGCTTTGTTTACTGATGCATTTCCAATTCCTGAGGTTCATTACCTGCAAAAAAATCCATCCAGGCTGGAGGCAGGAACATACAGGAACATAAAGGAACATAGCAGAGGATGGAGCTCCGAGTGATTTAAAGTGAATTGTGAATTTTTGCAATGGGTTGGGCTCAAATTTCTGGCCCCACAGGTGTTCCGGGGATAGAGGACGCTGCTCTGCCTCTGCAAATCCTGCCTCTTCTGGAAAGGTTTTGCACTCAGGTGGATTTAGCCCCCACTCCCTGCTCTGTCCCAGTGGTGGCTTTGGCAGTGGTGGTGTCNAGGGATAGAGGAAGCTGCTCTGCATCTGCAAATCCTGCCTCTTCCGGAAAGGTTTTGCACCTGCTCTGTCCCTGGTCACTCTCCGTGGTGTTGGGAATACCAGAGGTGAGCAACGAGAACTTGGGTGGGTCAGTGGGGAAAACCAATGGACTCATCCCTTTCCCAACAGGGAATAAATGTGCCCTGCCAAGTGAACCGCCCAAATACCCCTTCTGAGCTCAGGTTGGAAAGTCAGAAATAGTCTGATGGCCAAAAGGAGACCTGCCAGCCTTTGCATCTTCAGCTCTTTACAGCTCATCCAATCACAAAATATTTGCAGGAGGGAGGAGGAAACTTTGAAGGTGCAGTTTGGTTCCTCATCTGAACTCCACCCACTCCTGGCATCAGTAAAAAAGGGGAAAAACAAGCATTGAGGGCACAAACCACCACAGGGGTCCAGCCAGTGCCACCCCATCCTGGGACAGTGTGGAGAACCTGGGCAGGAGAGCAGATTTAGGCTTCTCATGGTCTCTGGACGTGGCCAAAAGGGACATGACCAACCTGATGCCTTGAAAAGTGAAAAGCAAGAGCTGCTGCCAGAGTTCAGGAAGTGTTTGGACAACACTCTCAGGCACATGATGGGATTCTTGGGTTGTCCAGTGCAGGGGCGCGAGTTGGACTTTGATGATCCTTGTGGGTGTCTTCCAGCTCAGGATATTCTAAGATTTGATGCTCAGCTGGAGCTGCTGAGCTTTTCCAGCAGAGGGGGGCAAAACTCCACTCTTCACCGTGGGAATTAAAACTAGGAAAACCACCAAAAAAGGAGGAAAATCTGTCCTTGTCACCATCCATCCTCTCATGGCCCACTCCAGCTCATCTACAAGACCAGTGGTTGATCAGTGAGGGAGATCTGAGGGAAGGAGCAATCAGAGGTTGTGGGGAGGTGAGAAGAACTGATGACCAAATTACAGTGGAGGAAGATGGACAGGATGGAGATGCCCTGCTGGGGGAGCTGGAAAAGGTGGATGAGGCTGGAAAATTCCTGCCTGTGCCAGACAAACTCATTGGGTTTCCCATTTTGTTCCACAGCCTTCCAGATTTGACTCTAGTAATTGTTATTTACTTTCATTCTGACAGTTCCAGATGAAAATGCCCAGAGAGTCACTGGACCTACACCTTTAATTAATGAAAAAATGCCTCGTTTCTGCTCCTGGCTCTAGGAACAGGGAGTCACCTGGAATAGATGTAGCCCAGTGATGGATGAACTGCCTCAAACCAGTTGAAATCCCCTCCAAAATCAGAGCGGGAACCATCCCTGTGTTTTCTGGGCCATGGTACAAAATCCAACCCATCAGGAATATTCTTGTCGCCCAAGCGCGACAAGACCAGAGGAAACAGCACCAGGGGAAGTTTAGATTATATATTATAAAAAAAATCCTTCGCTGAAGGGGTGGTCAGGCGTTGGAAGAGGCTGCCCAGGGAACTGCCCAGTGGAATCACCATCCACCATCCCTGGAAGTCCTCAAAAGGCTTTGGATGTGGCACTTGGGGGCATGGTTTAGTGATGGATCTGGCAGTGCTGGGTTAAAGGTTGGACTCAGTGATCTTAGAGGGCTTTTCCAACCTTAATAATTGATCCTATAAATGGTGGGGGTGACATGAGGGGTCAAACACTTCTAGAACTGAAAAAAAAGTTGTTAATTTAAAATTATTTCGCAATTTTTATTTTCCTTCTCTCTTTATCGTGACTGCACTGCTGGGCTCCCTAATTTGCTTATTTAGGACAGCTTAAAGAAGGGGCCAAGATGGACCTGTTCAGACTATTGCACATATGAAACAGTTCACAGAATCGTGGAATGCTTTGGGTTGGAAAGAACCTTAAAGATTATCCAGTTCCAACCCCTGCCACGGGTAGGGACACCTTCCACTAGACCAGCTTTCTTTTCTATTTTTTTTTTTTTTAAATTTTTTCGTCTTCTATTTCCTTTTTTAATTAAAGAGATTTCACCGGTCAGTGATGTAAATCATATTTATTGACTTTCCAGCCCAACTGCTCCCCTGGCTCTCCTTTCACCAGCAAAGACACGTGTAATTAGGAAGCTGAGAAACTTCAATTATTGACACGATTGGCTTTAATGGCTCCACTTATGAACTCAAAATGCTGCTCTGATGAGCTTTGGGTGCTCACTCTGATCATGTTGGCTTAGACCTGTTCCTACAGATACTCATTTTACTAAGAATGAGTTGCAGGTGACGTGGTTTTTACGGCTCTAATTTGTTAAAAATTGAAAATGTACCACCAGCTCAACTCAGGAAATAGTTTCTGATGATTATTATGGAAGGCACAGTCATTTTCATTACTTTCTAGGCTATATTTAGGGATTTTTAAGATCCCATTAAGTAACAGTGATCGTGCAGTGTCAATGTGTTTTCCAGTCTTTCCCTCTCCAATGTTTATTAAGTTTGTACTTGTTAATTTATGCTCCTACAAGAGAACTGGGGGAGCTGGGAAGGGTAGATGAGGCTCTTGAGTTGGCAGGGCTGAGCAAGAGGCTGAATCAGAGTGGGGTAGATTTAGATTGGATATTGGGAAGAAATTCTCCCCTGTGAGGGTGGTGAGGCCCTGGCACAGGTTGCCCAGAGAAACTGTGACTACCCCATCCCTGGAAGTGTCCAAGGATGGGTTGGAGCAACCTGGGATAGTGGAAGGTGTCCTTGCCCATGGCAGGGGGTGGAACTTGGTGGTCTTGAAGGTCCCTTCCAACCCAAACCATTTTTAAGGTTACAACCTTAAGTTTGGCTTTTCTGCTGGTGCCAAAATTGTCAGTGACTTTGGGCCCTCCAGGGAGCGAATTTGTAATTTTTCAAGAGTGTAACAGAGGCTTTGTTAATCCTGGTTACAAAGAGGGATCATTCCTTGACCTCTGTTGGGAAAATAACTTCATTTGGGGTAAGGAAGGGTTTCACACCATTCCAAAGGCACACAGAAAATTCTGTGTTCCTGAGCAGCAGAGGAGCACAGAGGATGCAAATCTTGCATCAGGAGAAATATTGGAATTTATTTATTTGAATAGTCAAGTCAGGAGAAAGCAAAATAAGGCAAGGTCAAGTCTGATGAAAAACTCTCCCGATAATTCAGTGGATTAAGATGAAGTTGGAAAAAGAGATTTCTTCACTCACCAACTCAGCAGAAGCCTTTGACTCCCAAAACAGGAAATTCCATTCCTTTTCTGAGTTTTCTAACCTTTCTCTTGTTGTTTTCTTTCTTTTGTTTTGTTTTTTTGGTGTTTGTTTTTTTTTTCCCAAGTTAAAGTCAGCTTTTAAGTGATGCTTTTTAGAAACAAACAGTCAAAATGGTCCGCTTTAAAAATGTCAAGATTCTATTCCTTTAGAAAAACAAGAAACGCTTCATACCGGCAAGTGGTTCTGTAAGATTCAGGACTACAGGAAACCTGATTTTCTAGGGACTTACACCTTGAGTTTCAAGTCTTTTATGTAATATTATCTGAGAACATTTCAACCACACGTGGGAGCAATGGAAAAACTGCCCCAAATTCACCAAGTCTGTATCAAAAACTTGTAGGGTTTTAGTGATTTTGGGAGTCTTTGGTTTTGCACGATATAAAAGCATAGGATCATGGAATGGTTTGAGTCGGAAGGGACCTTAAAGATCATCTTGTTCTACCCCCTGGTAGAGACACCTTCTACTATCCCAGGTTGCTCCAAGCCCCGTCCAACCTGGCCTTGGACACTTCCAGGGATGGGGCAGCCACAGCTTCTCTGGGCAACCTGTGCCAGAGCCTCACCTTGTTCTGTCACTCCAAAACCTTGTCCAGAGTCCCTCTTCAGCTCTCTTGGAGCACCCTTTAGGTACTGAAAAGCCACCCAGTGGTGGCTTTGGCAGTGGTGGTGTCACAGTTGGACTCAATGATCTCAGAGGTCTTTTGCTGTCCAAACAATTCCATGATCCTCTGGCCAGGGAAACATCAACAGCTCTTCATCACAACCTGCATTCCCTGTGTGCCTGGGGGCATCCAGGATGTTGTTTCCTGGTTTTTCCCAAAACAGGCAGACCCTAGGAGAAAGGGATTTACCAAATGTCTTAGGGTGAAGGCAGGCAGGAATTTTTTTTATTAGTTTTATTTTTCTTTCTTTCTTTCTTTCTCTCTTTCTTTCTTTCTTTTTCTTTCTTGCTTTCTTTCTTCCTTTCTTCCTTTCTTCCTTTCTCTCTTTCTCTTCCTTCCTTTCTTTCTCTCTTTCTCTCTCTCTCTTTCTTTTTCTTTCGTTCTTCCCTTTTCTCCTTCTCTCTTTTCTCTCTTCCTCTCTTTCTTTTTCTCCTTCCTTCATTCCTTTCTTCCTTCTTCCTTCCTTTCTCTCTCTTTCTCTTCCTTTCTCTCTCTTTCTGTATCTCTCTTTCTCTCTCTTTCTCTCTCTTTCTCTGTCTCTCTCTAAATTAATTCACCATGTTCCAAAGATCCTTCTCCCTGAGGACTCCCCTCCACAGAGAGTTCCAGGAGAGCAAATCCAACCTGAACCAAGGCATGCCTTTATAGGAAATTATTTGGAAGACTTTAAGACCTGGATCTTCAATCTACTTCAGAATCAAGGTGCCCTTAATTCAGT
>VZRE01008268.1:74014-111427 GCA_013396775.1 Cephalopterus ornatus
TTCACTCACCAACTCAGCAGAAGCCTTTGACTCCCAAAACAGGAAATTCCATTCCTTTTCTGAGTTTTCTAACCTTTCTCTTGTTGTTTTCTTTCTTTTGTTTTGTTTTTTTGGTGTTTGTTTTTTTTTTCCCAAGTTAAAGTCAGCTTTTAAGTGATGCTTTTTAGAAACAAACAGTCAAAATGGTCCGCTTTAAAAATGTCAAGATTCTATTCCTTTAGAAAAACAAGAAACGCTTCATACCGGCAAGTGGTTCTGTAAGATTCAGGACTACAGGAAACCTGATTTTCTAGGGACTTACACCTTGAGTTTCAAGTCTTTTATGTAATATTATCTGAGAACATTTCAACCACACGTGGGAGCAATGGAAAAACTGCCCCAAATTCACCAAGTCTGTATCAAAAACTTGTAGGGTTTTAGTGATTTTGGGAGTCTTTGGTTTTGCACGATATAAAAGCATAGGATCATGGAATGGTTTGAGTCGGAAGGGACCTTAAAGATCATCTTGTTCTACCCCCTGGTAGAGACACCTTCTACTATCCCAGGTTGCTCCAAGCCCCGTCCAACCTGGCCTTGGACACTTCCAGGGATGGGGCAGCCACAGCTTCTCTGGGCAACCTGTGCCAGAGCCTCACCTTGTTCTGTCACTCCAAAACCTTGTCCAGAGTCCCTCTTCAGCTCTCTTGGAGCACCCTTTAGGTACTGAAAAGCCACCCAGTGGTGGCTTTGGCAGTGGTGGTGTCACAGTTGGACTCAATGATCTCAGAGGTCTTTTGCTGTCCAAACAATTCCATGATCCTCTGGCCAGGGAAACATCAACAGCTCTTCATCACAACCTGCATTCCCTGTGTGCCTGGGGGCATCCAGGATGTTGTTTCCTGGTTTTTCCCAAAACAGGCAGACCCTAGGAGAAAGGGATTTACCAAATGTCTTAGGGTGAAGGCAGGCAGGAATTTTTTTTATTAGTTTTATTTTTCTTTCTTTCTTTCTTTCTCTCTTTCTTTCTTTCTTTTTCTTTCTTGCTTTCTTTCTTCCTTTCTTCCTTTCTTCCTTTCTCTCTTTCTCTTCCTTCCTTTCTTTCTCTCTTTCTCTCTCTCTCTTTCTTTTTCTTTCGTTCTTCCCTTTTCTCCTTCTCTCTTTTCTCTCTTCCTCTCTTTCTTTTTCTCCTTCCTTCATTCCTTTCTTCCTCCTTCCTTCCTTTCTCTCTCTTTCTCTTCCTTTCTCTCTCTTTCTGTATCT
This sequence comes from Cephalopterus ornatus, assembly GCA_013396775.1. NCBI lineage: Eukaryota > Metazoa > Chordata > Aves > Passeriformes > Cotingidae > Cephalopterus > Cephalopterus ornatus. The sequence continues at coordinate 75,254 of VZRE01008268.1, forward strand.
CTCTTTCTCTCTCTTTCTCTCTCTTTCTCTGTCTCTCTCTAAATTAATTCACCATGTTCCAAAGATCCTTCTCCCTGAGGACTCCCCTCCACAGAGAGTTCCAGGAGAGCAAATCCAACCTGAACCAAGGCATGCCTTTATAGGAAATTATTTGGAAGACTTTAAGACCTGGATCTTCAATCTACTTCAGAATCAAGGTGCCCTTAATTCAGTGCGGTTCACTTCCCCTTGGCTTGATCAGGAAGGCACGTCTGGAAATGAATTAAGCTTGGCCGAATTAATGCCCTCTTTGATCCACATTAAGTTTGGACACCCAAGGGTTTAGTCTGGCCCATGTCCTTCCACCATAAAAGCCACTGCTGAGAGCTGAGGGCACTGGAAAGCTGGAAAACGGCACAGAAACTGCTGGAAAAAAACACCCAAGCCCAGGCAATATTTTTACTAAAACCTATCACCACCAAATTCTGCTCCCTGACACCAGGGACACTCCGCTGGGAATCACTCTGTGCTGGATCCAGTCAGGCTGGATCAACCTCTGAGCAACTTTGTCCGGTGGGAGGTGTCCCCTGGCAGGGGGTTGGAATGAGATGGTCTTGACAGTCCCTTCCCACCCAAACCATTCCACGATTCTGTGATACTGGGAGCGCTCCTTGTCTTTGCCTTTCCCACTGAAGGGCAGATCCGTGGGTGCCTCTCCACGACAAGGCCACTCAAATCTTCCCAGATTTTGCTTCGCCCCAGGGAACTGTTTTCATCCCAGTCACTGCAAATGAAATTCAGATTAAACCTTAGATCAGCAAGCGCACCCAGACTGCTGCAACATCACATGATGTACGAACAACCCAAACATCTGGAATGGCAGACAGAAATGCCATGAAAATCCAGGAAATGTTGCTTCCTGCAGGCTTTTCCTACGTGAGTTTTGAACAGCTGGTAAATGTCATTTTTTTACAGTATGTCACATATCGAGGTCATGCAAAATCCGCATTTTTCTAGGCAATCTTCACCGGGATTTTTTAGCTTATTTTCCTTTAAATCATATTAGGTAAAGAGGCCGAGATCTTTCAACATCCCTGCTGGATGTTGCCTCCTACATCCAGCAGGATGTTCCAACAGGAGAGCACCAAGGGACATTGGTGCAGCTGATTTCTCCTGGACCCACCCCCATGAAAACTGGGATATTTGGCACGTGTATCAGCAGAAATCCCTGTCTGGATTCCCTCCCAGCAAAAGAGCGGAGCTCTAAAATCATGCAGTGTGAAACAGGGCCTGGGAGAAATAAAAACACGCAGGAAAATTGGTCTGGTGATATAATTTTTAGTTAATTTGAAGCAGGGAACTCAAACAGAGATGTCTCTTCAGGAGCTGGACCTACTTATTTTCCAAACCCAGCATCACACAGAGCTCATGAGACCAGACAAGAAAGAAGAGGCTCTATCAGTGGACCCAAATTATCCCAAACTATCCAATGTCTTCAGGATACAGAAAAAAAAACCCCAATTCTCTGCCCCTTTCCACACTGACATGGCTTAAGGCTTTTTTTTGCTTTTGTGGAAGATTCTCCCAAAACTCCCCACAGCCCGTGAAATCTTTGCTTCGTTTGGATTTCCCTGCGATTTTTGGACTATCAGAAGAAACCAAGCCCTTTTTTTTTATCCCCCTCCCTACTCAGCCATTCGTCTGCAGCTTTTACCTGGCTGCTGAAATCAGGATGTGATCACAAGGCTCCAAAGCTGCCAAATCCTGCACCTTTTCCATGGCAAGAGAAGAGCTTGGGCTGGGGGCGGGTTGGGGAGGTTAGGGAACCCACCACGAAATGAAACCGACATAGGATACGTTTTAAAACAAATCAAATAAGGAACCCCCTGAAATGCTGGACTTTCATAAGCATTCAGAGCTCGTCTCTGTGTCGCTGAGGTTTTACCTCTGGGAAGGTACAAACTGTCAATCAGGATTTTCCCTGCTGGAAACAGGGACCCAAATCTCTATGGAAACCAGACGGAGGTGACTGTGCCCATGGAGAGGTTTTCTGCACGGATTCCCATCCTCCCAGTTCACATTTGCGGAAGAGATTATTGCCACCGGAATTCTGGAAAAGATGAAGACTGTTTTAGCTTCTCTGGATTGCAGACACTGATGTTGTTGTTTTCCCTTCTCCCTCCGTCTCCACCCCTCCAGCCTCAGTCAGTGAATCTTTTGACTGGTTTTACTTATCTGATGCCACATTAGAAATGATTAAATTATTGATGTAGGTGAAAATTTTCCCTCCATAGAGAATTCAGGACATAACAAGGATTTGCAGCCTCACAGGATGGATTTGAACAGGGAGGTACAAATAAGGGAACAAATATTCCCTATTTTGGGAACAAATAGGGCACGTATCTGGGGGAGGACATGATATAGAAGTTTTCCCACTACAAAAACATCATATCGTGGTGCAAACAGCCCTGAATTTGCTGAAACACAGCCCCATATTTGCCTGTGATCTCAGGACCCTCCAGCATCTCATCCTGAACATCCCCCAGAAGAACAACCAGCTCACAATTCCTTTTCTTACCATAAAACCAGCCAGGAAACAGCCCTCGGAGCTGCTCTGTGGGTGGGTGGTTTCCCTTTCTCTTTTGTTGCTGAGTTTCTTGATCTTGAGCTAAATAACGAGAGAAATTAGTGAGTTATTCAACATCCTGGCTGGATCCGAGCAGCTGAAGGGAAGAATTCACTGCTGGAAGTCCAGGAGTTGTTCTATACCTGCCACAGTGGAGTTTGAGATCTGAAGTTGGAGTTTAAAGTCTGAAGGGTTGGAAGATTAGAGACAAATCTACAAATCACAAAGCTCCCACACAGTAAATAGGACAAGGGCAGGACTGTGGAGTGCCAAGGGAGAGAGTAAAGGGTCAAGTGACAACTTGATGGATATAAAAAGCGGCATGACGTGGCCGTGGTGACCACAGAGTGAAGGTGGAGGTGACTGACCACTGGGACCTTGGCCCGGCTCCTCACTGACTCATTAAATCCCTGCCAAGACCAATCGCAAGTCGAGCAGGAATTGTCTCTCCTGGGGCAGCATTTCAATCAGTGTCCCTGCAGGAGATGCTGAGGATGGTGTCAACCATGAATCCTGCTGCTCTTGGGGCCTTAAACACCATGAGTCACACGCTGTGTCCTGCTGGTGAGAACTTTCTTGCAGCTCATCCCACGCCGTGAGAAGGGAGGTGGCCACTCATCCGTTTGTGATCTTCTGGAAGTGCCAGAGGCTCTCACAAAATCATGGAATGGTTTGGGTTGGAAAGGATCATCAAGATCATGGAATTCCACCCCCTGCCATGGGCAGAGACATCTTCCACTATCCCAGCTTGCTCCAAGCCCTTTCCAGCTTGGCTTTGAATGCTTCCAGGGATGGGGCAGCCACAGCTTCTCTGGGCAACCTGTGCCAGGGCCTCTCCACCCTCACAGGGAAGAATTTCTTACTAATATCTGATCTAAATCTACCTTCTTCAGCTTAAAGCCATTTCCCCTTATCCTGTCACTCCAGGCCCTTGGCCCAAGTCCCTCTCCAGCTCTCCTGGAGCCTCTTCAGGCACTGGAAAGGGCTCTAAAGTCTCCCCGGATCCTTCTCTTCTCCAGGCGAACACCCCCAGCTTTCCCAACCTGTCTCCAGAGCAGAGGGGCTCCAGCCCTCTAATCAGCTTAGTGGGCTCCTCTGGACTTGTTCCAACAGGTTTTGTTCTGGTACATTCAGTGGCATTGCAGATGGAATCCTTGGAAACTCCATTTCCCTTGCTCAGGGATCATCCAAGCTCAGAGTGCTGCAGGATCATATTGTGCACCTGCTTCAGGAGAATGTTATGTGCTGCCACGATGCAACTCACAGACCATGTTCTAAACTATTTTTAAAGCTCTTCAAGTGGTGGAGGCCTCCCACTTTCTCTAACCAGTTCAGCTCAGGGCTTTTTTATCAATACTACAGAGAGCAAAACAGCCCCTTCCTGCTTGCAGAAGCATTTTCTGCACTGAAAGTTTTGGAATTTGGGGAACTGGGTTCCAAAACTTGGAGTAAAAGTTCCTTTATATGACTGAAACTCCCCTTTTCAGATCCAGGAGGCTCATTTTGCCTCGTTCCCTGTTCGCTGATTGTCCATGGGACCTTGTTTTAAACAGGGCAGCTGCTGTAGTTCAATCTTTATTTGAATGTTATTAATTCATCCAACACACTTTCTGCACCAGCACTTTCTCATTGCACATCCATTTCTTGTCCAGTCTGTCCTCCCACTCATGATATTTTAAACCCAGAAATGTCCTCTTTGAAATCATACAAATCTCACAACCCCACTGAGATCTCTTCTAGGTCCTTCGTCAGGGGAAACTGGGTGGCAAAACTTGGTGTAAAAGTTCCCACACTCCTTTATACGACTGAAACTCCCCTTTTCAGATCCAGGAGGCTCATTTTGCCTCGTTCCCTGTTCGCTGATTGTCCATGGGACCTTGTTTTAAACAGGGCAGCTGCTGTAGTTCAATCTTTATTTGAATGTTATTAATTCATCCAACACACTTTCTGCACCAGCACTTTCTCGTTGTACACCCCTTTCTTGTCCAGTCTGTCCTCCCACTCATCAGTCTCATTTCACACCCAGCAATGTTTTCTTTGAAATTATATAAAACTTTGAAATTAAATAAATTTGAAATCATGTAAATAAATTATATCTAAATTATATAAATCTCTCAACCCGCCAGGGACCCGTCCTAGATGTCCTCAATGGGTCACTGGTCAGGGAATGCAGCTTCCATGGGCTACAGCTTCCTGCCAGGATATCCACCATCATCATCTAGAATTTGGGAGAGTATTTGTCTGTCCCCTACCAGGAAATCTCTGTGTTGTGATAACTTACACCCTCTTGAGGAAAAGGGACCTCAGAGAACAAGCTTCTCTCTCTCTAAGGCTGAAGTCCACTCAGATATTTATACCACTGCAGAAGACCACCTCTGAAGAAAATTCCAGAGCTTCCAACCTCTCTCTCTTCTCTGCGCAATTCAAGAATATTCTTCTTTCCGTATCTTTGCCGGGACATTTTTTTATTTCCCTTGGTTTTTTTCCCCCCCTGAACACTGAAGCTGAGTTGTCACATTTCTGAATGACAAAGCAGAGAGAGGTTTCTGCTGGGGCCGAGGCCAGATCTTCATTCGGGAATTATCTAAACCCTGGGAAGTGTGAAACAACACAGAGGCCAAGTTGTCCCTCGGGCAGGACAGCGCTGAGAGTGCAGGGACATGAATGGGTTGAGGAGCTAATGAGATCCCAGCGCTTCCATGGCTGCTGTTGCCAAGGAGACGGATTCCTTGGCATCTGCATAATGAGTACTCCCCTACCATTAACTTCTGCAGAAAATTAGGCTCCCAGGTACCGAGAGAAAGGAAGACAGAACCTGAATTTTAAAAGGGAAAATACCCTGAGGAGACTTCAACAGCCAAACAGATCCAAAGCTCTTTTCACGTGCTTTTGATTGAGGAGGGGTTTCCGCTCCGGGCATGCTCTCATGGGATGGAGTCTCTGAGCCAAATGCAGGCTGAGGATGGTGGAGAGAGATGCTGAAGCACTTTTTTCTGCATGGAACAAATACATAGGTCAGATTTATATAAATATATATATATATATAGGTGGAGATTTTCTTCATCCAGGTGGAATTTGTGCCTTTTCTACTCAAGAATTCTCAGCCATGAGATATTTGGGGGGCTAAGGAGGAGGAATCATAGAATTATAGAGTGGTTTCGGTTGGAAGGGACCTTAAAGGTCATTCAACTCTCCTGCCATGGGCAGGAACACCTTGCACTAGACCAGATTGCTCAGAGCCACCTCCGACCTGCTCTTGAAAGGAAAGGTCTCCCCAAATTTAACCTCCACTCCAGAATCTTACACACATCAGAAGGAAGATCCACACTGCGGGAGACAGGCTTTGGATCCAGGCTCTGCTCCCTCATCCCCATAACCAGGAGGTGATTACACATGTGCTGTGGGTGGGGGATTGGCCAGACCAGCTCAGGACTCAGGAGAGATGTAGGACAGGAATCCCTGTGCCAGCCGGAGGAGATGGAGCAACATGACTGCAGAGGACCTAGAAATTCACACCTGAAATTGCACCTCAAGGGGCTTTCAGACCTCAGAGAACCAATTTCTGTAAGACATCTTCCTAATGAGTCCTGACCCTGTTGTCCTTTGTGTTGTCTTTTCCTGCTCTCCTGTCATTCCCAGTTTTTGGGCCAGCTCAAGAATCTTCAAGAGAAGCAACTCTCATGGTTAACAGCTTATTCCATAGATTTTTTTTTTTTCCACTTATCTGGAGTGACATGCTGAGCATTTTACCATCTCTCTAACAAGTGAGTCCCAAGCTGCCCTCGGAAGAGAGGATTTTGAACTCCTCAATGTCTGTATTTATCTTTTCTTCAGTTTGGGGATTTTTCAAGGGAAAACAAGGCATTGTTCTGCAGCTTCATCCTGCCTGGGCTCCCACTTTTAATCAGAGACATCCATTCTTTCACCTCTAATTATCTGCAATAGTGGCCTAATTTGCATTGTGCCCTTTTCCTGTAATGACACAGTAAAAGCGTTTTCTCATTATTCCCCTGCCTTTATTCCCTGTCATTAATGCTGTCAGGATGACTCAGTTCTAGACAGGGATTTTTGTCTGAGAACCCTGGGTATCCTGCCAGTCCCTGAACTTCTCAGCTGCCTGGTTGGTGGGATTTAAGATGCTGCTCCGTTGACCTGTTAATCACACACTTTTCAAACTGGGAAAATGATGCTGAGAAGTCTCCACACACACTGAGCCCTCTTTAACTGTTCACAGTGATGCTGACAAAGTTCTTTGTGCTCAAATCACCCAGGCTGGAGATCCAGTGTCTCCTTCCAACCCTTCTCACCCTCAAGCTGCTCATTTCTACATCACAGAGTCGCAGAATGGTTTGGGTTGGAAGGGACTTTCAAGATCATTGAGTTCTAACACCCTTCCATGGGACACCTTCCACTATCCCAGGTTGCTCCAAGCCCCATCCAGCCTGGCCTGGAACACTTCCAGGGATGGAGCAGCCACTACTTTTCTGTGCAACCTGGGCCTCCCCATCCTCACAGGGAAGAATTTCTTCCCCATACCCCGTCTAAACCTACACTCCTTCAGTTTAAAACCATTCCCCCTTGTCCTATCACTGCATTCCCTTGTCCAAAGTCTCCCTCCAGCTTTCTTTTTTATCCAGAAGTTAATCACTTGAGGCAAATTAGACATCTTGGGTTTCTCTCTGGACAACAGAGAGAGAAAGGCACCTCCAAAGGACTTTTTGTATCACCTCAGGATTCGGCTGAAGACTGCAGTGAGTTTGGATGGGTAACAAGTTCTCAACTTTTCAGCAGCCAAACGCTGGGTGAAATGTGAGAAACCCTGAGAGGGATGAGAGAAATCCCATTCCTAGAGTTGGTTCTTGCTGAAACAATCCCCTCTCTCTTCTTCTCCTACCTTGGTCAATTCTGGTGCAAAAGAAGTGTTTGGACAATACTCTAAAGTACCTGGTTTTGTTTTTAGGTTGTCCTGTGTGGAGTCAGGAGCTGGTCTTGATGATCCACATGGGTCCCTTCCAACTTGGGATATTTGATTCAGACTGTGAGCTCAAGAGATGTTTCCCACAAAAACTGGATGTCCAGGAATGGCCATGTGAGACTGGGAGATGGAAAGTGACCTCAAGAATCTCTTGGCATCTTATCAAGCTGTTCTAGTGGAAGGTGTCCCTGTCCACGGAAGGGGGCCGGAACCGGATGGTCTTTAAAGTCCATTCCAACTATTCTATGATTCAGTGATCTCATTAAATCAGAATTCTATGATTCTATGATTCAGTGATGTCACTGTCCCTCTACAAGATTCCTTCTCCAGTATGAGCAGAAGTTTTCCTTGCCAGACAAACCCAAAGCAGTTGATGCAAACACCTATTTTTGGCAGGGATTAAGAGCTGTCTAGGCCAGTCTAAAACTCTCCCTTTTGACCCTTTAAAACAGACCAGTCCAACTCTCCTGCACAAAGTTTTACAGCCTACTAATAAAATCCTCCTGAACAGCATCTCAAGCTGGAGGCTTCTGCTTCTGTCTCGAGGCTTCCTTTGCTGCAGGGGCCTTTTATCTGTCTGTGCCTTTGAAGCTCCCCGTCTGCTGCCTGTTCTCATCTTGCTCTGCTCTCTCTGCCTGACATATGTGAAGCTTGAACACTTTCCCTCACAGATCCTGCCTGTTTACTGCAGTCTTTTTTATTAAAAAAAAAAAAAATAAAATTCAAGCCAGACAATAATGATGATTAATGGCCTCCTGCAAAGACAGAGCAGCAGCTCACAGCCTGTATCAACACCTTGGCTGAGCCCTCACAGTTCTCTTTTCTTCTTTCTTTGTGTCTGTGTTGCCTTTTTTTCTGGTTTTCTTTCTCAGATGGCTCCAGAAGTCCATCATTATACTGTGAAATTCTCTCCCTCCCCCTAGGACAGATGGAGCTCATGAAAATGATAAAGGGGGAAACAGGCAGCATCAGTTCAGCTCTGGTTAGGAAAAAAACATCTCTGGGTGTGTGGAATAGGGTTGGCAGGAGAGGAAAAGGGTGAAGAGACCGGGAGGAGAAAGGAGGTCTTACCCTTAGAGTCTTATAAAAAACTATAACTGTGATCTCTGTTCCTTTCAGAGCTGGTCACCAAAAAGCACAGAGGCCCAAACCAAGCAGGGAGAGTACCATGAATGGCCTCAAGTTGAACATTCCCCAGCAAAAAGCCTCAGAGCAGCAACAACAGACGACAAACGGTGTCATCTGAGAGCCTGGGACACTGCTGGGCCAAGGTCCAGAGCCAGCATCTCTTGTTTGTCTCCCAGTTTTGCCTTCTCCCCAAGTGGGCAGGAGAAAGAGCAGTGCAGGAGCAGATGGAACTCCAGAGGGAAGAGGGAAATCCTCCCTGAGCATGAGGACACATATGGGCCACTCCAGCAGAGCTGAGTGCAGAGCCTGGAGGGGTTGTCTCCTCTGTGATGCCCTAAAACCTTGGGAAAATCGCTTTGTTCCCTAAGTCTCCGTTCCTCCTGTCATCTTGTCTGCTCAGATGGGTGAAGAAGCTCTTTTCATGGCTCTCTCTTGATCCCACAGAGCCTTGATTTTGTTCTGGGCTATGGGATGGTCCTGGAATACCAAGAGCATAAGTGGAAGGACAGGCACAAACAGAAGAAATAATTAAATTTGGCGGTAAGGAAAATTAAAGAAAATCCCTGGCTGCAAAAAGCAGCAAAAAGAAGTAGGTTCTTGTCCTTGAGTGTGACCCAGAACCATCCAGCTTCACACTAAATGTTGGATTTCTGTTGATGCAGCCTATTCAAAGGAGTAATTGCCATGTGGGGCTCAAGGGAATGAATTAGGTCCCTGGCTGACCACGGCTTAAACCAAAAATAAACTTTGGCTTTATTAGAAATGTGTACAGAGTTTACATAAAAGCACTAAAGTGACTTTCAAGTGAGTAAAATCATAGAATGGTTGGAGTCAGAAAGGGCCTTAAAGATCATCCAGTTCCAACCCCCTGACATGGGCAGGGACACCTCCCACTATCCCAGGTTGCTCCAAGCCCCATCCAACCTGGTCTTGGACACTTCCAGGGATGAGACAGCCACAGCTTCTCTGGGCAACCTGTGCCAGGGCCTCCCCACCCTCACAGGGAAGAATTTCTTCCCAATATCTGATCTAATCCTTCCCTCTGTCAGTTTGAAGCCATTCCCCCTTGTCCTGTCCCTCCATCCCTTGGCCCAGGTCCCTCTCCAGCTCTCCTGGAGCCGCTTTAGGCACTGGAAGGGGCTCTCAGGTCTCCCTGGAGCCTTCTCTTCTCCAGGTGAACGCCCCCAGCTCACCCAGTCTTTTCTCACTGATGAGATGCTCCAACCTCTCCTCTAATAATTTTTGTGTTCCCCCTCTGGACTCGCTCCAGAGTTGGCAGCCTGTGAACTCCAAAAAACAGATATTGGGAAGAAATCCCTCCCTCTGAGGGTGGGGAGGCCCTGGCACAGGTTGCCCAGAGGAGCTGTGGCTGCCCCATCCCTGGAAGTGTCCAAGGCCAGGTTGGACGGGGCTTGGAGCAACCTGGGACAGTGGAAGATGTCCCTGCCCATGGCAGGGAGGTGGAACTCCACGATCTTCTGACCTAAATCAGTCAACGATTCCCCTGGTTTTAAGGTGCTTTCGAAGGAGAGGCCAAGAAAGTAAAGAAGCAGCTCCTGTCTTGTCTCTCTTTCCTCCTCATCCTCTCCGGAGAGAAACAAAATTCCAGCAGAAATGCCCATCCCAGCTGTACCTGGCTGTGGCTGCAGGTCTGGATTAAATCAGAAGGCAATTTATACATAAAACAGCCCTGTCCAGCCTGGCTAAGCTGGGTATTGGTGTGGTTCAGGTAACATCAAAGGGAGCCTGCCTTGCTCATGGAATTTCAATCTCAGAGTGGGAAAAAGGAAGGCCATGGGAGCTCTGAAATCAACGTGCCACGGGGCACAAACTCACCTGTTATCACCCAGAATATTGTTTGGGGCTGAATCTTAAACGAAAATCGAGTCTGGTTGTTGCTTTCTGAGTGTTATTCTGCGTTTTATTCAATTTTCTGTGTCTATTCTCGGTCCCATCTCTTCAGGAAAGTCATTCAGTGAGCGGAGTGAAAAGGCACTTAACCTGGAACCAAAATGTTTTGGAGACGGTTGATATCCACACTTATAAAATTCATTTTGATTCTTGTAAATTGTAAAAAAAAAAAAAAAAAAAATCTGCCTAAGGGTGAGATTTTTATTCAAGGAAAGAAAAGAGTGGGAATCTGGCCCTGGAGTTCTCTCTCTGCATGTTTTTTTTTTCTTGAAGAGGAAGGACAGTTGATGTGTAAATGCATTAATGAGATAAATAAGAACAGGAATTGTACAGGCTGTTCCAGGCTGGATAGAGACATTCTTTAGGGAAGGAAAATACATGCTAATAATTTGTGTCTCAGGATCCAGCACACACTTCCAGCTGGCATCTTATACGGAGAAATAAGGAGTGTTTGTAAAGAAAAATTGGTAAAGCAAATTATTATTATAGTTATTATTATTATAATCATTAGATAATAATAATTATTATTATTATTATTATCACAACCTTACATTTCTCATGTCTCAGAATCAAAAATAGTAATACAGCGTTACCTCTGTTCCCAACCCGAACTTGAGATTTTTTCATCCCTAAAAAATGGTTGGATAATTTTTCTCTGCCACTTAACGTTCCATCTTGTTATGCCCATTTAAACCAGTGAGATTTCCAGAAAAAAAATGTAAACCACATAAAATATTGAATATAAAACATAAAATATAGAATATAAGCCATAAAATATAAAATAGATATACAACATACAATATAAAATATAAAATATAGAATATAAAATATAAAATATAGAATATAAAATATAAAATATAAAATATAAAATGTAAAATGTAAAATATAAAATGTAAACTATAAAATATAAAATGTAAAATATAAAATATAAAACTGGATTTGGGTTTACATGAGGTAATACTATGTCATTGTCACTAGACCTTCACATGATATTTTTTACTTCGAAGTGAGGAATGAATATGAGCTCAGTTGGCACAAAAGAGTCCCTGAACTATGATTTTCCTTGAAAAATGGTTCTGTGATAACTCCAGGCAGTAAATTGTTACCACCCACAACCTTCTTGACTGGTAAATGCAGGACAACTCAAAGACTTTAGTATCTTAAATGGAATTTGACAACAGAATCAACTGTTTTCCTCCACTGAGTAGAACAGGATGTTTATGAAAATCTGCAGGAAAAGCTCACCTGAGCTGTAAAATTCTGTAAAGGGAAATTCATCCTCTTGAGGGCTGAATCAGATTTCTGGTGGAACATAAAAAAATCCCAAACAAACAAAAAAATCACCCCAAACCCAAATAAAAACAGAAATAAAGGTGGATTTGACTTTCATTTCAGGAACAAAGAGGTGGATTTGATTCATGTGCACTAAGAGAGGTCTTGCTTGAGTGCAGGGTCAGTTTGAAGTGGTTCCTCCAAAAGATCTTTATGGATTGTGGGCTTCGTATCTGAGCTGGTTTTATCCAGCCCCAGGAAAGTGCAAAGCTGGAAAAGACTCGCTGGGCTCAAAACAACCTCTCCCAACTCCTGCAGATCTTGGCCTGACCTACTTCATGGTGGGGGTGATTAAATTCTCCCAACAATTCCTGGATCTGCCCAAGAGAGGGTGTTCCTGGGATAATTATCTTTTGAGATACTCCAGGCTTTTTCAAAAGGATGTAGCTGATAGAAATGTGAATTAATTCCCGTGGTTATTTATCCCAATAACCCATGTTTGTACCATTATTTTTAGTCTGCTTCTATCCAAGCTTGGCTTCCAGGCCCTGGATTTGGATCCAACTCTTGCAACAAATGAAAAATCCCCCACCCCCGCGAGCTGTTCCAGCTCCCTCTGTTCCTCATGGGATCTGTTTTATTTAAGTCACAGAATCATTTAGGTTGGAAAAGCCCTCCAAGAACATCAAGTCCAGCCATTAACCCAGCACTGCCAAGGCCACGACTAACCAATGTCCCCAGGTGCCACATCTACAGGGCTTTTAAATTCCTCCAGGGATGGTGACCCCACCTCTGCCCTGGCCAGGGCTGGACGAACCCTTTAGGAAAGAAATTTTTCCCAATATCCAACCTAAACCTTTGCTGGCATAACTTGAGGCCATTTCCTCTTATCCAGTTTTATCCTCTTCTCCAGCATTAAATTAAAGCCAATTTTCCCCCCTGCCAGCACTGCCTAAGAGCGACAAGTTAGTGGGAAACTCTACTGGTTACATGTAGGATTTAAATGTCATTGGAAGTGTTTAGGAGGTGTTGGAGTGGCCTTCACAGAATCACGGAATCATGGAATGGTTTGGGTTGGAAGGGAGTTTAAAGACCATCCAGTTCCACTCCCTGCCATGGGCATGGACACCTCCCACTATCCTAGATTGCTCCAAGCCCCATCCAACCTGGCCTTGGACACTTCCAGGGATGGGGCAGCCACAGCTTCTCTGGGCAACCTGTGCCAGGGCCTCCCCACCCTCCCAGGTAAGAATTTATTCCCAATATTCCATCTAACCCTGCCCTCTGGCTTTGAGAAACCATTCCCCCTTGTCCTGTCACTCCTTGTAAACAGTCTCTCTCCATCTCTCCTGTAGCTCCTTCAGGTCCTGGAAGGCCACAGCCAGGTCACCCCGAAGCCTTCTCTTCTCCAGGCTGAACAACCCCAATTCTCCCAGCCTTTCCTCCTCCGTCCCTCCGATCAACCTGGTGGCAGCTCGTGCATCCTGTTCGTGGTGAGGTGATGCAGGTGAGTCAAACAGGATGTCAGTCCCAAGCTGTATCATTCCCATGATAAATGGGATGTGAAGGAGGCTCTCCTGGATGCTCCACAACCCCAAGCACTGACACTTCCCGAACTCGGCTTTTTCGTTGGATTATGTGCTCACTGTCGGCTCTGAGAATCCCAGGTGTGCTCAGCTGGAACGTGGCTCTTCCCCGGAGCTGCTCTGCTCTGCTCTGTAACGGCCCTGCCACCCCTCATTACCACCTCGCCAAAGGCAATCCAAGCAGACACAGCCACCCTCGTGCAGCCCAACACGGGTCATTTCCATGAAACAGCAGGATTCATTAGGAATGAGCACTGGAGAAACCCACGGCAGGCAGAAGACAGAGAAGTAAACGTGGAGAGACTTCAATGCACACCTCGTGCATCTCTAATAGGATTTCCTGCCAAAGGGGATGACAGCTTTGATGGGATGCTGGGTTTTTTTTCCCCCCCGCTGGAACAGTAAGTCCCAGACACTGAGCACAGCAAAGCACCTTCCACAGGCTCTGAAAGGAAGATGAAAGCAGATTGTTAATCAATTGTGGGTTAGCAAAGAGGTTCTGCTGAGAGGCAGATGAGAGGACACCAAACTCTGACTTCCCTCTGGACTTTCCAGACTGAGAGTATAGTTTTTAAAAGGGCAGAAAGGAGCAGGAGTTGATTCCTTCCCTATATTCTGCTCTTGTGAAATCCCACAGGGAGCACTGACTCCAGCATGAGAAGGGCATGGACCTGTTGGAGCAAGCCCAGAGTAGGACATGAAGATGCTCCAAAGGCTGGAGCTTCTCTGCCCTGGAGATATGCTGGGAGAGCTGGGGGTGTTCAGCCTGGAGAAGACAAGGCTCCAGGGAGACCTGAGAGCCCTTTCCAGTGCCTAAAGGGGCTCCAGGAGAGCTGGAGAGGGACTTTGGAGAAGGAGTGATAGGACAAACCTTCCTTAAGCTGAAGGAGAGTGGATTTAGATGAGATATTAGGAAGAAATTCTTCCCTGGGAGGGTAGGGAGGCCCTGGCACAGGTTGCCCAGAGAGGTTGTGGATTCCCTATCCCTGGAAGTGTCCAAGGCCAGGTTGGACGAGGCTTGGAGCAATCTGGGATAGTGGAAGGTGTCCCTGCCCATGACATGGGCTTGGAATGAGATGATCTTTAAGGTCCCTTCGAACCCAAATTTTTCTATGATTCTATGACAGTGAGTCCAAAGCTCTTTGTGGAGGAGGTTCTTCTCTGTCCAGTCCTAGTGCAAATCGCCTCTAATCCTATTAAGAAGTGATAAAGGAAATTCTATATGTATATAAAAGAAAATCTGTATGTATATAATTGAAAAGGTCCTTTGGATAATTCTGTATTCCTTAAACTTACACACTGAAAAGTTTCAAGGAAACCTCTGGACAGACAATAATCCAAAACTAACCAGGCTAATGAGGCCAACAAAGACATGCAACCCAATAAAGACATGCAGGATTTGGAAGCTCTTCATCTATAATTTAGTGGGGTCACATCATCCCACTGGATCCTTGGACAAAGACTTGTCCCCAGGTAAGATTTCCCTGCACCACTTCAGATACTTTGGTGGCTTGCTGGGTAGCTGGGCTCTGGGTTGCCTCAGTGTTGGACCTGGAGGGTTTGGAACGTTTCTTTAGGATGAGGTTGGGGCTGTGGGTTTGTTCTGAATGCCCGGGGATGTTTTAAAGTGTCTATGTGGCCTGGAAAGGGACACATTTGCAAGGCAGCTCATAAAAGGGCCTTATCAGGCAGGAACAACCCAAGCAATCAACGTTTCTACTTCTTATTAAAATGAGCCGCTTGAGTGCAAGGAAAGGGTGTCTCAACCCTCCCAGCAAGGCAAGGGGACTTTCCAGGCATGAACAGCACTTACTGCCCACACCAAACTCCTGCTTAAAGCTCCAGCAGGTGTTTTGCAACTCTCTGTCCCACCCATCCTGCCCAAGTCCAGGATTTTGCTTGATATTCCTGATTTTCCCATAGGGAAGCCAATGCTCAGAGCTGTTTCTCTGCCTTTGCTTTCCAAGGACACTGTACCTGAATTCCTGATCTCCAAGGCATTATCCTGCCTCAAACTGCATTGTTCGACCCACCACCACATCAAGATCTTGCAGATTTTAGATAACTGAGGTTTTGGGACACTCACACTCCCACTGTTTGCTTTTTTTAGGGATAGATGGACTCCAGGAAATGATAATTTCTCTCCTCCAGGGGTGGACAGAGCTAAAAACTACTTGTGGGTCTGGACCAAGAGGAACAGGGCATCATTTTTTTCATGTCTGTAGATTGCTTTGAGTTGCCTGAAGGTAAAATATCTCTTGGGAAGAGGAAAGGCAGCCTTGGATGAGTTTAACTACTTGAAAAGAGGGAGAAAACCAGTCATCTGTCGCTTATTCACTGTGTGGTCCAACAAATGCTGTCACCCCAAAGTTCAGCACCTGTGAAAGGAGAAGAATATGTGATTCAGCCCTAATACATGTAAAGAAGTGTATTGTAGGACTCTATCCCCCTTAATGGGGGGAAAACATGGCATTTCAAAACATGATTCATCATTGTTTAGCTGGTTACTTGAGGATGAGAGGAATTACCCCTGGAAGTGCCTGTTGATTGCAGAGGGACTTCGGGGTGGTGTCACAGGTGGCTCCATTTATCAGAGGAATGTCTCCCAAACTGCCTCATTCCCTGTGTGTGCAGAGCTCAGCACAGCAAGGCTCCACTCAGAGCTAAATGTCCCTGGAATATCTGCAGTAATAAAGAGGAGCTGCTGCTGCTGGGTGCGAGCTGGGTGTTAAACTGTGTGTTTGGCTTCTTTGGGTGGTGAACTTGATCATCTCAGTCCTGTGGCTGCTCCAGCTGGCATTCCCATTGTTTGTCACCCAAAGCAGAAAGCCTGGGAGAACGCGCAAAGTGACCTGCACACAGAATCACAGAATATCCTGAGCTGAAGGGAAGCACAAGGACCATCCAGTCCCACTCCTGGCCCTGCACAGGACAACTCCAAGAATCCCACCCTGTCCCTGAGGGCATTGTCCAAATGCTCCTCGAGCTCTGTCGGCCTTGGTGCTGTGCCCACTGCCCTGGGGAGGCTGTTCAGTGCCCAACCACCCTCTGGGGGAAGAACCTTTTCCCAATATCCAACCTAAACCTCCCATGGGACAGCTTCATGTCATTCCCTCTTCTTCAGAGAGAAGGGATCAATGCCCACCTCTTTTTCCCCTCCTGAGGAAGCTGCAGCCATGGTGAGGTCTCCCCTCATTCTCCTCTTCCTCAGCTGAACAAATCAAGTAACTCCTCCTGTGCCTTCCCCCCTAAACCCTTCACCACCTCCATGGCCCTTCTTTGAACGCTTCCAATACTTTTATATTCCTTAAATTTGTATGTGGACATGGTTTAGAGCCATCACTGAGCGAGTTCATTAGGGCTTTGCAAGACCTCTCCAGGGCAGGGGCGCACCATCAAACTCTCTCTCCAAAGGCTTTTGTCCACAGCAGATGCAAGCAGGCAACATGTTTCTGGATATAAGAATCTTACTGATGGATAACAAATAGGACTCACTACTCACTGCTGCCAAGGAGCCAAGTTCATTAGAAATGGGTGGGGGTTTTTCCCCTTGATTTTTATGACCAAAGAACTTTTTGATGGCTCTACCTTAAGTCTTTGTGTTGACTCCTTGGGGGTGGATCTGTCTGTGGCGTCTCCTCTGCAGGACATCAGTGTGAAGAGCAGCCCTGGGCAAGAACTTGTGCCTTGGCTGTACCAAAAACAGGCAGTGCCAGGTGCCACCACATGAGCACAACTATTCCTTCACAGGAGGCGAAAAGCATGGGCATTTCTTGTTGGCTTGTATTGTAGATTCATGGAATGGTTTGGATTGGAAGGGACTGCCAAGATCATCTTGTTTCAATCCACACCTTCCACTAGCTCAGGTTGCTCCAAGCCCCATCCAACCTGGCCTTGGACACTTCCAGGGATGGGGCAGCCACAGTTTCTCTGGGCAACCTGTGCCAGGGCCTCCCCACCCTCAAAGGGAAGAATTTTTCCCTGATATCTGCTCTAAACCTGCCTTCCTTCAGCTTAAATCCACTACACCTTCCTTCCCATATGGGATTGCTCTTGAAGCAACCTGGGATAGTGAAAGGTGTCCCTGCCCATGGCAGGGGAATTGGAACTGAATGGTCTTCAAGGTCCCTTCCAACCCAAACCATCCTGTGATTCTCTGAGCAATGGGTGTCTTGGAGGGCTGTCAGGTCATGACTTTTCCCACCCCAGGTCTGCCTTTGTTGCATCTTCCTTTGCCCTCCCAGCACTTCCCTCCTTTGCCTGGGACTGCCCTCGGTCTTTCTCTGCTCCTCCTGGTGGCACTGATGAAAAGCAGGATTGAACTGTGTGTTTTGCCCTCAGCTTTTCCTGTTAACAGCACAAAACTCCCGAGTTTCAGTTCAGCGCTGAAGTCCAGACTTGCCTTTCTTTTCTGGTTCAAGTCTACAGCTTTAACTTGATGCAGGGTTGAAGCCTCCAGACTCTGCTTGACAGCGGGAGGTTTATTCTCTGTGGCTTAAAAATCACCTAGAACAAAGATTTGACCTTGGGACAAGCTTTCCTGAGCATGAACTGAGCCCAAACCCCTCTGTTTTGCTTTGCAAGCCCTCCTTGAACAGCAGTTTGTTTCCTGTTTATTTACAAGCCACTGTGCTGTTTAACTGCAGCTCTGCCAGTTCCTCTGTGCTGTGCTCTGGGATTCATTTCATGGCATGGAGCAAACCATTCTTTCCCTCCATTATTCCCTGAGCCAAGTTATTTCCCTTTAGCTCTCCCTCTCCTCTCACTGGAGATCAGCCCCAGGCACTGGGGCTGCAGGATGTGTGGTCGGCATTTAGGGAATGAGTCTCTCTGAGGCTCTTTATCTCTGCTCCCAACACTCTGCTCCTGAAGCTGCATTTGCTCAGTGACTGCTCAGGAACTATAAAGAAACACGACAGTGCCACTTCAGCAGCTGCTGCCAAGACATTCCAGCCTTCATCTATAATTACACCCAGAGATGGGTTGTGCAAGAACAACCCTCATTCTTATTAGGACTTTTCAGGCATAAAGAGGGAATTCACTTATAACCAGCAGGTTTAATATTGCTCCCCTTTCAAAACAAATGTTTATTGTTGCATCCTAAACATCACAGCAATAACATCTCAAAATATAAAGAGAGCCTGCAGTGAAATGGAGTGCTGAGCATTGACTGGGCTCAGTCAGTCATCAATAAATCTGTTATCTCCCTACCGCCACAAATGGTAAGATCTGTAAACAAATGGAAGCAATATTGACTCTATCTTTGAGTTGTTAAGGCTGGAGTTAGTGAGAAAAAACCCCACAACATTATAAAAACCATGACAGGACAAAGAAAAAAAAAATGAAAAAACCGACAAATGAAATCAAAACCCCCAAACCCAAAATACGTCCATTAACACCAAGCCATTAATTCACAGAATCAGCTGGATTGGAAAAACCTCCGAGATCATCAAGTCCAACCCTTGCTTTAACCCCACCGTGGTTCCCAGCCCATGGCACTGATGCCACATCCAGTGTCACCCTAAACACCTCCAGGGACAAGGACTCCATCCCCTCCCTGGGCAGCCCATTCCAATGGCTGATGGGAAAAATTTCTTCCCAATATCCAGCCTAAACCTGCCCTAGCACAGCCTGAGACTAAGTCCTCTTGTCCTACTGCTGGTTCCTGGGAGCAGAGCCCGACCCACCCCCGGCTCCCCCCTCCTGTCAGGGGGTTGCAGAGAGTGATGAGGTCTCCCCTGAGCCTCCTCCTCTCCAGGCTGAGCCCCCCCAGCTCCCTCAGCCTCTCCTCATGGGAATTGTGCTCCAGACCCTTCCCCAGCCTCGTTGCCCTTCTCTGGCCCTGCTCCAGCCCCTCCATGTCCTTCCTGAGCTGAGGGTCCAGAGCTGGGCACAGTTCTCAAGGTGTGGCCTCACCAGGGCTGAGTCCAGGGGCAGAATCCCTGCCCTGCTCCTGATGCCACTGTTCCTGAGCCAGGCCAGGATCCATTGGCCCTCTTGTCCCCCTGGGCACACTCTGGCTCATGTTCAACTCCCAGGTCCCTTCCTGCCTGGCTGCTCTCCCCCCACTCTGTGCCCAGCCCGTGGGGCTGCCGGGGGTTGTGTTGGCCAAAGGGCAGGACCCGGCACTTGGCCTGGTTGAACCTCATCCCGTTGGACTCCGCCCATGGATCCAGCCTGTCCAGGTCCCTCTGCAGAGCCCTCCTGCCCTCCAGCAAATCAACAAAGCAAGGCCTATCAAAATGTTACCCGCCAAATTGTTCTCCATCACTCACCATGGGACGGTGACAGGCTGAGGAAGGACATGGATAGTGCTGCCTTGGGTGTCACAGTGTACAGACCAGTTATCTGAACAGTTATCCAGCTGGGAATTAGCTTTGGATCTATGTGCAGGATGGTAGACCTCGCCTTTCTGGACTAAGATTTGAAGAGCTTCACCTCTGCTCTCTCCTCTACTCTATCCTCAACCAAATCACTTGTACTCCAGCTTGTTTTGTTTATTTATTTTCTATGAGAAAAGGATGAGAAACTTCCCCCCCTTTCTTAAGATCAAGAGCTTGGAGTAACCTTGTCTACAGAAGGTGTCCCTTCCCATGGCAGGGGGCTTGGAACGTTGGAATGAGAGGATCCTGAAGATCCCTTCCAATACAAAGCATTTTGTGATGTCGTGATTAAGTAAAAAACCAGCAAGACCAAGCTTATGGCTGTTTTTGGCATATGACACCCCTCTGTCCTGTCAGCTCTCCCCCGCTCTCCTGCTCAGATGATTGGTTATTACCTCTGGAATCAGAACCAGAATTTTGGGCCTCCAAAAACCTCCTCTATTTTCTGAAAATGGAATGATGAAGAGCTGACTCTCGATTCAGATAATCTCCTTAAATAACTTCCTATCAAAAAAGAATGTGTGAGAAGCATTTTGGCTTCAATAAACCAACATCTTTCAGTGAATCACAGGTTTAAAAGCTGTAAAAGCTGATCAGGAGAGCACTGGCAAACTGGAAATTCTCTTCTCATCAGGAGAAGGGTGAGGACTGGACTCACATGGTTTTCTCTGGGGTTTCTGCCTGTGCTGACTGTAGGGATCCTACAGCAAGTGATCTGAGTGTGGTCTTAAATATAAATTGCATTGAATTCTGGCAGAGGCCAAGAGATCAGCATATGTGGACAGTAAAGCTGTGTGTCCAGGAGCAGAATTCCCAGCCAAGGTCAGACCCATTCTGGCTGCAGTGCTTTAGCTCAGGTTCCATTTCAGGTTTGGTTATGGACACTGGTGTGATACCACTCATCTGTGAGGGATTTACACCCCCTTTGACTGAGCCAAAGCTAAGAGGGAAAAACTGGGAATGACTCACCATAGCAAGTGGATGACTGAGGTAATTTAATGCCCGGTTTAACTGCAGGTCATCAGGTGCCTCATGGCTTTGCTTTGCCACATAACAGCCCAAATCTGACTGTTCTCTGAGTCAGACCCGGGTCTGTAGTAAAATAAAACAGCCTAAACCGTGTGCAAGGTGTTTCAGTGAGGTGAACCACAGGAAACCAGCTGTGCCAGCCCAGCTGGCACCTGGAAACTCAGCAATGCTTTGGATGACACAGCCCTACTATGGATTCGAATGACTGACAGGGAAAGTGTGGTCTGTGTTACTCCAGAGCACTTCTCAGAATCCCAGAATCAGCTGGGTTGGAAAAGACCCCTGAGATCATCGAGTCCAACCTGTGCCCCAACCCCACCTTGACCCCCAGCCCACGGCCCCGAGTGCCACGGCCAGGCTCTGCTTCAACACCCCCAGGGACGGGGACTCCACCCCCTCCCTGGGCAGCCCGTCCCGAGGGCTGATCCCTCCCTCTGGAAAGAACTTCTTCCCCATGTCCAACCTAAACCTGCCCTGGCACAGCTCAGGGCTGTGTCCCCTTGTCCTGGGAGCAGAGCCTGACCCCCTCCCGGCACCCCCCTCCTGTCAGGGGAGTGCACTCCTTGCAGAGAGTGATGAGGTCTCCCCTGAGCCTCCTCCTCTCCAGGCCGAGATGCATTTCTGGTATCATCATGTCAGCCTGGCCAGAACTACTTGATTTTGCCTTTCCCAGTAAACAAACAAGACTTTCACACAACTCTCTCTGCCATCGCTTTGGTGTTTCATGACCACCCTTGATATCCTTTTGCTTCTAGAGATCTGACCTATATTCCATTTAATGTTTCACCAAGATTTACCCAGCTTCATGCTGCCCACCATCAGTTGGAAGTGTTCTTGGTCCCACCAAGCCTTCCAGCTTTGCCTCACTGCGTGTGGCAGAGCAGCTGAGAGAATGTTCTTGGCCACAAGTAGGACACAAACAAACAGCAAGAGGACTCAAATAGCAAATGGCCTCAAACTGCACCAGTGGAGGTTCAGGCTGGACACCAGGAGGAATTTATTCATGGAAAGGGTTGTCAAGCATTGGAATGGGATGCCCAGGGAGGTGGTGGAGTCACCATCCCTGAAGTTAAGGGAAGGCTGGACAGGTCAGATATGCAACTGGGAACTTAGGACAAGGAGAAATGGCTTTAAGCTGAAGGAAGGGAGACTTAAATTGGATATTGGGAGGAAATTCTTCCCTGGGAAGGCGGGGAGGCCCTGGGACGGGTTGCCCAGAGAAGCTGTGTCATCTCTACCCCTGGAAGTGTCCAAGGCCAGGTTGGACAGGGCTTGGAGCAACCTGGGATGGTGAAAGGTGTCCCTGCCCATGGCAGGGACTGAGGTGGTCTTCAAGGTCCTTTCCAACCCAAACCATCCTGTGATTCTCTGAGCAATGGGTGTCTTGGAGGGCTGGCAGGTCATGACTTTTCCCACCCCAGGTCTGCCTTTGTTGCATCTTCCTTTGCCCTCCCAGCACTTCCCTCCTTTGCCTGGGACTGCCCTCGGTCTTTCTCTGCTCCTCCTGGTGGCACTGATGAAAAGCAGGATTGAACTGTGTGTTTTGCCCTCAGCTTTTCCTGTTAACAGCACAAAACTCCCGAGTTTCAGTTCAGCGCTGAAGTCCAGACTTGCCTTTCTTTTCTGGTTCAAGTCTACAGCTTTAACTTGATGTAGGGTTGAAGATTTACAGCAGGAGGTTTATTCTCTGTGGCTTAAAAATCACCTAGAACAAAGATTTGACCTTGGGACAAGCTTTCCTGAGCATGAAAACTCTTGGAGAAGGGATAAAATGATAATTTCCCACTCTGTGGACTTCCAAGAATTTTGGGAAGGTCAAAGTATCCTTTTCCCTCCTTCCTTCTTTGAAGTGATGACTTTATTTATCCTCATGTAACTTGAGAGGAAATTGAGGCACTGATTAGTTAAAAAAAGCAAATTAAAACCAGATATTTATATAAAGAGCCAACTAAGCAGAATTTTGACATTTATATGTAAGAATCTTTTTCTAAAAAGGCTTGTTCGACTTGCCTGTGAGCTCAAAATGTCTTGGTACTTACATTCTGGTGTCTACAGCTCATTATTCACCTAATCCTGAGCTAATGAGAAGTGAAAGCACCAACCACAGGAGATGAGACCCAGATGAAATGGTCTTGTCGTGCCAATAAATTTGAGCTTCATGAGGCATTTGAGCTTCCAAGAGATGGCCACAGAGGAACAGTTGTGACTGCACAGTCATCTCTCATGTGACCAGGTCATAAAAGACCAAAAAGACCTTTGTTTTCACACATATTGAACTTTCTGGTGGGAAAAAAAAAGAAAAAAAAAAAAAGGCTCATTTCTAGAGGAAGGGAGTTCAAAACAACAAACTTTAGTCTCGAACTGGAATGTTTTATTTTTATTTATCTTGGTTGCAAGAGACAAAATTCAAAGAAAATGTCATTTGTGAGTGAAAGGTTTGTTTTTCCTCTTGTGGCATTAAAATATCATAACCTGACTCAGTTTAATACACACAGCAACCCAAATATCTCTGTTAAATGACTAATGAAATGACTAATTAAAAAGGGGGGTTTCAAACAAGCTGGAGACAAACTGGAGACCTTTTTTGGGGGACCGATAATCCCAGTGTCCTGATGCAGAGCAAGAAATCTTGGGGAGAGGTCTCTGCCTCACTTCCCTGGGAGTTGTTGGGGTGTCTGACCCACACCAGTCGGTTGGCAGCTCTTTCCTTTCTCTTTTTCCCATGTATTTTCATGGCCATGGCCACCTCCATGGAGAAGGGGATGGTACATGGATGATCATTAACTGCAGGAATTAATTGTTGTGCTGGAAACCAGGAGCCAGGAGGGGCTCAGGAGCTGGGTCGCACACCAAATGTAGGTGGATGACATGGGACCAAGGGCTTCAGGGGAGGTGCAAAGGTCAGTTCATGTCCTGAGGTCCTCAAACACCATCCTGAGAAGCTCAGCATTGCTCAGCAATGAGCATTTGCAGACCGGATACCAGCTGGATCCTGGGAGGCCTCGGCAAGAAGCACGACCAGCAGGTTGAGGGAGGTGATTCTGCCCCTCTGCTCTGCTCTTGTGAGAACCCACCTGGAGAAATGTCCAGATCAGGGGTCCCCAACATAAGAAACATGTGGAGGTGTTGGAAGAAGTCTAGAGGAGGCCATGGAGGTTCTCCAAGGGCTGGAGCCCGTCTGCTGTGCAGCCAGGCTGGGAGAGCTGGAGGGGTTCACCTGGAGAAAAGAAGGATCCAGGGAGACCTGAGAGCTCCTTCCAGTGCCTAAAGGGGCTCCAGGAGAGCTGGAGAGGGACTTGGGGCAAGGGATGGAGGGACAGGACACAGGGAATGGCTTCAAACTGTCAGAGGGCAGATATTCAGATGAAATTTTTGACTGTGAGGATGGTGAGGCCCCGGCACAGGTTGTCCAGAGAGGTTGTGGACTCCCCATCCTTGGAAGTGTCCAAGGCCAGATTTGGTGGGACTTGGAGCAACCTGGTCCCATGGAAGGTGTCCCTGCCCATGGCAGAGGGTTGGAATGAGATGATCTTTCAGGTCCCTTCCAACCCAAACCATCACATGATTCCGTGAAAATATTGTGCGACTCCCACCAGGATTTCTTAGTTCTTTAAAGTATAGATTTAAGAAATGATTAAAATTGTTAGTCCTAAAGATAGAGATGTATGAATACACACATCCAAAACCAAAGGAAATATTTTATAAGTGGAAGTCTCCCAAAACAGGGCTACAGGAAGGAGCATTTCTTGGGCGAGTAACAGGGATTAATCCTATAGATTCTCTGCCCATTTTCAGCCCCTAATTTTATCAGTGTCTTGGGCTGGCTTGAAAAAAAAGCCAAATCTCTCCGCAAATTATATTGCCATGAACATGTCTTGCCATCCGACTGCCATCCCTGTGAAATCCAAAGGGTGCCCAAGGGATAGGACACAAACCTTGTGCAAGACCCGCGGGACATGGTGAGATGTCACGAGCACTTACTAAACCAAGGGACGTGTGGACATGAGGGGAAACACCTTGCAGGTCACTGCATGGGTGGGATGGAGTTGAGCTTCCATTTAAAGGAGAATTTCAGGAAAAGTTTGTGCTGAAAAGCTCTCACACTGGGTTGGGAAGCACTGAAGTGCAAGGTTGGCCCTTTGAGTTTTTATTTGCCTTTAAAGCAACAAACAAGCTTTGCAGTGAAATCAGGAGTTGGCCTGTAGGACACTGATAATTTGCTAATTACTCTGTAATTTACACATAATTGGCTGTGGCTGAAGCCCCTCCGCTGGGTTCTTCCTCGCCTCATTTCTGGGACAAGTTGGAATGATAAAGTAGAAAAATAACCTGTATTTGCAAATGACTCACAGGGCAGTTATGAACATTAGCCACATGTGAAAAACTAGGGGAAGTTGGGTTTTGTGGGATGAACTTGCAGGAAAATTTGGAAACTACAGAATCTTGGGAAAGGTTAATAGCTGCACGGTGTGTGTGTGTGTTTATTCTATATATATGGGCCTGTGTGCATAAAATGTGTGTGAATACAGGTATATATGGGAATTAATAAGTTAAAATCTAAACTTGTTCTGGTTTCTGAAAGTAAAAATCAGCTGATTTACAAATATCTGGTCTAGGATGAGTCTGAGTGCTCAGATCCAGGTTTTCTGGTTGCTGTGTCATGCAGAAGATAAACTGTGAATGTTCACACTTAAATTTCAGCTCTAGTCAAATCCTAAAGGATAGAACATTAAATTCCTGAGTTTCAGATGGATTTATTTGTGGGACTGACTAGTTTGCAAAAAAGGTGGATGTGGTGCTGTTTCACTGAATAGTGTAATGAGAGCAGAGTTGTTATATTTATACAAGCTGGGAGTTTGTTGGGAATGTCACAAACTCTCACTCAGGAAAGATGGATACCACATGAAATCCAGGGAGGAAATGCAAGGACTGCCAGAGCTAAGAAGAGTTTCTTTAAATAGAAAAGCCTAGAAGAGCTCGGCTTGAGCTGGAAGCTGTGTAGGAGTTGTGCCTGGTCTCCAGACTCTACCTCTAGACAGGCAGCAGGAAGGAGGAACAATAATTTTAGCTGCAGGGTAAAGCTGGCACCAGGACAAAGAGCTAAAAACTCATCTCAGATGAATGTTGGCTGGAAAGGCAAAACATTTCTAAGCATCAAAGCCAAAGGAGGGTTTGGAACAGCCTCCCAAAGCAACCAGCAGGGTTGGGGTGGGGTGAGATCCACGTGGGGGAAGGACGATGAAGAAGCCGCGGAGTTCAAGGTGCAGGAGGCTCTGTCTGGTCATTCAGAGAGTTTTAGGTTAGATATTGGGAAGAAATTCTTCCCTGTGAGGGTGGGGAGGCCCTGGCACAGGCTGCCCAGAGAAGCTGTGGATGTCCCATCTGTGGAAGTGTTCCAGGACGGGTTGGACAGAGCTCTGAGCAACCTGGGATAGTGGAAGGTGTCCCTGCCCATGGCAGAGGGTTGGAACTAAGTGATCTTTAGGGTCCCTTCCAAGCCAAACCATTCTGTGAGTCCCTGGTTCTATGACTCTATGGTTCTACATTTCTATGATTCTATGTTTCTGTGACACTTGCTCTGTCCTTCTCACACTCACACCTTCTCCCATCCTGCCCCGGGTACTTCCACCAGATCTACACAATGGGAACGTAAGGTATTAGGCAAAAATTCTTCTTTGTGAGGGTGGGGAGGCCCTGGCACAGGTTGCCCAGAGAATATGTGGCTGCCCCACCCCTGGAAGTTTCCAAGACCAGGTTGGACAGGGCTTGGAGCAACCTGGGATATTGGAAGGTGTCCTTGCCCATGGCAGGGGGTGGAACTGCATGATCTTGAATGTCCCTTCCAACCCAAACCGTTCTATGATCTAAGTCAAATCACTCTGGAAATGCACTGGATGAATCCTTGAGGATTTGGGAATTCTCTCTTGTATCATTCCTGCTTTCTGGTCTTGCTCCACACTGACATGAGTCCTTCCCCAGAGCTGTCTCCATTTCAATTCTAGGTGGGCACATGTGTCAAGAATTTCCTTTGCAAAATGTTCTGGAGGTGTGTAAATACAAATAGAGTTTATTTGAAATACGTAAACATTCCCTGAAGGAGTGATTAAACATTGGAACAGGCTGCTCAGGGAAGGGATGGAGTCCTCACTCCTGGAATTGTTCAAAAAACAAGTAGATGTGCCACGTGGGTACATGGTTTAGAGGGAATTTATTGGGTGGAAGGTTGGACTTGATGATCTTGGAGGTCTTCTCCAATCTTGATGATTCTGTGATTTGCAGGCCACAATCTCCCCATTCACAACTTTTATATGTTTACAGAAAATAAATATTGCACCAGTGTTTTCACCGTAT
Organism: Cephalopterus ornatus; assembly: GCA_013396775.1. Lineage (NCBI taxonomy): Eukaryota > Metazoa > Chordata > Aves > Passeriformes > Cotingidae > Cephalopterus > Cephalopterus ornatus. Next base: position 102,494 of record VZRE01008268.1, read on the forward strand.
TTTATTGGGATCTTATAATATTGCTTTTTAAAATTATAATCTAAATCCTATTTATAATTTTTGAGGATGCTCTTAGTTATGACAGCAATAAAAACCTCTTATTTGTGGAAGGCCTGGGTAAACATTTCCAGGGTGCTCCGAAGCACAGAGGGTTTGTGTCTCTGGGGAGCATCCAAAGAAGTCTCTAAAGGAACCAGAAAACTTCAACAACTCCTGCAAACTAAAGAGTTTTAAAGTTCCTCCAAGAAAGACAAGAGTAAAAGTGACTCTCATTTAAGGGGACTCATCTGCATGTTGGAGGACATTCCAAGGAACAAGGGTCCAACCTGGAGAGGGTGGAGATGGTGGTAAATTGGCTTTTCCATCATGGTGGGTCCAGGAGGACAAGAAGACTTTTGCCATCACTGAATCGTAGAATGATTTGGGTTGGAAGGAGCATTAAAGCTCATCCAGTCCCAACCCCTGCCATAGGGAGGGACATCTTCCGCTAGACCAGGATTTAAATCTCCCTGGAAGTATGGAACAGGAATTAGAGTGGCCTTCATAGAATTATTGAATCGTGTAATCTTGGAATGGTTTGGGTTGGAAGGAACCTTCAAGATCATCCAGTCCCAACCCTCTTCCACGGGCAGGGACACCTTCCACTGGACCAGGTCACTCCAAGCCCCATCCAGCCTGGTCTCGGACACTTCCAGGGATGGGGCAGCCACAGCTTCTCTGAGCAACCTGTGCCAGGGCCTCCCCACCCTCGCAGGTGGGGAATTCCTTCCCAATATCCCATCTATCCCCACCCTCTGACAGTGGGAAGCCATTTCCTGAGTCCTGTCACTCCATCTCTTGTCCCAAGGCCCTCTCCAGCTTTCTTGGAGCATCTTTAGGCCCTGGAAGGGGCTCAAAGGCCTCCCTGCATCCTTCTTTTCTCCAGGTGAACACCCCCAGCTCTCCCAGCCCAGTTCCATGGGACTGGTTGGTTAAGACTATGCAAAAGCTGAAAAAGTAAAATCTGGATGATCCAAAAATAAGGTGGAAGGAGCGAGAGTCACTCCCTGTGGGGAAAAACCCAAGTCATTTGGTTGTCATTTTTTTTTCTGGGCAACAATTACATCCACCACTCGTGTTCGAAAACGTCTTTGTGGGGAGAAGAACATTCACATTCCTATATCTATTTGTTGTTTCCTGAGGGGGGAAAAAAAAGTTACGGATAGTGGTTTTCACAGTCCAAAGCTTTGCTTTCATCGTCATGAAATAGGGGAGGGAGAAAGGCAGAGATGCTTTGCCTGTTTTCCTTTTTAGGGTGTGCATTTGGGGGGGGTGGATTAACAATTCTTGGAGTGTGGGATAAAATATCCACTGCGATGAGGCCTTTTTTTTTCTCAAACACTGCAGGAAGTTGTAGGATATTCCCTATTTGCAAACAAGAAATAACAACTTGATGAAACTCCCTAGAAAGCATCTTTTCCATGATACTGAGTAAGAGGGATCTTCCCTCAGCTACGACTCCAAAGAAACCTGGGACTGCTGGAAGAAATAATGAATTTTCAGGGATGGAAAATGCCTTTTTTCCCCTCAAAGTTTTCATGCAAAGAGTTTTTATCTGTCAGAACTCTTCGAGTTTTAATTACATCCAGGAAAGTCTGAGGACTGGATTAAAGACATTTTGGAAAAAGAGAATTTTTAAGTTTTAAAGGTGAAAAGTTTTTATTTTTTTAGCAGCTCAATCCAAAAAAACTACTTTGTTCTTTCAGCATCTGAAGATATTCCAGGTGAAAAATGTGAGGAGTTATGGAAGGAGGGGTTTTTGATGGAAAAGGAGGAATCCCCCGTAAAGAAGGATTGTGTTCACAGAACCACAGAATATGCCAAGTTGTAAGGGAGCAAATAAAATTAATTCAGCTTTTCTCTCTTATATTTGCCTTTTAATTCCAAACCCTTTTGATATGGAGAAACCTCCAGAAATTTAAGCTGGATTTGCATATTCTTTCTTCTGTTTATTTGCAGAGACGAAATCTGGGCGACAAGCATTAAAAGCGACAAATTAGTAAAGAAAACGACCCAATGTTCTTTCCTCTCTCTATAAATAAATACCGGGGATATGGAATGGAAATCTGTGAAATCATTCACTGTAAATGCAAGTTCAGGGCACTGAGCAGGAAGGAAAATTTAGATGTAATCCAGCATATGCCCAATGACAGGTCTCCAGGGGAAGATCTCCATGTTAAGCAGAACCAGCTGTGACTGGAATTCACCATAAATGACACCCCAACATATGTTAAAATGTAAAATAACGTGGCAGAAATAGAGACAGAAAATCGCTGTGACACCAGATTTTCCCAAATCCTCTTCTCTTCACTGATTTCATATGTTAATTATGGAGTGAGAACACAACAGCAAGGAATAATGTTTCCATAACGTGCCAAATCATGACCTGCTCCATCCCTGGAAGTGTCCAAGGCCAGATTGGACAGGGTTTGGAGCAACCTGGGAGAGTGGAAGGTGGAAGGTGTCCCTGCCCATGGCAAAGGGTTGGAACGAGATGATCCTTAAGGTCCCTTCCAAGCCAAACCGTTCTGTGATTTTTCCAATGTACCAATTGCTAATTCCACCCAATTTAGGGAAGACAGTAGGATTCAGAGGTCAGTGCCACTCCAGGACCCCCAGGATGTGCAAAACCCAAGGGCTGGGTCTTTGAGGAGCAGCACTGGAAGAGCTGATGGTGCTACCCAGGGAACTGCTCAGCAAGCTCCTGGAGGGAATTCAGGAAAAAAATTCTTCATGGAAAGGGTTGGTAAGCAGTGGGATGGACTTCCCAGGGAGGTGGTGGAGTCTCCATCCCTGGAGGTGTCCAAGGAATGACTGGATGTGGCACTCAGTGCTCTGGGCTGGGTGACAAGGTGAGGATGGGTCACAGCTCGGAATTGATGACCTTGGAGGTCTTTTCCCAACTCAGTGATTCTGGGATTCTGTGAAACCCCCAATTCTGGTGATCCTGATGGCCACATTGAAAGTCCCCAGAGCCAACACCAAGAAAAACTCACAGATTTTATTGTAACAGAGCTACAGGAAAAGCAAGACCATGGGGAAAATGGCCACAATGTTTATTTTTCTCATAAAACATTTCAGTACCGACCCCTTTTTCAGATGAAACATAAAACTTTGAGGGCTTTGGTAGAAGACTGAAAAATGTCAGGTGATGCTTTGGGATTGGAGTGAAGGGGAAGGAGGGACTGTTTGCTTTGTTCTTAAAAAAAAAAAAAGGCAAATCCCCTGAAAGGAGACATTTCTCACAGAAATATCACTGCTTTGAAACCAGCCAAAGGAGATAGTTTTTGTGAGATAAATATTGAGATCAGCCTGAAACTGAGTTTGAACAGCGAGTCCAAGACCTGCCTGAGCCACTGGAGGTTCAGTGACTCACGTGTCACCCAGGAGAAACCCCAAAATGGCCTGGATGGGGCTCTGAGCAACCTGGTCTAGAGGGATCTGTCCCTGCCCACGGCAGAGGGCTTGGAATGAGAAGATTTTTAAGGTCCTTTTCAATCCAAACCAGCCTGTGATTGTAAAAACAACCCATTGGAGGGGAGATGTGCAGCCTTTGCTCTCCAGGGCTGCAGCACACAAACTGCTTCTGTGATTTTAAAAACGTTATGGTTTCATACACGAAGCTTCCTCCTGCTCCTGGAAAAGGGGGGAAGGATTTCTCCTTCCCAGGGATTGCTCCCCATGTCTTTATCTCCTGTGTCTCCAAACCTCTTCTGCGTTCGCCTCTTTGCAGAGGAGGGAGAGCAAAAATATGGGCTCAACCTTGACCCCAGAATGTCTGGCTGGCACCTCCAGGTAGTGGTTAATCCAGAGTCTTTGTTGTAAGAGAGTCTTAATTAACTTATTTAAACGCAGATATTTAAACCCAGCTCTCTGGAGACTCTGCATGCACTGATCAGGTCAGTTCTCAGCCTTCTCCTCAGAGCAGAAAACAACCTGAACTGCCTCAAATCCTGGGATCAGTTTTAGGCCCCTCAGGACAAGAGAGACATTGAGGGGCTGGAGAGTGTCCAGGGCAGGGAATGAGCTGGGAAGGGTCTGGAGCAGCTGAGGGAGCTGCGAGGGCTCAGCCTGAAGAAAAGGAGGCTCAGGAGGGACCTTCTTGCCCTCTCCAACTTCCTGACAGGAGGGGGGAGCCGGGGGGAAGTCAGGCTCTGCTCCCAGGGAACAAGGGACAGGAGGAGAGGAAACAGCCTCAAGTTGCACCAGGGAAGGTTGATATTGGAAATTAGGAACAATTTCTTCACTGCTCAGGGCAGTGGTGGAGCGTCCATCCCTGGAGGGATTTAAAAGCCACGTGGCACTTGGGGACAGGGTTTAGTGGTGGCCTTGGCAGTACTGGGTTAATTGTTGGACTCGATGATCTTGGAGGGCATTTCCAACCTTAATAATTCTATAATTCCATATTTCCATTTGATGCTTATCTGTAGCACATGAGCCTGTGGTTAAGAGTACCTGCAGTTCACCTATTTCTCATGTGACCAGTGTGGAGTTTCCCCAGTTTTGCTGACCTAGAACACCTAAAAAATGGCCATTACCCTCTTTTCTCTTTTCATCACAGAGAAGACCCGTTTTCCAGACGGTTGCAAAATCATTCCTGATTTTTTTTCCATGGCCTGTAAACCCTAAAAATGCAAAGGATACCCAGGAAAGCTGCCACGGTTCACTTGTGTGGGATGAAATGGCAGAGGAAAAGGTATTCAGAAATTAGAGCAGAAGTTGTGGGGGATGGGAGGTCTTGAAAGGACTGGAACTGATTCCTCTCCTGGTTCTTAATTGGGATCTGAAAAATCTCTGTGGGTTAAAGACGAGCAGTCACATTGAAACGTCTCACATGTGCATTCCAATTTAAGAGGTCACCTCTCTGAACAGGCTACAAAGAGAAAAACTGCAGAAGAAAAAATCAGAAGGGAGTGTAAAAGAGAAAAATTAAGGAAGAAAAGAGAAAAATTAAGGAAGAGAAAAATTAAGTAAGAAGAGAGTATTTAATTCCCAGCTATTACAAACCATGATCCCAGGAACCACCAGAGCACCTGGTTGACCAGCAACATCATCCTTTACTCTAATTCATTTTCTCTGCCTGATTTTTTTTTCACTTTTAAAGATCGGTTAATTGATTTTAGATCCCGGTTTGGTTGGCTTTGATCCTTTAATTTCCTCTCTCCCTGTCCTGAAAACGTAGCTTTGCTTTCTTCAGGGATCTCTCTTCAAGTGTTGCATTTAGTACAGGATGTTTATATAATATATACGTTTTATTTATATTTAGCCCAGGCTTAGTGGGATTGTAATGAGGAGGTGTTACTTAAAATACTCTGGGCTAATCAGAATCAGTGTTTTGGACCACGTCTTCAGTTTTTTGGGGGTTATTTTGTCTGTTCCTTAGACAAGAAAATTCTAAAGACAGAGATCTGGGGATGGATGGCCCAGACTTTTCATTTTATGTCACGAAAACCTACCAAAAACCCCATATTCTTTTGATTGCCCAACCCACACTGTCAAAAAATCATCTGGAATTGAGACACAAGAGCAAATTTCCAAGCCTGTGACAAGTGTTATGTGTTGTTAACTGCTCCTTCGCCACTGATCAAATCCTCACAAAAATCCTAAAAATAAATATAGAGCACTCAGGTGTGTCACTGCTGGGGCTTAACAACAGGAGGAGTTGATAAAACAGGTATGTAAAAGCCTTTTGTTGGAACAAAGGGAACAGTCCAGAGGGCAGATCCATGGAGAATGGCCCAGGAAACGAGATAAGCTTGGAAGTTCCCAAAATCCTTTGGTCAGGAAGGCTCAGGAATTGACTGTTGTGGGAAGTGCTCAGTGTGTTAAGAACAACAACATTCCTTCCGAAGTGGATCAGGATGGACCCAGGTGGAACTGCCCATTTCCTTGTGGCAAAACCCGGGATAACTGACCTCAGGAAGTTGTGGAGTCATGGAATATCCTGAGCTGGAAGGACCCACAAGGATCATCGAGTCCAGCTCCTGGCCCTGCCCAGACACCCCAACAATCCTCCCCTGTCCCTGGGAGCGTTGTCCAAATTCTCCTGGAGCTCTGGCAGCCTTGGGGCCGTGACCATTCCCTGGGGAGCCTGGTCAGTGCCCAGCCACCCTCTGGGGGAAGAACCTGTTCCTTTCCCCCTCCATGAATTTCATCATCAAAGTCCAGCTTTGATTTCCCTGGTGCTTTGATCACTCTCAGCCTTCCAAAACAATTTTCCATGCTGTGTCCCTGTGAAAGCTGAGAGATCTCCTTCCCTCCTTCCCAGTGAAGAGCTGAGGGGTGCAGAAGGTCCTACTGACACACTGATTTTCCTCACCAAAACTAGTGATTTTGCCTCATTTTTTTTTAACCTCTGGACCATAGAATTGTCACCTCAGGCTTTTATTTTTGTTCAAGCAGAGGAATCCAGCCCGAAGTCACCGTAAGGATTCACAGAGCACGTGAAACCAGACCAGTCACAGGGGTAGAACTGAGCCTAAATGCTGCATATTTTTCATACTTGCAGCCTAAAAAATCAATAATCCATAGCTGAAAAATATTAGGAGGGCTTTCTTTCATCAACAAATGGGGGGTCCTTCTTGCAGATACAATATTTTAAGTTAATTCATCCACCATCACCAGGTTTCTACTCCCTGCTCTCTGTCACTCTCAAGAATTTTAACACTTCCTAGTGTCTGTATTTATAATTTTTATTTATTGGGGTTGAATGCCTTCAAATCTCCCCAGAATTCTCTTGGATAACTAGATAAATGGCAAAGTTTCCAAACAACAATCATTTTGCATTTCTCGTTTCCTTAACATCTGCCAGCTGGGGAAGCAACACTCTCTCCACATCTCCCTCAAAGACGTTAAGAATAACGGGTTTTTTATATTTTAGAGTTCTTTTTGTTTTATAAATAGCGAAAAAAATAGTTCAGTGACTGTAATTTCTTGTCTGAGTTTATTCCAAGGACCAATTGTAACTTGACTCTCAGTTTGTGTTCTCACCTATTCACATCCTTCTGTTCTGCTTTGAACTCTACTGGGAGAGATCTGTGCCAGTATCCCTTGCACCACGGCAATTTCCCGCTCTGGGAATTCCTTGGAATGACTTGGAATGGTGTAATATTCCTGAGCACGTTGCTCTGATCCCACAAAACCAGAGAGAGGCACCTGCCCAGCAGGTGGGATTCCCCGTTTGCAGGGGCGTTTATTAGCTGGCACCTTTCCTAGACTCTCTGTATTTAATTCAGGATGTTCTCCTTCAGATCACTGGCACAAAATAAAACCCCACAAAGCATCAAGACACAAAGAGAAACGTAGAACTTAATTTTCTGCACATAATCACCCCCATTTGTGCCTTTTGGGGTGCGCTGGGTGCTCTGAAAGCAACAAAACCCAGGCAGAGTTGGTAAACCAAGATATCTCGGGGTGCAGCAATTGTGGGTTTGCTGCTGTGCAGCCAAAATTGGCACTCAGTGGTGACATCCAGCAGTGCCAATGACACACAAAGAAGAGGAAACACCACTGGGATCACTAAAAATAACACTCTTCTGTAAATGCCAGATTTATTTCCTTTGTAGGAAGGACAGAACAAGCCTCTGAAGGCACCATCCTTCTCAGTCTTCTGGGCAAAGCAACCAGTGGGATATTTTTGTTTGGTTTGATGCTTGTTTTGGGGTAAAACCAAACTGGAATAGGAAAACTGCTGTTTGTTTTGCCAGTGGCCGTGGTTAGGGAGAGGCACAAGGAATAGATCCTTCTTTGGGCAGGTTAAATCCTGTTACTTGTGGGAATTTGTCAGAATAAAGTAGTTTGGCTTCAAAAAGAAGCCTTCATCAAGACCAGGTCCCACAGAACATTTTGGGGGAGGCACTGGAACAGTTTTCCCAAAGGAACTGTGGATGCCCCATCCCTGGAAGTGTCCAAAGTCAGGTTGGATGGAGCTCTGAGCACCTGAAAGGTTGTGAAAGGGAGTGAAAGGTGTTGGAACTGGATGATCTCCTCTGAAGGTCCTTTCCAACCTAAACCCTTCGATGATTCCATTATCTCAATATAGGGAAGGGCACATAAGGGCAAATCCTGGACTGTGATGGCCCATCCAGTTCCATTCTGGGATGTTTGCCCCGTGCCAACTGGAATTCACCCAGGACAAACCCAGTGTAAGGTTTGGAGAACAGCACAGGCCAAGGACTATGTCCGGTAGATATTTTGGATATAGTCACCTTCTTTCGGGAGAAACTGTTTGGAAATGCAAATATGAGCTGAGCTGCGTCCTGAGGGACTGGAAAGAATCCCAGGAGATACAAGCTTGTGTTCAGAGATACAATTGTCTCCCCCTTTCCATATGTTTGCCCTCACAACACACCGGTTTACAGGGAGAAGTCGCCTTTTCAGGAATGCAGGGGGTGGTTTCTCTCATTTTTATGGGTTTTTCATACCATTCTAACTCATTTCAATGGGTTCCCAAATAAATCCTCTGCTTTTAGCACCTCTCAAGGCTGTAGAGTGTTTTTTACTTCCCATTAACCCTGACACAAGCTCTGACTCTTCGTTTCCAGGGTTTTCTGAGGATGGGACACCAAGGATTCAGGGAAGGCTTCTCCAAGCCAGTGGCCAAGAGGCAGATTCCAAAAATGAGGGGTTACATCTCCTTGACCCCCAGGTTGTTCTGCTCCATTGGCCTGGGAGGGTTTGGTCTTGAAGTTCCCTGCTCAGCCAGATGCTGCTTTTTAAAGATTTCCATTTGGATATTAAAAATATCCAAAATCTTGAAGTGAGGGCTGGGAAGAAAAATCAGTTCCCACAAGACAGCAAAAGGGGAGGTTTGGGACGGGAAGGTTTGGGAAGGTTTGGGAAGGTTTGGGAAGGGAAGGGAAAAGAGAAAAAAAAAGAGAAAAGAGAAAAGAGAAA
>VZRE01008270.1:2785-19579 GCA_013396775.1 Cephalopterus ornatus
CCAATTTTTCAGATGAGGTTGAGGACACACAGAGAGCTCAGCAGACTAGGCAGGGGCAGGTTGCAGAGTGAGTCCCAGAGCAGTGCTCTGACTGGCTCCTAAACACACATTTGGAACACCAGGGCTGGCTAACAGAAGCTGAGTATGGGCACAATGATGCTCATCTGAAGATCCAGCAGCACTCCTGGGGGAACAGCTCGAAGTGGCAGATGAGAGCATGGATCAGCTTAGCATTTACTGGCAGCTACTGTGTTTGAGGAACATAATTTAGAGTGACAAAGTACCTGCTGTGGGAACAGACCCTTGGTGGAGAGATGACGAACAGGTCCTGCCCATGTCTGGTTTTTAATGAGCCAGTTCAGTCAGTGTGAAATGTCACTCGGTGCCTCTGGAGACAGAGGAGTCAGAGCCAAGGAAGACACTAAGGCTCCTGCTGCTCAACCCCTCCGTAAATGGCTCTGTGATTAAATATTTCAGTTTGTTGCTCAGCAGCTCACGGGGCTGACATTTCTGCCACCATTGCCTTGCCTTCCGTTCCCTGTTTGTTTCTCCATCAAAGGCTGAGCAGCAGCACAGCCTGGCTGAGGATTAAGGGGCGACATGTGAACTGCCACTGCCAGTTCTCTGCAGGCACACCACTACGTGCCACCAACACCTCCGTCCCCAGCCAGGCCTGTCCCTCAGCCACGGGAGGGTGGAGGGGCCCACCCAGGCCTGGGGGAGCCTGTCCAGCTCTGGCAGCACTCAGGAGGTGTGGGGGTGCAGCTCTGGGAGCAGACAGTGGGATGAGACACACAGCAGCCATGGCTCAGAGGTGCCGTGGCCAACATGAGCCCTGGCACCAACATGAGCCCCAGATTTGCTGCCAGTTTTGGCCAGAAAATCTGATTTCTCTGCATCCTTCTGTAGGAAGAGAATGACGAGCTATCTGGGCTGCAGCACCACAGAGTTGCTCAGCAGGCTGAATTAGTGGCAGAAGCACTCAAAATGTAAGGCCTTATTTTGCTGCAGTGACAGCCTTTTCAGCCTGTGATGAATAACCATCATATACCATCTTCTCTGGAGAGAGAGGCTTTTCTTCTTCCTTCCTTTCACAGCTGAAAGTTGTACGGGATTACACAAGGAAAATCTGGAGGCTCCTCCAATTCATTTTTAACTGTTTCTGGGAGGGTTCTCTCTTGTTTCTGGACCTCCCTGGTGACTGTTTACCTATACTGGACAGACAGCAGCAGTACCCGTGTCCCTCTTGCCTTGCCCTGCCTTCCTCACACCCAGATGTACCAAATGATTGACTCTGGAGCCTCAGGAGACCTTCTCAGGTGAGGGTCTCCTGCCCCCAGCAGTGACTGCTCTGGGGACTGATGAGTGCCCTTCGGTAGGATGTGAATGCTGCCCACCCACAAACATCAGGTTCCTCAAACTCCTAAAAGTTCGAGCTCGGTCAAGCTGGAAAAGCAGATGGTTTGAACGTGGACAGCTCAGATCCTCAGTGCACCTACTCTGTGGTGTGCCGAGCGTGTGGTTTTATTCCTACAGCAGTGCAGAGAAGCTCTCATCACGAAGAAGGAATTCACACCTCCAGAGGTGAAGGAGGGGGAAAGATGGAACTATAAGGATGGAAACAAACCTTCCCCATCCAGAGGCCTGATCCAGAGGCTCCCCCAGGCCTTCAGCACATGCAACCTGTGTGTTCCTGTGTGTGCAAATACACACACACAGAAGTTCTGCTGTGCCTGGCTGAGCCCAGTTCATGCACATGGCGTGTTCTTTCACCTTCCAGCCCATCACTGCTCAGTGTTTTAGAGAAGGACTTACCTGGACAACTGGTGGCTCATGAGCACAAGTTACTTGCAGAACAGAGGAAAAACGCCTTGGGCTGAATCCATTTTCTTCCCTTTCTGCATGTTACTGCTTATCAGGGGAATCTCATCACCTCTGGATACTTATGTGCACTCTTTCCCATCCCGTCTTGCTTCAGAAGTGTATTTTCACCGTCCTCACAGAGGGAGATGCAGCACTGAACTTGTGTACAGGGAGACGGTACTGGGCACCTCTGCTGGCACTGGAACTGCCAACAGGGGCCACCAGGATTTAGGACCACACGGCAGACATATTTAGGGAGCTTTTCTTCAATAAATTGTCACCCTGAAACCTATTTCCCCTCCATCCATATAACGTCGACCCACACTGTTCTTTGCTCCGAGAGCAGCGGGGTGACCACATGGAAACACGACGGCACTGCCTGTCCCATCACCCAGCTCTGTTCACAGCCAGGTGGTAACTCATCCTGGAGCTCAAGCTCCGCTTATAAATGGGACCTGGAAGAGTTCAAGCTGTTCCATTGATCTCCACTTCCCCCCTCTGAAATACCAGTGGGATTAACAGAAATGCCCCAGGAATTTGAAATCACTGCGGCAATAACCACAGAACCACTGCCTTCTCTGTCTTGGAGCCACACAGCTCGCAGATGGAGGCACGGCGTTCCCAGGGGGCTGGCTAACCCAGCACTGCTCTTCCTGCACTGAAATGTCAGCGTGCACCAGAGGAGAAACGGCAGAGGAAAAAAACATCAGCCCAGAACCACAGAATGGTTTGGGTTGGAAGGGACCTTAAAGATCATCCCGTCCCACCCCCTGCCACAGGCAGGGACAGCTTCCACTAGCCCAGGTCGCTCCAAGCCCTGTCCAACCTGGCCATGAACACTTCAGGGATGGGGCAGTTGCAGCTGCTCTGGGCAACGTGTGCCAGGGCCTCCCCACCTCCACAGCCAAGAATTCCTCCCCAGTATCCCATCTAACCCTGACCTCTGGCAATGGGAAGCCACCATCCCTGATCCCAGAGCCAGTCCCTCACCCTGGTCATTCTTACCTGCTCTGTTCTGCGGACTGGACTATCAAAGTTTTGTTTAATTACCCCAGGATTCGCCCAAGATATTTATGTCACTCCCAGTGTGACCGAGGTAGGAATTCCCAGGAACACGAGGACAGAGCCAGTGCCCAAGAACTAAGCAGTCACCAGATGGGCTACGAGGGGTTCTCACCTGTGGACACAGAAGCACGCAGCGTAAGCAGAGTTCAATTCACACCTTCACCTACATCTATAGCCATTTTCTGGGAAGAATGTCATATATTGCTGAAACTTAAAACAATATACTGTGGAACGCACAAACACTTCATACAACAGCGACACACACAGCAGTTAATTCTACTTTTCAGTGCAGTCTGTGCTGTCAAAGATGTACTTGGGTATAATCTCTCCAGTGCTTCGTAAAAATTCATGTAAACTTCCTAAAACGCCTCATTTTCACTGCAACGTTAATCAAAGCAACCCTTCCGAGATCCTTTTGTTGCAATCCATTCTGCCACAACCCAAGAGCTGACGGAGCAAGACCCCCTGAAAAAAAGCTGTATTTTTTTTTAGACAAAAATCTTCCTTTTTCTTTTCTTTTTTTTCTTTTTTTTTTTATATACCCCCCTTCCCCCACGAATAAAATCCTACTCTTTTGAATTTAGCAACACGATTGTCACAAACCAGCTCCGGCAGCGCCCAGATGGCAGTTCAAAACACCGTGGCGAGCACGGCTTCGGAAAGCCAGGATGCACTTTGAGGGGGCTCCACTCACCCGGGTATTGTGCTGCTTCAAAACCAAACTCTGCCTTTGAAAATGTCAAAGGCAACTGTTCACGAGCAAACACCATATGGTGCATTTGTTCTCTTCAACTCCTCTCAGGATCGGCAGGGGAAAAAAAAAAAAGAAAAAGAGAACATTTCAGACCTTAAATGACTGCGTGCCGCATTATACAGCGTTCTCGCCGCAGCCTCTCCCAAAACTGTAGATGGTGGCATGAAATTGCTCAGAGGGACAGAACTGATCACTCACAGTCCAGTCCCCAACAAGCCCGCCTGTAAAATTCACTGTGTTGTGGTTTTACGCTGGGGTCCAGGGGAGATTTGCATAGGAAAGACTTCCCAGGGTGTCCCTAAAGCCCCTTTAAAAGCAAGCTGAAGTTGATTTTTTTTCATTACTCTAATGGTAAAGCTCTGCAGATCTGGTTAGTGCAGCTCTGTGATGGTGTAGCAGCTGCTGAATCCCAACATGACTGAAAATAAACGGCAGTAAAAATAGTCACGTATTTGTGACTGGGGAAGAACAATCAGCAACAGAACCATTGGAGGCATCACTTTGACATTCAGAGGAGCTCCAAAATCATCTCCATGATGGATTCCCAAGCCCCAGCTTGCAGCCAGCAGGTGGCTGTGGTGGAAGGACAGATTCTTGCATGGAGGCCACCACGAGCATCTCCCACAGGTTCAGGGAGGGTGTTTTTCGGGTCCCTCTGTTCTCTTTCCAATAAAACCCCGTAAAAGGCCGGCCACGAGGGCTGGGACCCACATCTCTAAATCCAGGGTGTCCACCCACCCCAGTGCCACGTGGCCTCCGTGACCCAACAGACCGCGCCATTAATGACAGCAGCGCTCCTTTGTACCTTTTAGGAAGTACCACCTGCACGTTTATTGAAACACCTGATGGGTAATCTTGCATTGAAATGATTCTTCAAACTGCAAGAAGCAGCATTTTGCAGAAGTCAGCACGCTGGTGGCAAGGTCTCAGTTCCACCCCCCCCACCCCCCCCACCCCGTGACCGTNCCCGTGACCGTGAGCCCTCAGACAAAGCAAAGCTGGGTGAAAAGCAACCCAACGCCAAGTAACCCCAGCATGCAAATATTCATGCCGTGCAGGTGTTTGTGACCACGCTGTGGGGCCCCTTCCAAAGCAAACGAATTCCGTGATTTGTAAAAAGAAACCTAGACACCAGTAACTGGAATAAACATCTCAAGTCTCATAGTAATAAGCAAAATAATTACACGCTGCCACGCGAGGAAGGCTCAGGCCTTACATTTTATTGTTATAGATGAAAAACAGATCTGGCTTGTGATAGCTGAGCACACTCAGGTAACAAATTAAAGCCATCTCTCTTATCCCCTTTTCCCAGCATGTGACGCTGAGGTTTTAGAACAACATTAAATAACAGTTCATGAAGCGACATGGAAAATCTGGAGTGGCGGCAACACGCTCCGCTTGCTTCCTGTAAAGTTAATATTACACTTTAACTGTGGGCCCTCAGGGCGGTATTCAAGAGCAAAACTGTCTCTTCCACGGCCATAATAAACAGTCCGGTAGGCCTCTGGTGAAGACGAAGCAACCCGTGGAAAATGGCTTCTGGTGTCAGAGGACGTGGCGACCGATGCCGAGGAAAACGCTGGCGTGGTTTGATCGCTGGCAGTTCCTCGTGTCAGCGCGTCCCCATGTTCAACCCAGCGGTAGCAAACCGTTGTTAAATCCGTCAGAAGAGAGTTTTAGAAGTCAGCTCTCTCAGCGCTGATCTTAACCCTCAGGTTCAAACTCCACCGGCTCCCAGACATCTGATTCTCCGTTGACGCCGGTGCGGCGTTGGCGCGCCTCCCACCAGAGGATGGGCATCGTCAGCTCCTCTCCTGGGTGACACCCGGGAGGGATGGGGCACAACCGTGGCTGCTGCCACCTCCTCCTCCCTTGGCACACACACTCCCTGGAGCCCAGCAGTCCCGTTCCCAGCCGTTGCTGGCGGCTGCCGGGTGCACAGCAAAGTTGAGAGGGACCACGGGCAGCGACCTGTGGGCTGCTGGGGCTGGACTGGGATCCGCTCCAATGCAGAGGTCGATGCTTCTCGGTGTCTGAACTTCTCCCACCACCAGTAAAAGTGCTGAGCTTTAGCTGAGGTATATCAATTATCTGAGACACACTGAAAACCAACCCTCTGTTTCTCCTTCATCTCCCCTTTCTAAATCCCTCTGGGGACATCCAAACGCTCAAAGCAAAGCCCAGAGACAAACTGCTTTGCCTTCCAGATGCCTTCTCCACCCCTGCCCCAGGACTTCCACCCCATCCCTTCACACCTAATGCTGCTAATCAGCTGGAGGAGTGGGATTTCCATCACCCCAAGGTGAGCTCTTCACAGTAGGAAGATGGTTTTGGGCTTGTCAAGGCCTAACACAAGCTCTCCTGCAGCTAAGCCTGCACCTGATCCCACCAAGAAGAGAAACCAGGGTTTAATACAGTAAACGCTGCTGTTAGTTATCCGATCTCACGTGAGTTTTCTTCACATCTCCGAGTATTTAGTAGATTACTTGTTAAAAGGGTGGAAATAATTTGTATAGGACCTTGGAGTTCCTAAGTACAGTAGTTCCTCTTTTACAGATGGAAGCAGTGCCACTGGGCCACGCAGCACAGCAGCACGACGGCAAGGAGAGCAGAGACTGGCTTTTGTCACGCTGTTTACAGATTTTCCATCTAAAAAAAACTGCCGAGTTTGGTTAAATATAAGTATAGAACGTTTCTTCCATATACAAACTCTCGTTAGCTGATTAATAGTTAAGGTGCTCAGAAGTGTGGATGAAAACAGAAGTTACAGTAGATCAGCTGTGTCTTTTGTCTATTTACACACCACGCTCAGTTGCCTGCTGACACCAGCATCTCCCAAAGAAGCTGGAGGCAGAGTGGCCAGTTACGACTCTAATGCCGCAGGAACTGTTGTTTCCTTCACAGGGTCTTTGTCAGAAGGTAAAACAGTAGTACTTTCATTCCTTTTTTAATAGGAAAGGTGGGTGCCCCTCGCTGAGTGTGTGTAGCTGGTGGTGCCAGGCAGCATCACACCGTGGGACACCCTGTTTCTGGCTCTCAGCTCCTGCCCAGCCCTTTCCACTGGGACTTACTGGTCTGCTGGGCAGATGCCCGAGGCAGGACTCGCAGCACCAGGTTGTTACACTGAAATGCATCATATGGGGCCTCCCGGGTACTTGGGGAGCTCAGCTCTACCCCGTGCAACGCAAGGGAAAATCTGGGTGTGAGAAACCAAACCAGGAGAATGCGCCTAGCAAAAACTTCGTCTTCCTATCAGAAAAAAAAAAAAAAAAAAATAAAACAAACTCCCAGGCGGCCCATATTTTGTAGGTCAAATTTCTTCCCCACAAACATTCCCGAAGAGATATTTTCTGTCTGATGGCCGAACTCTACCTCTAGTTCCATCCTCTGCTGACCGACAGCCGGCCACAGACGCTGCCTGGCACCACCTCTCTCCGTACCTGTCCTCACACAGGTGCCTCAGAGGAGCTCAAAGCTTGTTGTTTCGGGAACCTGTCAAACCACGACGGTACCTGACCATACTGAAATTTTTTGTCCTCGTCATTTTAAGTTGCTATAGAAAAAGAAAGGTAAAGAAGTTGATTTGACTTCTGTTTGTAAACCTACCATGTACTGTCATTTTTTTTCCCCGTGTACACTTAAGTTTCAAACAGGTCCCAGAGATCACAAGGCAAGAGTGTTAAGGCAGTATAAGAAACTCGGTATTTCATTCACACCTCTTGACTCCCTTGGAAGGCATCAAGAGGGGCATGTGTTTGTGCTCGCCTTTTCTGGAAAAGGCATTTGGTACAGTGTGAAAAGCGGATGCTCAATGACAGTGGGAAGCCACTCAGCCCCGGGCAGTGGCCACACCACCCGAGAGGGAGAGGGAGGTGCAGGGGTGTTGCCCTCACCACCGCTCCTTCTGGTACACCTCTGTCTGTACGATCTCCCCGGGGTGCTCAGAGATGCAGGCCCCGTTGATCTCATTGAGCTTGTTGTCTGGAAGATCCTCGGGTTTTGTGCAAAGCTTCAGCGCCCTGGAGATGAAGACGTCCAGGTCAAACTCGGGGTCCGTCTCCCTGCTCACCTCGGCGGGCTCCTTGTGGAGGCGGTGAGGAGAAGAGGGCAGGCTCCGCTCCTGGATCTCAGGAAGAGCGCTGGGGCACTCCAGCCCCACCTGCGTGCTCTTCACCCACTGAGCAATCTCCAGGAAGAGGTTGGATGGTTCTTCTTCCAGCGACAGCTCGGCTGCAGGTGCTATGGTTGCTCTCTTCCAGTGGGATAAATCTAGGATTAGCTTGGGCTCTGAGTAGTGATGGGGTTTACTGTCCCTCCACAGCAATTTGTCCAAGTAGGAAGGTGACCCCACTTTGTAATCACACGATTTCCCACAATCTGCATCAAACACTCGGTCCATGGACGAGTGGGACAGCTCCAGGAACCTCTCTGAGCTGCTTTGTGAGTATTTCCGTGGATCAACCTGTGCTTCCTCAGCGGTGGATTCCGACCCTGCCCGGGGGTCCCGCTGAACCTCATCCATGTTGTGGTGTTTGTCATGCCTCCAGTCCAAATCAGAGGAGAGGCTTATGTGATACCTGTGAAAGACACACAGACAGTGGCTCTGTCGGAAACAGCAGTGCTCAAATCAGTATCAACTGCTGCTGATGGTTCTGCCTTTTGCTCGCTAATTTACCACTTACCTACAGATCTCTAATGTCTTACTGATATGAGAGACCTTTTCCTTGTGTGTTATAAAGCCGGTGGGGTGAGCAACTTACCAGTCTGAGATGGGACCAGGAGCTGGAATAAAAGCCCAGCAACCAAACCAACTGGCCCCTTCCTTTAGCCCTTCACCACCTTCCCTCCACTTACGACTAAAACACAATTAACAACACCAGTAATCAAACTGTCCCTCAGCCCACAGGTGCCATGGTGTGAGGGCTCCTTGTTTGGTCCCCACGGAGACTGGACATCACCAGTTTATTCTGACATCAGGGACCGAGAGCATCCCTGAAGGGTCACCTTGCTCAGTGATAGCTTCTCAAATCAGTTTAACTCCCTTGACTGCAATTACCTGACAACACCCATTCCTAGCCAAGGTTTTCAAAGTGACATCTAATTTACTGTTTCCTAACTGAGCTGCCTTTAAAAGACATGTTACCCCAGGCTTTGGGGCTCTGTCATGGCAACAAAACACTCTTCAGCTGTCCCACAACACACAGGCAAAATCATTTGTTGTGTCCAAAACACTTGGCTTGTTTTGCAAACTTTACAGCCCCACAGCAGATGTCTCCAGCTGGGTGGCAGGACACTCTAAGTCCCAGTTTCTTGTGTCACACCAAGAAAGCCAAGAGATAAAAAGGTGACAAGGTGACCTCCACACGCTGATTTGCTGCTTTGGGGACTGTAACTGACAGGAATGCTGAAGCTATGGGGATATACTGAAGACAGGTACCCTGAGGAAAGCTTCCAGCTTTCATCTTTACATAATTGACCTCGCTGTCCCGCCAGCCTCCACTCTGACACTTGCTCACTCAGGCAAAGAGATTAATAATAGTGAAGGCAAGGGATTTCTTTAGGTAATTTTTTCAGTGCTGGTGAAATACAGTGTATTAAGAAGGCAAGGAGATTTAATTGCTATGCAGAGAGGAACAAAGCTGCAGACATCCTCAGCCAGCTCATCCCGCTCAGTTGGAAGGAGCTCTATAGAAAAATTGAGCCTAGTTAATTCCTACCTGCTTGTTTTGTCCTACCTGCTCCAGTACTGGGACTGGACCAGTAACTGGGGTAACCATCTAGGACATGAGAGACCGCAGCTCAAAGCTTTGATCTGCTCTAAACTCCCAGTATAGCTTTCAGCAAACCATTTAAATGTCAACACAACTAAGGATTTTTTACAAGACCCCCAGATCCGTGGTCTCTGGTGCTCACACACCTTAAAAAGCGATAAATACAGTGCTCCAAACCAGGCCCTGTCCCCAAAAAGGTACAAGAATTACATTATTGTGTAACCTGTGTTTTAGGAAAAGAGCATGGAGGGAAGGGCCGCAGAGTCACTTAAATTATAGTGACAATACAGGCTGTGAATGAAACCCAAAAGCAGAAAGGTACTCAGTAACTGGGACGTGCAGACTCAACATCTGCTCCCTGAGGAAATCAATGATGAACCTCTTGTTGGCTTTGGTGAGGTGCCAGTTTGGGCCAGAATTACAATATGGCACGAAGAAGGAAACCAGAGGTGCCTTTCACAGGTCTGGAACACGTGTGATGGCATCCAGTCAAGGGCAGGTCAGGGACTCACCAGTCAAGCTCTGCCTCAAGAATTTAAGCCAGTATCTGGTCTCTGGCCTGCCCTTTGGTACCTTACCTGTCCCAGTGGGACATCTGGCTCTGGTTGGCTTCCATCAGTAAAATGTCATCAATCTCGTCCTCAATCCGGAACGGGTGCTGGGACACGGGCTCGTCCTCAGGGCAGGAATACTGGCTCATGTAGGGGTGCTGCAGGCCCATCTCGGCCGTTAGTCGATCCATGGGGTTAAATGTCAGTATTTTCTCCAGAAAATCAATGGCTGTGGAGCACAGAGAAACAGCTCACTAATTCCTCTAAAGCAGTAACAGCGTCCTTTCCAGGACGAGTCTCGTGGAACCCCCACAACAAATCGCCTCAAAGTCAGGGCGGAATCAAAGGCCACACCCCAAGTGCACCTACGCCAGGCACTTCTGTCCTGGCTGCATCCATCTCACCTGCCGTGCGACCTGTAGGGAGCAATCCTGCAGCCCTCCTCAGGTGTCACCTCCCTCCTCCAGCAAGGCAGGAGAAATGACTGTGAGAGCATCATCACCCCATCCCCACGGGGCAGCGCGCATGTGTCACACCCAGCGCTGTGATCCCGGGCAGAACGGTAAATCACACCCCTAAAGGGCCTTTGGATGGTGTTGGGATTTGATCCTGTGCTCGCAGATCCATTCGACAAGCACGCTGCACTTCAGACAACTGATTTCACATCTTTACATGCAGCTGAAGTGGATTAGATTTACTGCAATTTTTAAAAGCCCTCAGCGTGACCAACGCTATAAGATTATTTTATACATTAATATTTAAAGAATTCTGCATGACAGAAATTATTTCAGGAAGACCGTAGTGCACGAACTCTTTTCTACGATGATGAAGGAGAAAATTTCAGTGCAAATGAAGTGACTAGAATTAAATCTAAACGTAGAGGGCTTGTTGTGATCTCTTTGATGACTCTTTTTACTGAGGTTATGAGAAAAGAAGAAATCCTGTCACTTAAGTTGTTGCTTGTCCAGCTGACTCTTTCACGGCAAAGTCCCTCTGAGTTCAGACAATGCAAACAGGAATACGCCTTTCTCCAGCTGCAACTTCATACTGCACCTGCAGAAACATCCCCATCAAAGGTGCAATTGTGTGAATGGGACAGTTTCTTTAGGGGCAAAGTCACTCAGCGGAAAGGGCAGCCATACCTACTGCCTCGGTGCTTAAACATTAACCGATACCCGATTGTCTCCCGCGAGATTATTTCATCACTTGGACTAATTAAGTAGGAGGGAATCAATAGCTCCATAAGGTCACTGGCCGTGGGCGTGAAGCATGGTGGAATGGCATATTACAAGCTGTATATTACGACATATTGCGGGGTCAGAGAGGCAGGAAAACGACCATGAATTATGCGAGGGGCACAGGTGACCTTTCTTCCCGCAGTAATGACAGGGAATAAATCTGTCCCTGCGTGCTCCCGGAGGCTGACGCGGTCCCTGGGCACCCTGGGCCGACGCACATCGTGTTGCCAAGACCAGACACTGGATGTCTTACACTGAAGAGTCACACCAGCAAACACAAGCTGGGCTTGGTCTTGAAGTCTTCCCTAAAGCAGGTTGCTAGTTTAACCTTGGAAGGAGCTCAGCAAGAGCACGTGGGACAACGTGCCTGTAGCAACCATCTCACGGCGTTCGGATACGTGTGAAGTGAAAGGATGTGTCTTGCTGTACTGTGCGGTTGTGTCCACACAAAAAGCACAGGAAGGAAACAAACAGGGCTTGAAAAGAACCTCTGGGCTGAGCCCTTGCTTACGGCCCAAGGAGAGGCACAGGCAGGCAGGCATGCACCTTGGAATAGTCTTGGAAGACTGACTATTTCACCCTTAGGAGCTACCTGTGAGCAAGCTACAGCGTCCTGAGTGCTGCCCTGCAGCCCTCACATTCCCTGGTGGGATGCTATGCAGGACCTGGGGGACCTGTGAGAGCACAGCAGAGGGGATGTGTGACCTACAGGTGCAACTGCAACCCCCCCAGTATCTGAATCCTCTCCACCAGCGTTCACGCACTTGCCCTTTGAGGGCAATTCCTGTGGGACCCTGAGGACAACAGGCCTGAGAACATGACAGCCAGGAGAAGCCTCAGGAGAAGGACACTGCCAAAGGCAGCAGGCACCACTGTACCTTCACTGTCCACCTCGGGCAGCAGCTTCCTCAGCGGCTTCCTCACTTCCCACGTGCTGTTGATGAACATGGGCATCACCTTGAGCAGCTCCTCTTTGTCCTCCTGGTGGATGACGGGGATTGTCTCCAGAATCAGTTGCATCTGCTCCAGCTCGTGGCCCCCTGAGCAGGCAATGAGATGAGAGACAGAAGTTAAATCAGGGAGGAAGTGCAGTATGATCAGCTCCAGGGGTCCCAAAGCTTCACCTTTAAAGGAATGCAACTGCCCGGCCTCTGTGCTGTCCCGATGGGAAAGGCGTTTTCTGACCCGCTCCCGCTGGCTGCTGGGCACCAAGTCGTGGCTCTGACGGTGGTTGGTCCCCAGTTGCACACTGCTGTTGTGCAATTACGTATTTTCAATCCCCTTCTTTCGGGACACGTTTATCCGCACACCCCCAGGCCCCCGCTCAGGACTGGTTACCACTCAGTGAGAGGAGAGGAGCAGCGGTGCCGAGTGCTCACCCCATCCCTCAGCACGCTGCTGGATGTGAGCAAGGGCTCCTTGGCTGATTTCCAGCCTCCTGCACGTGCAGAGAAGTGGCCCGGTAGAAACACGGAGCTGCACTATTGATCTTCTCTCTGCCAGGAAAGCCAGTTTTAAATATTCTGCCATTAGAAGCAGGACTAGCCATTTAGGCAGTGAGCTGGCTGGGGCAGGCAAACCAAGGGGGATTTTTGGGCTACTGAGTCCCTGCTGTCCCAAGTCACGGATTTCAGGCGGCTTCAATGGCAAGCAGTGCCCTTACTGATCCACAGCAAGAGGAGCCAGCCTTATTTACGGCACAGCCCTTCCAGTCAGCAGGGTGGAGAGGCCAACTCACAGGACATGGTGGAGACCACTTGCCCTGAGGGAACGCTGTCCTCTGGAGGTCCCTGGTGCCTCACAGGGGCTCCCCTCCCCAGCCCAGAGCTCTCTGTGAGTCTGTAGGAGGTGTCCAGACTCACACCCAAGGAGCTGATGCCAAACACAACGGCCCTGGCCAAGAGCAGGTCCAACCATCAATGGAATGATTGACAGTAGAATGAGACCGCTGGAAAAGGGTCTCTCTACCCACCATGGCTTCATCACTCCAACCAGGTTTGGTTCAATGCACTCACGACCACTTTTACCCACTTCTTCCCCAAAAGGCAGAGCTCAGAGCCAGAACACGGCAGTGAACTTAAGACAACCCCGAAGCAACACTGACATTAGCCCAGCTGGTCACCACCACAGCACACATCCGCTCACACCAACGACTCAGAACAAGACACAGAACAGGAGAAGCACAAAAGACAGAGGGACCCCCCCCACACCAATATCAATCCTAGCCAAATAAATTCACTTTTCCACAGAAAAACTCATTTTAGGTCACTTAGAGATTCACAGCATGGCTGCAGGGGAAACTAAAGGTAACTACCAGGAAACCAACACCTCGTTAGTCAGGCTAATTCCCAAACTGTGATCAAAATTACTGGGCACTGAAAGTCACAAAGGCTTGGTGGCTGTTCCCTCAGTGCAGCCCCAGCCACTGCTCACCTAGGGCACCTGGCAGCCAAAAGGCACCATGCTAAGTCACACAAAGAAGCTGCTAATGCAACACTGGAAAGCCTTGAATTATGGCCCTCAGGAAACACAGTTCTCCATTATCCTCTATTTATGTAATTCCCAGGGACCTTTTTCTGAAGGCATTAATTCCTGAAAAGAAAAACACGAACTACAGGCAGAATAAACGCCATGTGCTGTCATTACCCGAGGAGAGAACAAGTAGCTCTGCATCACATCTTGGAAAAAGGGAACCCTTCTCCAGGCTTGCAGCCAACTCCTGGGGAAGCACCAAAGCCCTGTGAGTCAGCCCTGATCCCATGGGGAAAATCCCTGTGCCATCTCCTAGCTCTGGCATAGTCCCACTGGTGAACCCCGTGGCGATCTGCAAGGAAAGATCTTTTCTGCTTTTTACTCCTTCTCTCCTATTTACTCCTGCTTCCACTGACAATGCTTTCAGATAAGCTTCAGGAGCAGAAGGTGGAAAAGTCACTGGAGGGAGCTGTAGCTGCTTAGTTACGGATGCTCTTCCCTGTTTTCCATGCTGCTCGTGGTGGGGAGCTCTCCAAGGATCTGCAAACCGGATTTTAGCTGCTGGAGATGTGCTTCACTCCTGCAAGCTTTGGGATAACCAAGTTTGTTGTGTGACCTCCCAGGGCTCTGCCAAGCCCCAAGCTGCTCCTCCCACCACCGCTAACAGGCTGTGGGGAGGGGGCTGGGGGTCCATCTTCGCTGGATGTTCATTAATTTGTGCAGGACAATGGGAGCAGTGAGTGACATCTATTCCTAATAACCGATCACCTTAATTTACCTGCGTTGCTTGAGCACACCAGATAGACTACTGAGTTAATTACATTGATTTATGCTAAGCACTCCATTTAAATTGTGCCACTGACGCACACTCAAAAAACCATTTATCCAGTGCAAGGCAATTACTGCAGGTTTGCAGCTTTCTGTGAACCACATCACTGTTACTCCCCACGGGGTGTTTGCCGGTGACCCAGGACTCTCCCGAAGTCTCATCCTGCAGGGACGGGGGCTGCAGCTGGCTGGGGGTGAACTCCTTCTCCCAAGCAGAGAGGAGAAAAGCAAAAGCAAGGATGGACCCCTGTTGTTGGATTTTAGCTGTTCCGAGGGGCTGGGCTCTATTCTCCTGCTCTTTGGAGAGCAGCAGCTGAAAGGTGGACTCCATGGTCACCCTGCCCGCTGCCAGGCTCCCACTCTGGCTTTTCTTTACTTACTGGCATAGGAGGAGGCTGGGAAAATAGGCCGTAAGGCCAGGGCCTTCCCATAACAACTCTGCAGGCTATTTTTAAAGCAACCCAAAAGGAATATGTATTTTGAGCTTCGGTTTTGATCCCCACCCATTAACTAAGTGTCCTGCCAGCATCTGGGGGCTTATTAAGCGATTGCACTGGGCTGGAAAGCAGAGAAGAAGGGATGCTCACAGCATGTGTCTGGCTGAGCCCAGCCTGCGATCTGCCAAATCCCATCTCCTCATCTCTAACCTGCTGCGGATTCTGGGGAACCAGCCTGTAAAGTAGGGTCTTGGCTGCTCTGGGGCATCTCGCCCAGGCAGCAGGACGGGATTGATCTCACCTCCAGCCACGTGTAACACCAGCATGGGCACGTCTGCTTGTTCTCCAGATGCTCTTAATGAGCACTATTGGACAAATAAATATCCCTCAGGCACACTCCATCTCATCTAAGGCAGACAGCAAACAGAGGCCAGATGAACCCCACCCTGGGGCTATTTTTGCCTCTGCCTTGACCATGAAATGAGCTTTAAAGACCAGCTTGGACACCTCAGTGGTGTCAGCCAATGTGACTTCTACCCTGGAGTCCAGCATCTCCCAGTGAGACCAGAAAAGGTCCTGCATCTGCAAGGACAAGTGGCACATGGAGAAGTCCCTGCTCCTGGAATATATCCTGAGGAAACAGCAGGAGCAGCCAGGTTGGATGTGTAATTTTCAAAGCTGAAGTCCCTGGATTTGAAAATTTTGGGGAGACTGAGGACAAGGGGAAGGTAGGAATGGGAGGCAACTTTAATGATCTTCTCAAAATTATACTGAGTGCTTATTTTTCATCTTCCACAAAAGGAACATGGAAGCTGCAAGCAGGAGCGGGGAGGGAGCAACAGAGTAGCTGCAGTCAAGCACTGGCTGCGGAGCGCTGCGGTGCGCTGAAATATTTGTGAAGGAAACGTCCTTCTCCATTATTAATGGGCCTAATCATTTATTTACACAACCCTGCAAAAACAGCTGCTCACAAAACATGTTAAACCTTGTCATTCAGAGCACTAACGGGCGGCGGAGAGATGACTGAAGAGGAGCATAGCTGCAGACCTCAGGCAGGGAAGCGGCTCCTTCAACAGGCAGAGAGCAGCTGCTTCATCCCTGAATGAATGGCTCCGTGTCCCAGCTTGGGAAGCACAGCTCTGCTCCTGACAGTAGCAGTTTTGGGACCGTATCAAATAACTTTTTGCTCCTCAGGAGCATCAGAGCTGAGCTTCAAATGCTGCAGTGATAACTGCGAGCTTCTTGCTGTGCTTCTGTTGTTTTCTTCTCCTTGCACTGCGCCTTTACAGCTCCCATACCTGCTTACAGGAAAATCCTGAAAATGGCTGGAAACGGGTAGTGGCATTCGGATGTCAACACTCAAAGAGAAGAAATACCTTGAAGACACCAATTATGATTTGAATCCGTGGCTCAGAGTACAAACCTCTTGGGACAGGGCACCATTATGTCCTGTCCTTATATGCCACCCTATGTTGTTTTTTTTTTTTTTTTAAGCATCCTTCCTCCCAACAAAAAGCTCTTATTTTCTGTTGGAAACACAGAAACAGAAAAAGGTTTTGTTGTTTCAGCAGAACTGCTCTTTGTTTTAGGTTTTTCTTTTGGCAGCAGACAGCCCCTGCCCGGCAAGGCTTGGCACGGAGGCACAGCCGACCCTGGCCAGGCTCGGACACCCACAGGGTGCAGTCACACCCAGCCCACCACGTGGGCTTCCCAGGGAAGCACACGAAGTCTGAGTGAAAACCAAACAATTCTCTACCCCTAAGGGAAGTTCTCACCAACCAAGGGACCCTCTGATAGCAGGGGCTGCACAAGTGA
>VZRE01008270.1:19633-35341 GCA_013396775.1 Cephalopterus ornatus
ATAGCAGGGGCTGCACAAGTGAAGCTTGTTCTGGAGACGCCCCTCATGTCTAACAACCCACCGCAGGATCCCCGTAGCGATGTCTTGGCCGGCAAGGAGAGGGGCGATTCCCTCTGCCCTGCTAGAAAGCCTCAGAACTGGGTAGGAAGGAAGGAGGGAGAAAAAACCAAAATGAATCAACAAGGAGCCAGGAACCTACCGGCGAAGAGCATCCTTCCCGTCAGCATCTCGGCCAGGATGCAGCCGGCCGCCCACATGTCGATGGCTTTGGTGTAGTTGTTGGGCGAGAGCAGGAGGCGGGGGGAGCGATACCACTTCGTCACTAAGCCTTCCGAGAGGTAACCCTGAAGGAGCAGAGGGGGAGAAGGTCAGCAAGGAGAGCTTGCAGAGCTCGCCCCCGTTCAGCCCCCACTGCCCACCGCGACCCCACCACCGGATCCCGCAGGAAAACCTGCCCACCACGCCCGTGCTGCACCTGAGGCGGGCTGGGGGTTGGTTGTCTGTCGCGCAGGAAGGAAAGGCATGAGATACACCACCGGAGACAGAGATGCTTCAGTGCTCCAGGAGGCAAAGCACTTATTTGCTGTTTTGTCACCATGGTATTGAAGCATGTTCTGCAAAGGACAGATGGCTTCAGTAGCACGGATCTGCAGATCACACCTGCACAGGTTGTTCCAGGTCACCTTTAGAGTACTTAGATGTATTCTATATATCCCAATCCCCCCATCTGAAACATTCTGGAAGTCAAGCATATTATTTAAGTACTTTCCTGGGTCCCTGCTAGAACCCAGCAGTGTGTCAAGGAAGCCTTTCCCAACTCAGGACCCCGAGCACAGTGCTTAGTTTTCAAATGTTACCAGTCTGCAATCTTTATCTCCTTCCATTTCTAGTTAGTCCTGTATCTACAGTTCTTCCACAGCTACCCAAACTAGTGTTAACAGCAACTTAGGTACTGCTGAATTCCCATGGATCCAACTGCCAGCACTGATGCTGAAAATGAATTTTTAAAGGCCAGGAGCTCCCAGGGGAGCACAGGCAAGAGCAGCCACCACCGGGTCAGCCCAGTGGGTGCCAGGGGGGACACAAGACCGGAGCAGAGGTGGCACAGGGAGCTCCAGGTGGGGCTCCAGGAGGGCAGTGCCCAGAGGATGCACTCTGCAGCATCCAGCCTCTCACAGAAGCCTGGTGACTTCACCCCACCTGAGTCGTCAGGATATTGCTGCAGTGAACCCTGCGTGTCCTGGGAACTGCGGACAAACCTACGCAGGAAAACAAGGAAATTGTCAAAGAAACAGATTTAAGGAGGAACGTCAGTGCCTCGTGGAAGGAAAGCCTCCTGGGCCAGCAGATGTCTTACAGCACTGCTGAGTGGGTAACATAGCTGCCAAGGGCTCCTAGCCAAGACTCCTGAAAATAAGACGACACGGGATAAGTGGGAAAGCCCTTCTGGAGAACATCTAGCTGATGCAGAGATAGGAGAGCCTGCAATGAGCCTGAGCCTGGCCCAATAAATCCCCTCCCTCCCCTGTCACCCTGCTGGTGGGGCAGATCCCCATCCTCCGTCCTGCTCTGCTTGCAGCAGGATGCTCATTTCGGGACGCCTGAGCCGGGTTTGAAGGAGCTCTCAGCAGCATCCATGGGACAAAGACCGAGCGCCGTCGTCCCTTCGGACCATGGCCCTCCCGCTGCTGAACTCACGTGGGAGATGCACCATGAGTGCCGAGCAGCTCCCGCTGGAACCAAGGGGATGTGTTGTTCAAGCCTGCAAGTAACACTGGCATCCTAGGGGATGGCCCAGCTCCCGCCACTCCCAAGCTCCGGACGCGCGGCTGCCACGCCGGGGCTGGACATGGATGGCCGCTTCACCGGGATAACGCTGGAATGTTCACAAGCGGCATTTGCCGCGTCAAATAAAACGCATTAACAGAAGGAGGTGGATTGAAACGCAGCAGAAGTGGCAAAATAAAATTAAATTATAAAGTTGAATCGCCTTTAAATGCCACAGAGCATTTGGAGAACGTCAAAATGCAATGACAGCACGAACACAGTTCACATAAAAGCTTAGTTAAAAACTCCATCCCTACTGATTTGGTTTCACAGGCTGTTTTCAACTGCAATATAGCTACAGTTGTGCTATACAGCATCTCCTGGGATGTTACAGGATACATCTCTCCACCCAAACACGAGAGCAGTGCACCACCACAAACACCACGAGGTTTATCACGCTCCTCTTCCCCCAGTGCAGGTTTTTGTGCCAACTTCCAAACGTGCGGGTCGTCAGGCTTTTAATCATAAAGGGCTTGCTTCTAAAAGAACATTTTAATTTTGGCCTTCTTTACGATAAGTTGTAATGGAGACTGATTAGCTGAGAAGTTTCATTTAATGCTGTTACATTTTTGCTAATGCTGCTCAATCAGAACCAGCACAAAAGGCCCCAGGCATTATCCGATCAAACCACCACTTCTCAGCTACTGCAATTATCCCCAACAATGGAGACGCTGGTATTTATTGGAGAACCCTGAGAAAACAAACTCTGACGAAGGTAATCCAGGGCAATTCATAGCTGGAGCGATTTCTCTCCTTTCCCAGTAAAGGAATGCCACTCTCCTCGCAGGTTTAACACTGTTCATACATTTCCCCTCTCTGACGGCAAGACGGATTTGAGTTCTCGGGGGTGTGTGCACCATGCAAAATGCATGAGCAACATACTGCAAATATCTGTGAGTCGCAACAAGCCAAACATTTTCCTCTCCGGGCACTTCTAATGTATCGGAGAGAACTCCCTGCAAAAACTCACCGAGTACTTTAGACACTTCTTCAGCGCCTCTGCTGCTGTGTGTGTGTGGGGGGGGGTTCCTGGTGGTAATTAATTAGCAGCACTTCTCATGGTGCTCCCCTCTCGTGCCACCCATCGCCCTGCGTCTGAATGCCACCTCCCTTCTTCCGTCTGCTGAACAACCCCGTCCTTGGACCGCCCACCTCCAGGCACGGGAAGGACCCACAGAGAGGAGGAACCTACGGCTTCTCCCCATCCCACCCACTCGTGGGCCATTCCGTTGGACGCCCCACTGCTTCCCAGAGCGTTCCAGTGCTGGGCTCTGCCTTATCCCTCCTTTTTTCAGGGGGAAAATACCGGGAAGGAGTGACGCGGTGGGGGGGGGCTGAAAATCAAGACTTTTCCAATCTGGCACGACGTCCTCCAGTGAGAGCAACTGGACAGCACAGCACTGCAGTCCTGAACAGCTTATACAGCCCCAGCACTCATACAGGGCAGTTCCTGTCCTGCCACTTCAAGGAAGGAGCTAGACTCCTGTGGATTATCAGTTTCCACGGAGAAATACCACCACGGCCTTGGGAGCCGGGATCATGCAGCAGCAGGATGCTTGGATGAGGCTCCATCCACACCTGGGTGAGGTCTGGGCTCAGCTCCTACCCTGTGGTGCCAAGGCGGGGAGCCCGAGCACTTCCAGCCACCCCCTAGGCAAGGCAAGGCTTATCACAGGAATTTTACCACTTACGTAGATTCAAGCAGACAGAAAGACCGTGAGCAGAAGCATATTAATTAGTTCTAATTAAGATGGAACATTCATCCTCACGACAATATTCTGTGGATTCAGCACAGCCCTTTCTGCACTGAAGAACCACTGGAATCCCTTTAAAAAACAATATAATGGAGTTAATTGAAAAATAGAAGTGGTTTCAGGTCCAAGCCCTCCCATGCTACTTTTTTTTCTTTGCTTGTGCTCAGTTTTCAAGTATCACTTTCCTGCTTCTGCTCTGCCCCTCGGGCGTGTGTGGGAATGGCTCGAGCAATCTATAAAGGTGATGAATTCACCACAGGTCGGATAAGCATCAAGTCACATCAAACAGCACAGCAAGGGAGCTGGAAAGCAAAGAAAAATGAGTGTTTTTTCTCCTCTTTACACAACACGGATTTTGTGTGTTCCTGTAATGCCAGAAGGAGAAACAGGTTCGGCTGCATCCTGGGATCACACGGGTCACATCACGCTGAATCTGCCTCCCAGGGGTGCTGAGGGAAGCTGGCACAGCATGGTATCACACGACTCACTGGTGCCCCAAAACAACCATCATCCCAGCCTGGAGCTCCTCCTTGGAGCTGGAGGGACCAAGGGCAGGTTTCCTTGAGGGCACATGGGAATTCAGGATCCCACCTGCCGCAAACCAAGCAGCCCCTAACGCTGCAGCCCAAAGCTCCTCCCAAGAGTGTTTCACACTAAACCCCATCTTTCTGCAGCTAAAAAGCCACAGAGGTGCAGACCAGGCGCTCACAAACCAGAAATCCATCAGGATCCAACTACAGCCTGAGTATCCAAGCCTCCATCCACAACCAGATCGGGATTTCTACTGCTGCACCCGTGGGAGCCGGGTCAGCTCCTGGTGCAGATGGGGGACCCAAAATAGCAACAAGCCCAAGCTCTTGGAATAATCTTGGAGCAGCAGCAAGCTGCTGCCTCTCCACAGCAGCATTTTTAACCTTATTTCTTAAAAGGCAGGTGAGACACTTCTAGGAGGGGCTGTGGAAGACGCCGGGTGTGCAGGAGCCTTGCTCCGTAATAAAACAAGAGAACAGCTGTTGTGCGTGGCTCCAGCAACGTGACGTGTGTCCTCACGGCTTTGGGATGACGGAGTGAGTTTATTTCAGGAGCACAGACTATTAATGTGCCTCACCAGAGGACAGAGGAGCAGAACAACCGAGCTGGGGTCACAGCAGGGAGGCTCAGCGCCGGCTGCACGGGGCCCACAAGCAGCTGCCCGAGGGCAGAACGTGGAGGGTGGTCCTCTCTGGAGGAGTATGGAGCAAAAACCCCACATCCTCACCTCCTTTGAAGGCCTCCTCATGACGACCCGCCTGGGAATTTTTTTTATTTTACCGCATGAACTGGAAGCGATTATGTTTGCACTGATTAGCAAGTATGAAATCAGGGACTTCAAAGGTTTGAAGCTGGTCTGCAAACTATTTACCGCGAGATCTCCCCCTAAAAGGGCTGCTGCACTCCCTTAGTGTGGAATTCCTGCCAATTAACTCTGGTACGGACCCTGCCAACAGGCAAAGGCAGAGAGGGTCCCCTTGCAGGTTCCCCCCCAAGTGTTTTTGGAGCACCAGGCAGAGCCCCCTGAAGAGATAATCTATACCCTGTACAACTCAGGGAGGACAAGGAACCTTCTAGTTTGTGGTCTGGTCACCCGAGTGAAGACATTCAGGAAGTCTTTGCATCCCCACAGAACAGACATCCCCATTGTCTTCTCCAGACAGGAACACCCAACCCTTTGTCCCTGCTCTGACCAGGGCCGGGCAGCAACACCACACGGGACGCACAGCCAGGGATGAGTCTGCCCTCCAAAACATTTATTATTTTAAAGTCTAGACATCCACCGGCACTTACGCCAATTTTTAATGCCTGGCTTTGCTATCTCCCTGCTCTCCCACGCCTCCTGCCCACCACAAGCTGAGGGAGGACAGCACCTCACCTTCACCCCTCTCCCTCCCAAACCTGGCACAGATGGATCTGGACTCTCATTTGGAGCCAAATATACTTGTTAGGGCACACAGAGTGGGGATGGATGGACAGGTGGGCAGCTAAACATGGAGCCTCTGAAGGGCAGGGGCTGGAGCATGGGGGGCAGGCAGGACCCTGAGGCTGCAGAAAGAGGGGCCAGTGGGGAAGGCGAGATGCTTGAATTCACTAAGGAGGTGGGCCATGAAACGGGAAATGCTCAGCTTTACCAGTCCTGCATAAGAATAAGAACCTCGTGGAGGCTGGAAAATACCCCTTATGCTCATCTACAACTTTCCTTCTCTCACCCTTTGGGCACCACGGTGCATGGCAAAGCCTTCAAACCCCAGACAGCAGCAACCAAAGAAAAAAGGGATTGATGTGGAGTTGTTCTAGGAAGAAGAATTCCCAGGGATAAAGAGCAGTAAGATGGAAGAGAAAGGAGCCTGCATGGCTGGATGGAGAGGGCATCGGGGAAGAGACAGAATGGCAGAGAGAGGGGATGCACAGGATCATCTCCCGAGGGCCTTCTCCTCCCACGCCTGATACTCTGTGCCTTGGAGATGTTTGTAAGTGCATATATCTGAGATAGGGCTAAAATTTAGGCTGTCAGGTCTGAGCAGCCTGTGAAGGTGCAGATCCTGATCTGGATGTGGCTTTGGCAGCTGGAAATTCACCTCGTTTGTTCCAGGGAAGTTTTAGCCAAAGGGAAGCCCCCGTGCTGCCCTTAACACACAGAAAAAGGGATCTGAGCAGTCAACACCAGCCAAATGGGGGGAGAAATGCAGCCAAAGCTGCTCTGCTTTGAAGCTGGTGAAGGCCAACACCTCACTGTGGTCCATGGCATCTCCCAGAGCTGGAGAGCTCTCCTTTTCCCACTGAGTTATCTTAATTCAACATCTGCCTGCTGGAAGTCACGTAAACAAAACATCTTACCAGAGAAGGGCTGTTATTTAGGTGGTATATGTGTTTCCAAACTGCATTTAAAACTCTTCTTACAATCTACTGTGGTTCTTATTTGCCATTTTATCACTCAGCCAGGTTGGTTTGGAGTCTGAGAAACATCAGGTCAGAAGAGCTGTGACCTTTTAGACAAATAACACCACAAACCCTGTAATTTTTTGTGTTAGCAGAATGCAGCCGCCAGCATTCGCGTATTCCACACACAAAACCTGCTCAGGGAGATAACATCCAAGTGCTTAGGATGACCCTACCTCCCTTCAAAGGCTTGCAGAAAACCATTACCGTAGAGGTTTGGATCTACAGGGTCTTTAGGCAGTTAAACGAACCAGGGAGCAGGATTTGGTCTGCTTTTGGGCAGCTCTGCACAAGTACCCGTTGGCAGCACCAAAACCTGGGGTGCGAGGATCCCTGCTCTGCTCCATGCTGTTTTCCCCACCGCCTCCTGCTGCTCTTCCTGCAAGAGCATGGGCCAAGGAGCTTATAAATCTGTATGAGCCCTTTGAGGAGAGGGGAGGTTGAAAGAGAAACACAGAAAGGAATTGATGTCTCTGAGTCACGTGAGAAGCGCCGGACATCAAAGGCGGGCCTGACCCCAAAGCCCACCCAAGCCCTCCTGCAGTGCCTGGCACCCAGCTTTGGCAAACACAGCCCTCCCCGTGGCCAGGGATTACCAACAGCTGACACCATCTGCGATGCTGCTGCTTTCCGCTCTGCTCTGGAGCAGTTTTCTTTGCACACCGAGGCTCTGACGGGTGTTTTTGCGGTGATGCTCCAGCCTCCCAACCCACGAGGAATTGGAGGATGCTCGTGCAATGGCATCTTGCAGAGTTACATCCCACCACGAAGCTGCAGCCCTTGACAGCTCTTTCCACTGCACTGGCTGTTATTAAGGCAACACAGAATTGCTTAGAAATAACAATAACTGCGCAGCAGACACGAACAGATGACTCCTACCCTGATCCTGCAGTCCCTGACAACAGGATGCTCCTCAAATCAGTGGCTTTCTGTGTTCACGCAGCCCTGGCTTGTTTGCAGGGGTCTTCTCTGGGAGTTACCTTCCTTAAAAGAGCAAACCACACATTTGAAGAGCCAGAAGCCTCTTCCTAAGCTGGGTCATAAACATCCAGAGAGGAAGGGGGCACAGAAAAGGCAGGCAGCAGTGTCAGGGACCCTGCGCTCACTCCCCGATGTCCTCTGCAACCTTCTTTCTTTTCCACAGGTTTTGTTTCTCCCCAAATTCAGGACTTGAAAAGAGGGCTCACTTTCAGGATCATGAGATTGTCTTTTGATCATCCTCTTCCCTTCCCCCTCCCTTCCCCCCCTGCCCAAAACAACAGTGCCCAAATCAGAGCCACACTGGGCAGGAACCCACTGGAAAATACGAAGCGCATTTAAACTCCAGCCCAGGCACAACAGCGCGTCCATGGGGACCTCTGAACTCGTCCATGGAAACATCCAGCTCAAGAAAATACACTTTATCTCATCTTACAACACCAAGCAGTAGCTTTAATCAGAAGCCAGCTGCAGACCGCACCAACCACATGACAACTTTGCTTTCTCCCAGGAACATGTGGATCCACGAGGTGATGAAGCCTCCACTGCTCAAAAGCTCCAGCCTGGAAGGCAACCTGCATCAAACATCTGCATCCCCCTCCAAAGTCCATTAGCATCAGGACTGTGTGTTACAAAGCCTTCTCACCAGTTCTCCTGGCCTCCCTCCCTCCCTCCCACACTGGCTGCCTGCTGTCAGCAAACCAGGCTGCCCTGGTCACTCACCATTACTGCACTGTAATACAGTGCCTAAGTACCAAACACCAAAGAATTTTATATGTTACTTGGACCTTGCCCTTGGATGAAAGGATTTGACCGAATCTCAAAGACCCATCCCTCTCTCCCTATGTTAAACTGAACGTAATTCAAACAAAACCCGGTTTTTAAGAAGCGTGTTGGCTCCAAAGTGAGGACAAAGCCAAGCAGAGTGTGCGTGCAGACGTTCCAGGTGCCTTTTCCATGTGCTTCCAGCAGCTCGTGTTTTATAACAGCAGCAAAGCAAGAAACACAGAGCTTAGTCACTTAAGAAAAGCAAGCAAACACACGCCTCCTCACAGTCCACTGCTGAGATGGAATAAAACACCTGAGAATGCATTTGATACATAAGATATAAGGCAACGAAAGACACTTGAATGGCACCTGAACCCTTCCAGTGCCCTCTTTGCAGCTTTGCAGCACTGGAGAGCCCTGGGGCACGCTTGGCAGAGCTCAGTCCCTGGGCTGTGCCAGGAAAACATTCAAGGCCAGGCTTGGCTCAGGGGCTCTGAGCAACCTGACCCAGTGCAAGGTGTCCCTGCTCATTGCAGATGAGCTTTAAAGGTCCATTCCCACCCAAATTATTCTATGCTCAGGTGGTTAGAGCACGGTGCTAGTAACACCAAGCCTGTGGGTTTGATCCCCCTATGGGCTGCTCACTTAAGAGTTAGACTCAATGGGTCCCTTCCAACTCAGAATATTCGGTGACATGATTCCATGAAAACTTGGCTTGGGACGAAGGAGAGTAATCACCAGCATCCACCACCCCAGCAGGGCTCAGAGCTGCACCGGGTCTGTTCTCCCAAGAAGATCCACCATGGTCCAACCACATCACCCCACAAGTATTCCGTGCCTTCCTCACCGAGCCAGCACCGGCCCCGGCAATCGGGCACCGCCTACCTTGTGTGAGTAGTGCTGGTCCACGATCCTGGCCAGCCCGAAGTCGCCGATCTTCAGCACCAGGTCCTCTGTGCTGATGAAGATGTTGGCCGGCTTGAGGTCGCGGTGCAGGACGTTGGCCGAGTGGATGTACTTGAGGCCGCGCAGCAGCTGGTACATGAAGAGCTTGGCGTGCTCCTCGGCCAGCTTGCCCTGCTCCAGCAGCCGTGCCAGGTCGGTCTCCATGTACTCCTGCACGATGTACACCATGTTGAACTTGAAGAAATCGCCGCGCAGGTTGGCGCCCTTGGGCCCCAGCACCTCGTAGACCTTGACGATGTTCTCGTGGTCCAGGCGGCGGATGATCTTGATCTCGCGGAAGGCGTGCTTCATGCTCCGCGCGTCGCCGATCGTGATCTTCTTCACCGCCACTTTGCGGCAGCTCTTGCTATCCAGGGCCGACAGCACCAGCCCGTTGGCCCCGAAGCCCAGGGGGCGGAAATTCACGAAGCGACAGCCCAGGTCGTACCCGTACATGCTGGCGATGCAGTCGCACTTCTCTGCCATTTCGGCTTCCTCTCTTTCGTCACTTGGAAAGCCGGGGGAGTCGCAGAGCTTCCAGGTCAGAAACGTGGTTGGAAATCAAGCCCCTCATCATTACTTACAGATGCTTGCGGAGGGGGTGGTCTCTCTCGGAGCCCATCACTTCTGAGGTGACACAGAGAGAAAGTAAATCTGAGCACATACACACACACACACAGACACACAGAGAAATAAAATGTTCTGAACTGGGGCAGAAATCAAGGGCTGGAAGAGACTTTCCAAGCAGTGTGGAGAAACTCAGCCCAGTGATCTCTAGAAAAACAGGAAGGTTCTTTTTCTTGAGACTAGAAGATCATCACTGCTAACATTTCTCAGCCCCTGTCTCGTCTCCCTTCCCCGGTATCCTGGAGACAGTGCCAAAGCGCAGGGCTGACGGATGCCCGGCCCCACGCCCCTGATGTCTCAGTGCCAGGGCAGCCGGCTGGCCCCGCTGTGGGGCAGAGCCCAGAGCAGCCCCATGGCCCCTCCACTGCCCCAAACCCTCCCTGCCCACAAGCCCTGGCAGTGTTTTCCCCACCAGTGAAGCGCATCCAGGCACCGTCAGGGCTCCCCGGCGGTCAGCAAAGCTTCGCCCTCCTCGCCGCTCCCTCTCCGGAACAAGCAGACCCCATCTTTGGCACACAGAAATCCCGAGGGCAGCAAATGTTTTGCAGACCAAAACTCAGTTTTTTGGTGGCCTTCAGCGCAGCGAGTTTAGACGTCTGCAGTCCCAACACCTTCCCCTTGTGCGTCCTTCCCCGGCGGAGCCAAGCGCCGTCTGATCGTTACAGCCTGACGAGGAGCTCCTGAGCTGCACAGCCCCGTTATCCCTCGGCAGGTCTCAGCCTCTCTCCTGGAAGAGAAGAGGAGATGGATTCATTTTATACCAGCACAGCCCATGCCCTGCCTACGTAACAGCTTGCTGAAGGTTAACCGTGAGCAAAACCGTGACCTTTCAGAGGCTCATTAGTTATCCCCTCCAAACGCACGCAGCATCATCAGCATTTTTCAGCTGCTTAATTCTCCCTTTTCCATCTGCAAGACACAGAGAACTGTATCTCTTACTCTCCCCTTCGCCGCTTTTCTTTTTTTTTTTCTTTTTTTTTTTTTTTTTAAATTTTTTTTAATTTGCCTGAAAACGTTACGGAGCAGTTTGCAAGGGCTGAAACAGCGTGCCGTGTCTCCTGGCTGCCCATGTAAACCGCACTGCAAGGAAAGCACAGAAATTAGGGTGCAACCCACCCCCCCTCCAGCCCCGCCGAGCAGCTGAGAGGGCCACGGAGTATTTCCGCTTATGACAACCAAAACTGCTTGGGCAAAGGAGGTGCTTAGCTTTGCAAAAAAGCCTTTAAAACTGGCGGTGGGGGTGCGACACCCCCCGGAATTCGGGTTCCCCCAGCAGACCTCGGGAGCAGCCTGGGGATGCCAGCTATGGCGCTCTTCGGAAGTATGACTGGACAGATAAATACATATACATGAATGACATAGCACTTAAGTTGTTTTTTCACCCTCTGTTGCTGGGAAAAGACTTAATGACACCCTTGGCACTAAGAAGCTGGAGCAGACGAATGTGGACCCAACACAAGCCGGGTGAGCGACGGCAGCAAGTTGGAATGTCATCCCATATTTCAAAGCCTCTCTGCTGACCCAAGCTCCCCTGAGCAGTGGAGGAATCTCTCATCCACATATACTCACTGGCTTTTAAAGAGAAAGGAACTTGCTGGCACCACAGCAGACTCTCACCCCACTGCTGGCAAAGGCATAACAGGCAGATATCAACATCTGCTGGGGATGAGGATGCAGATTTAGCCAAAGAGTCTCAGTATTTGTGGGATTTTCCTAACAAAATGTCATTTTCCAGCGGCAGGTGACCATGTGAGGGTGGCCAGGGGCTGGGGATCACTTCTCACAGCTGTTTGAGTTGGGAAAAGAGAGTTCCAAGTGCTCAAAGCACTTCAAGTTTTCCAGACAAGGCGCTGTGATTTTTAACCTGCAAATACTTCATCTAGAAACAGAATGGAAGAAAAGGCCTGAAGCTCTAGGAAACAGCTGGGCCTTTTCTTTCAGATGATCAGCTCAAAGCTTTCAACCCACCACATCTCCCTGCAGACGTTTATGAATCTCAGAGGAGCAAAGGACATCTCTTCTGCCTGACTGTGGCCCTATCCTGGTCCGAAACGCCCCCTAACACATTTTGCTGCAGACCCACGTGCAGATGCCCCGTGCCACCCACTGAGGGGACCTCCAGGTCCTTCTGAACCCGGGGAGGCCTGCAGGGACCAGGCAGCTGCACAACAAGGGCAGTGACCTTGCACTGGGACGTCCCAGATCACCAGCTGGTCCCCGTGCTGCTTAGGGGAGGAAAACGAAATAGAAACATCATGGATCTGCTCCTGCAGGGTTCTTCATGCCAGAATAATGGCTCTGTTAGAGCCCTTCACCAACAGAGCTGCCCCATTAACCCGGCAGTGCATTCACAGCCTGGCCCTTTGCTCTGCACTCCCCAAGCGCTGGGCATTGCTGGGGGGGTCCCTCCTGCTCTCTGGCAGAAGTTACCAGGAATAATGACAGCGAAAATACTGAGTGCTGAGCAACCATCAATCGTTAAAGGTGGAAGAGAAATCGTAACACTCCAGGGCAGCACAGAGCAGCAATCTGAAGAGGGAACCAGTTAATAGTTAAGATAAAGACATACGGCCCATCTGACGGTGGGGAGGGACGTAGGCAGGGCAGGGATACCCTCTGAAGAGCATCTGCCAGCAGCTCCCAAGCAGTCTGGCAAGCTTGCTTGCTCCTGTAGTTGGAAGCAAAAATAATTACAGCCTCTTTTCAATCCAGCAATTATCTAATGCTGGCTTTTGCACGCAAGGATTGAGCAGAGAAAGCTGGTCCTGCCGTCAGGAAGTGGGGCACTGCACAGCCGGAGAGCCTGGGTCCATAGTCAAGGGAAGGGGGCGGGGGGAAATGGATGGGAAAATGGGAAACAAGGAGTGAAGGGGAAAACGGAGGTAAATAAATCCTGTGGCCCTGCAAGGAAAGGACGCCCTGTGCAGGAAGCTTCCCCCTGCACTGTAACCCGGCTGCAGGGCCATGGAAAGGGAGGAGAGGTTGAACAAACCCAAAGAAGGTGGCGGAGGTTTTGAGGACCACGAGGAGATTTAAGGGCAGGCTGGCGCCTGAACAACCAGAGGGCTGCAAGCGCAGCTGCAGCAAGAGTGGAGCTTTTCCACTTGTGGTGAATAGCCTGAGCTTCCTAAGCCTGCGCTTAGGGGGACCTCAGCCTCTGCACGAGTCTCCTGGATGCCTGAGGACGAAAAGAAAACCAAGAAAAGTAACGAGAATTTCCTACTGGCAAAGGGAACCCTCTGAAACAAGGTCTGGATAAACACGGCCCAACAAGGTGCCACGTCGGGTTTGAGATCCACCTCTGTATCTCACCTCTCAGCCCCATCACCCAGAACCACCACGCTGCCCAGCTTTTTTGGCACTGTGGTCTAGTGGGAGTGTCCCTGCCCACGACATGGGGCTTGGAACTGGATGATCCTTAAGGTCCCTTCCAACCCAAACCCTTCTGTGATCCTTCAAGCCAAACTCCACAGGGGCTGCTGAGCCCAGGTGGTGCTGGATGGGATGTGGTGCAAGCTCCCATGACGAGCTCCTTGGCTTACTCTAGATGCAACAGAAAGAAACCAAGCTTTGCCTCATCAGCTTAATTATTAATAATTAGTAGAGTCCCAGAAGCACTGAAAGGGAAAACGCAACACATGAGACTCAAAGGGAAGAAAGAGCCCTATTTAATCTCACAAGCAAAGCCTTTGAGGTGCCCCAGGCTATGTCTCACTGCCCAGCTGAGTGATGACCCTGCAGCACCCTGCAAATTGCAGAGGCCAAGGCAGAATCACCCCTGAAAGGATGCCTCGAGAGGATGCTCTTGGGATGGCCCTGTCCCTCCTCTGGGGGCTGGGTCTCTCTCATCCAAGGCAAAGCTGCTGGCTCGTACAGGGACATGCACCACAGCTGAGGGACCAGCAGGCAACAGGTTCCCACAGGACTGCAAGAGAGGCAGGTCAAAGGGAGGGGATTCTGCCCCTCTGCCCCGTCAGGTGAGACCCCCCTGCAGAGCTGCCTCCAGCCCTGGGGAACAACAGCACAGGGATGTGGAGCTGCTGGAGAGAGTCCAGAGGAGGCCACGGAGATAATCCGAGGGCTGGAGCCCCCCTGCTCTGGACCCAGGCTGGGAGAGCTGGGGGTGTTCACCTGGAGAAGAGAAGGCTCCAGGGAGACCTGAGAGCCCCTTCCAGGGCCTAAAGGGGCTCCAGGAGAGCTGGACAGGGACTGGGGACAAGGGATGGAGGGACAGGACAAGGGGGAATGGCTTCCCACTGCCAGAGGGCAGGGTTAGATGGGATATTGGGATGGAATTGTTGGCTGTGAGGGTGGTGAGGGCCTGGCACAGGTTGCCCAGGAAAGCTGTGGCTGCCCCTGGATCCCTGGAAGTGTCCAAGGCCAGGTTGGAGCAGCCTNTCCCTGACCGTGGCAGGGGGTGGAACTGCATGAGCTTTAAGGTCTCTTCCAACTCAAACCATTCTGTGATTTGATGACTGACCATAGCCTCTGTGTGTCCTTCTTATCTCCGCCTCCTCCAACTGAGACAACAGCAAACCCCAGGGATCGGGCTGACCAGCCTTCCGTGAAAGACTACAGGAGTTATTTTTCCAGTCTCCTCCATTACCCAAACCAGACATCACTTCTGACCAGTTATTTCATTAGGAGCACTAAAGCAGTGAAATAACAGTGCACACACAGCCTGAGTGCTGCTCCCGAGTTATCCGAGCAGCTGGTGCCTGTACACTGCAGCAGGAGAACAACCCTCTGACTATTTAAAAGTGCTTTTCCAATGAAGGGCTGCAGTCAACGCAAGGGGACGTTCAGGATGCCAGACTCATCGTCAGCAATCCCAGTTTTCCCTCCCCTTTTGGTTCTCCGTGCCTGTTGTAACGAAAGTGTTATTTCAGGGGCCTAATGAAAATCGCTGCCGAGATCAGCAGTGGCCATAAAACCAGCAGCGATGATATTTGGCTGCAGGTGACGGAAATCGTGGTCAGCTTTTACGGAACTACAAACCGAGGCCCCAGGGGTGTTCCAAGCTGACAGGGCCAGGATCTGATACCCACTCGAAGAGCCAAATGCAGTGGGAGCTTCAGGGCAAGCTGCAGCACAACACAGGCAACAGGTCCTGCAGCACAAGAGAAGGTCAAGAGCACCCCAGCCTTTTGCTCGTGTGCTCGACAGAGGGTTTTGCTGGGGTGCTGGAAGACAGCAGAACGCAAAGGGACAGTTTTTAAGGGAGCTCAGCGCTAACTTTATTCCCATCCCCCTTCCCACTATCCTAGTTTAAATCCAGGGAAGTTTCGGGGCGCTTTCAGAAAGCATACGCCAACAATTCTCCTGTTCTGCAGACCATAAATCCCACGGAGTGAATAAACACGTGTGAAGCCAAAGCCACTGTTCAAACCTGCAGCACAGCCAGAGGGAGGGGTCAGGAGCCCCCGTGATGCCCATGTTCCCACCAGCCTGCCCTCCAGCCACCTGGGAATGGATGGACCTGGAGAGGTGAGCAAGGAAAGGATGGGGTTGCTTACACGGAGAATTAAACAACCAAATCCCCAAAAGGCACTGTGCGTTTAGGAATAATGCAGGAGATGTAGAGACATGTTCCCTCTTGTTGAAAACCGAATGTATTTTACAGTTTCAATTCACCTGTCACTTGTTTTTTCACCAAGAGCAGCTGCACCAGCTTCCTCTGCACACAGACTTTATAATTGGGACCCCTAGTGCAATAAAATACAAGGATGAGGGAATTCAGAAGTTTTTTTTACTCTTCCATTTTTCTCTCTCTCTCTCTCCCACTCTCCTCGGTGCAAGGAAGGCGTTTGGCCTTGTGTTGCTGCCGGGATTTGCA
>VZRE01008270.1:38441-49658 GCA_013396775.1 Cephalopterus ornatus
AGAGGTGAGAAATCCAACCTGTGCCAGCACTTTGTTGGAAAGCTGAGCCTTTCCTCCCCAGGACTCCATGGGTCAGGACTCTGCCTGTGTTATCACTGGAGGGGCTGGACCAAGATAAGCAGAAGCAGGATGGTTATTAAAAAAAAAAAAGAAAAAATTAAAAAAAAAATACAGCAACAGCCCTAGAGGTTTTTTTGTTGTCGCTGAGGAGACTGCACCAGGAATTTGCCCCAAAGGAGGTATGTGCAGCATGTGCCAGCAGGGAAGTGGCAGAGACTGCTCCAACCCTCCATGGGCCCCAAGAGATAGGTATCTCTGCAAGAGAGAGCCTGATGTCCTCTCAAAACACTGCACTGGGATATCCCAAAAGTGCTTGCACTTGTGTCTCTCAGAGCTGGTCTGTAACCTCCCCCTTAATCCTTCTGATGACAAATCTCATCCAGTTTATTTTGGGGGACGGGGCTGGACCACCTGCGGATCTGCACGCTCAGACTGGGCAAACAACGAAGACAGGCTTCATGGAGAGGAAAAAAACCTGCATTTGTCTGCACAAACCCCTTGGTAAAAGGTTTCCACCCTCACTCCTCCCAGTGCAGTCCCACAGCGATGGCCCCTCGCTGCTGCAGCCCCAGCACTGGCAGGAGAGACACTCCCACAGCGACTGAGAGCGGGCGAAGCTGTGTGGTGAGGAGATTTAACCTGTCCCCCAGCCAGAAACATCCCCCTACGTCCCTCTCTTTCCCATCAGCAACACCGGGGGTCTGGGGGAGCTGCACCTCCAGTCCCGTGCTCCTGCCTCCACCACCTCAGCAGGAGGAGGGCGATGGCACACATTGCCAAAATAATGCTCCCCCCCAAGGCACCAGGGCTGCCAGACCAAGGGGCAAGGCCACTGAGCACGGCCAGACCGAGCACACAGAGACCTGTAACCCACCCTAAACAGCCCTGCCTGTTCAGAGCTCAAGGAGAATTAATCATGCATCAAGGAGACTGTCCAGGTGCAGCATGGCACCATAAGATCTGTGATATTCGTCCACTGTTGAATCAGTCCTCAATCCAAGTACACAGAGGCTCAGGAAGCAACGTCTCCTGGAAGATGCACATCTCTGAGGGCAGGTTTGAGCCACCTTCCAAGCCCAAACTGCTTCACTGCTCCTACAGACAGACACAAGCTGTCCCTCACGGTCAGGTCTCTGCGCAGGGCACACACCTCTGTCCCCCAGCCGGCCCCACACATCCAACCTGCCTGGGGCAGCAAGGCAGGCCCTTCCCAAAACTGGGAAGGATCACTCAGCATCCCGAAATTCCGCATTTTTCTTGGCCTGACTCCATAAAGAGCAGGGCATAAGGTCCCACACCCCCAAAGAGACGCTGGGGGCCAGGAATCCCACACTACAAACTTCACACAGCAAAGCTTCTCCTCATCTACTCTGGGGGAAAAAGGTCTCTGCTGTTTTACTGCTTCCTAGTAATTTTGGGAGACCCTGTTGTGGAGCCATGGGATGCCAGCAAACCTGGAAGCCAGCGGCAGAAATGTGCCAGCGCCGTCAAAAACAATGCAGGACATTTCCTAGAGAATTAAACCAAAAATACTCTAAGTCCTGCTCCTAAAACAGACCAAACAAACCCAAAATACACTCCCAGTGACTTTTAGCCACCCAGACAATAGATGGGGAATAAAAGGCTTTGCTGGGCCACTGCTAAAGCTTGCTGTCAGTATAATCACCTACTACTATAATGAGATTACATGGATTAGCTGTATTTTAAGGAAACGTCAATGAACTGGACAGCCTTCCTAGGCAGGTTTTTTAATGCTGCACTGAATAATACCGGAAAGACATCAAACCAGGAGGCTATTTTTAGAAAGCACTCCTCTAAATAACCTAGGTGGAGAGAGATAGCAAGGCAACAGAGGTGTGTTAATGCAGGCAGGAGCTGAATGAATGAACGGTGCAGGGAGAAACAGATTCATCCCCGGCTTCCCTTGGCCGAGCTGCACAAGAAATTAATTGAGCCAGACCCGAGCTTGCATTCCTCCCATGCTGTGCTGTGAAATGGACTCAAATGTTGGAATGAGCAACACAGGACACGCTGTGCTAAGGGAGGGACGTGTGAGGCCAGGCTGACCCAGGATGAATGTGCTGGGGTTTGTGCCCAGTGCCCTCGGGGCACCTGGACCCCCACGGAGGGGACAAGCCCCAAGTCCCCTCTCTGGCTGCAGACAGGGTATTTCCCAGGAAAACGTCCCCCAAATGAGCCTGAAATTAGATTTCATTATCATCGTGGCATCCCTCACCTCGTGGGACCCAGCAGGGGATGCAGTTCGCTGGGCTTGCCCAGCGCTTCGATGGATAGGGTCTGCTTTACGGTCGTCACACACTTGCTCAGAAAACCCAGAGCTCATGTACTCTCTCTCATTTTCTCCCAACAGCACTCAAGATTTAAGAGGAACTCTCAGAGAATCCAGGGGTTTTTTTCATTGCTTTTTGGAGCTTACTCCTGCAAAATACCCATCAACCATCCAAAATAAACCGGACACTGCACTGCCCAAAGTCCTTTACTCTTCCAGGGTGGATCCGACCTGGAGCCTTGGGGACTGCAGCCTGGGTATTTTGCTCCCTGTGTTCCATCCCGCCATACCCCTGTGCCTTCTCTCTCGTTGTGACTCAGCCAGGGCTCGTGAATAAAACCCAATTAGGGATTTAACATCAGAGCAGCACAGCAGAAGGATGGCCCCTACCCCAGGCAGCTCACAGCCTGGGATCTTTAGCTCCCACCATGGTGAAGCTACAAAAATAACCCATTAAAAAGTCACTTTAATTGCCTTGCCAGCGGTTTGCACAAACCCCAGCTAACGCTTGAGGTAAAAATGAATTAAAAGCCTTAAATAGCAAATTCTCTTTCATTCCTCCCACTTTTACCCTTTAATTTTAATGGAGTTGTGGTGAGGGTGGGGAAACAGACCCAGCCAGTCCTCCAGTCCCTCTGGAACAAGGACCAGGCTCAGTTCTGCTGGGTTTGCTCCGCCACGGCAGGCACCCAGTGTGTTTTGGGACACACCATCCAAGCTGCTGCCTAGACACAGTTAAGACAGTTGTGAAGCTGAAATTCTTGATGCCAAGAGGAGCCTTAACCCGGATCAGAAAATTTAGAGGGTGCAACCATGCACCATAGTCCTCCAGAGCCCTGTGAGGTTCTGATCTGTCCCACAGGGGAATTGTGCTCCTGGGACATTGCCCAGTGCAGAATCCCAGAAGATAAGGGTTCGATGAGTATGTCCCAAACACTGACAGCCAGGTGGCTGCTCAACTAACCAAGGACTGTTGGGAATAATGGCCAAGGATTGTTGG
This sequence comes from Cephalopterus ornatus, assembly GCA_013396775.1. Taxonomy (NCBI): domain Eukaryota; kingdom Metazoa; phylum Chordata; class Aves; order Passeriformes; family Cotingidae; genus Cephalopterus; species Cephalopterus ornatus. The sequence continues at coordinate 41,792 of VZRE01008270.1, forward strand.
GTATAACCAAGGATTGTTGGTAATAATTGAGAAAGACCAGGATGTGGCTGGAGAAGGGGCCATGCAGAGGAAGGGCAGGACTTTTATGGGACAAACACACCCTTGTGCTGGCTCCTGGAGTTCAGCATAGCACAGGAATGACGCCAAGAAGCTGGTATGGACTGTATGGGAATCAAGACCACCCAAGACTCCCAAAGCCTCTGAACTGTTCCCAGAAAGGTGTGAGAGACTGTGCATGAGAAGTAATTTGCATAAAAAGCCAGAAACTTCTCCCCAGGAGCGGGGAAACTTCTCTAAAGTGGTGGCCCCAGCAAAGCCAGGCAGCGCCCACAGGACCCTGGATACCCCATCACCTGGATCAATCATCAACCCAGCCAGGGCTGGAGACTTCTTTTTTATTCTCTCTCTTCCTTCCTTTCCCTCTCTCCTCCTCTTCAATTCATCCCCTTTCACGCAACCCCTTTATGCAAACCCGCTGCCACGTGCTCATACCAGGAGACCAGGACCAACACCCCAATTCCCAGGCCGAGCGTGTCATTTCCTAGTAAAACCCTGTGAGCTTTTTCAGACCCTCTGATTGTTGTTGTTCCTTTTCAGACACGAGCACCCACAAGTCCTGGATGCTCCCTTCCCTTGAGGGGTGGCGTGTCACACGCAGCACTTTGTGTCCAAGTCGATCACAACCCGGGAGGAGAAACGTCCCACCAACACACTTCTGGTGGAAAAAAACCAGACACAAACTGGGGGCGAACACAAGGTATCAAAGCCCGAACAGCAGCTCGCAGGAGCACAGGGAGAGCACTGCCTGCTACACAAGGATCATGTGAACCAGGCATGATCCTGCCTCCCGGGTGCCCAGAAGGGAGGGAGGGGGGAGGGAGACAGCAGCTCCACGGCAAAACTGGGGGGCTGTGAAGGTTTGGGCTGGTTTGCTCTGTTTTCAAACCTGATGCAGGGCTAGAGCAATGCTATTAAGGTCCTCTGCACCAGCCTGAGCTCTAGACTCGCGGTGCTCAGCACTTGCCTAAATACTGCTCTGAAACATCCCCTCTGCTCCGCCCGGCGCTGTGCAAGAGCGATCAGGATGGAGCGATTTCACAGCCTTAATCCTTTCCTCCACTTTTGGCTCCAGCGGGCGGCAAGATAACCATTTTACGAAAGGAATTATGCCAAGAAAACCTGGCTGAGTGGTTCGGTTTGTAAGACTCGAATCTCGGAGACTCCCCCTTCAATCTCTATTGCTCAAAAAAGCGCTCAGGTTTCTGAAGCGTTTTGCAGCTCTTACAGTGCTTTGCTGGGATAAAGAAAAGCTGACACACATATTACGGCAATAGAGATTATTTTTGCTCTCTGAGTCGTAGCAGGCACATGAGATTTATTCAGATAAAAGAGGTCAGAGTAGGAAATGAGCTTAGATTCCAGGCTGTGAGTCCAAATCACTGGGAGATTTGGTGACTCCAAGGGGGGACAGGCACCCCGGCGTCCCCAGCAAGGGATGTTCTGCGTCAGCATCACCCCCACGCCCTTCCCAGGCTCTGCAGGGCTGGCTGGCCTGCTCAGTCTCATGGCACTGGTGAAATGAAATTGGTGAGATGAGCACAGGTACCAACCCACACTCTTCCATTGGGACAAAGAAACCTTCCCGACTTTGCCCTGACGTTTCCCTTCCCCGGGCTGTTCGGCTGCTCCCTTAATCCTGAGACTGCTCCCGGGACCCGCTGAAACACACAATGTTTCCACGTACTGAAAAGACGAGTCAAGTATTATAACCGGAATTTCCTCCAAGCTACTCCTCTTTTTTTCCACAACACTGCTCTGCCCATTTTGCTGCCTTTGAAGAGCAGACAGCAATTAGCTTTCCAGCTCAGAGATATGCAATTTTTTTTTTTCATCCTTAGACCCATCTTTAACACAGGAGATCTCGGCACTTCTAATGACTCAAAGAGACAAAGACCGTAAAAGCCTTTCCCAAAAGCAGATTTGCCTCTGTGCTCTCCAAACAACAGAAGATAAGGAGGCCCTTTAAGTGCTCTGATCAAACTCCCGGCAGGGATCAGTGCCACTAACGGTCTTGTTTGTGCCTGCACCACCCTCATCCTTTCCCTGCAGCACTTACACTCTGTTAATTAGTTGGTAACTACCAAAAACCGCTTGTGTGTCACCTGCCTGCAGCTGAGCAGGGGATGCAGTGATGCCACTGGAGCCCGAGGGACACACAGATGGCACGGGCACCTGTCACACGGCCCACATCAAACAGGTATTTTGGGAGCAGGTGCAGCCACCTCGTTACCCTCAGCATTTTTGCTTCCTTTTTAAATAAGCAGAACAGGCCCCTGCCTAATAACAAAAGCAGGTAAGACTCGAGGGAAGCTGGAATGTGAGACAAGTCAAAGAGTCAGTCATATCAAACACTGATATTTTCTGGCAAATGTAAAGCCTGTCAAGATGCCCTTTGAGATTTCCCTGCCCCTTATCCAAGCAGAAAGGAGGTGACTTGGAGAAGATGGCACCGTGCTCATCGTGACCCTTTCACAGCCACCACTTACAGCCCAAGATTTGTTTTTCTGAAAGAGTCTCATCAAGTTTCACATTTCCTCGATTCTGTTACCACAGAGTCCAAAACTGACCTTGGGTGTGAGCAAATACAGGGGAAAGAAAAGAAACGTTCAATTTTGCATGAAATTCTGTCTCACTGAAGTTAGGTAAATGGCGGCACAGGCATGAGGGAGAGAGGAACACATTCCATCTCCTGTTGGATGCAGCTGGATGCACATCTGCCCCAGTCTTGCAGCATCCTTTTCAGCCTACAGTAACCACACGAGCTACAAGACGTGACTCTCTCCATCCCGCAGGCACTTCTGCTTCACAAGGCTTGCTTTTTTGGCTCCCCCAGGAAGAGCTCCTGGCCACCTATTCCCTACTCCCAGCTTTCCTTAGCAAGAGGACAAGCCCTGCCTACCTTCATAGAAACAGCAGCAGTCTGCTCCATTCTTACTGCCTTACCAAAAGTACGTTGTTATTTCTAATTTATGGCATTTCTGCATTTATGACCATGCTCAGCCTGGGAGATGTGGAAGGAAACTAAGGCTGTCCTGCTCATTTCAGGCTCTGGCTTTCCGAACTTGATAACTGCAATTCTTAAAAAAAAAATATCTGTAATGCTCTCCGGCTCAGATTCACTTCTCATAAGAAAAATGCAAGGCAGTCACAGAATGGTTTGGGTTGGGGACCATCAAAGCTCATCTCATACTCACCCCTGCCACTGGCAGGGACACCTTCCGCTAGACCAGGTTGCGCCAAGACTTGTCCAGACTGGCCTTGGGCACTTCCAGGGATTCAGAGGCAGCCACAGCTTCTCTGGGCAACCTGTGCCACAGCCTCACCACCTTCGCAGGCAAAAATTCCTTCCCAAAATCCCATCTATCCCTGCCCTCCGGCAGTGGGAAGCCATTCCCCCTTGTCCTGTCCCTCCATCCCTTGTCCCCAGTCCCTCTCCAGCTCTCCTGGAGCCCCTTTAGGCCCTGGAAGGGGCTCTCAGGTCTCCCTGGAGCCTTCTCTTCTCCAGGTGAACACCCCCAGCTCTTGGCCTGTCCTCTGATCATTTCTGTGTCTCTCCTCTGACGGAGGATTCGCTCCTGTTCACACATCAGGAGCTCCAGCACACCTGTGACGGGATGTGACGAAGTCCCGTGCCCCCAGGGACGCAGCTCAGGTCCCAGGATCACCCTCCTGGGCGCAGGTGCAGACCCTTCCCCACCCGGCCATCCCACCACCACTCTTTGGGTGCAACGTGGGCATTTGGCCCCCGCAATGCTGAAACCAAACCAGGAGCACGCCAACCTCACAGGACACCCATGGGGAGCGTGGAGAAGAGCCCAACACCCAACCCCCTCCCAATATTTGAAGCTGCAATACTGACAGAAATGCAAAGACACTTTTTTTTTTTTTTTTTTCCCCTCGTCCCATTCTCCTTGATCTCATTTTGATTGGAACCGGTCCCAGCTCAATCAGATCCTGAGAAGCCCAGCACCTACTCTCTGTCCTTGAAGTCATTTTAAGCCGGGACCTATTTCCACACTGGCATTTCTAGCCCTGCCCCCTCACAGCAGGCAAAAGGTTTAATTTATCTTTACCCAAAGGCACTTTCTCACAGTTCAGAACTTTCCCTATTTTCACAGGACAAGGCAGGGAGAGTTAATGGAGCACAGAGCCCCAGCAAGGGGCTGGGTACAACCGGTGCTGTGACAGCACGTACAGGATGATAATCCACCCTGACCCCAAACATGGTCCTGCCTCCCCTCCTCCATAAGCCCTCTGACCTGGAGCACACGGTTTGGGGCTGGGAACACGCCCAGCTCCTCTCAGAGGGATCACAGACACCCAAGTCAGAGATAGGGAAGGGGGAACAACTCCTTCCCGAAAGGCTCATGCCTCCATAGCTGCATTTTTCTGCGTTCTTCCCAGCCCCACCTCACTTTTATGCAGGAACAAGCCTCTCTCAGAGTCTGGAGACGATCTGTACAGTTTCCTTTAGGAAGGGATTTTGGGAAATGGGCTTAGGAAGCCTCCAGTTGGTACTCCAGCCTTTACTCTGAAACATGAAACGTGATTGGCCCTTTTATCTCAGTTTGCATAGCTGATTGTTGCAGGTGTACCAGTTACCATGGAATTAACACTGTTGTAAAAACAGGTGTAGCCAAGAATTAAATTGTGCAAACAATCCGAGCGGCTGGGACAGATGGACACCAAAGGTATCAGTCCAGGAGATCGTTTGCTCTTCCCCGAATCCAGAGGGGTCCTAACATGACAGCCAGGTCACTTCCTCGGGGAATCATAAGGACTCGGAGTCCTCCATCACTCAGCCTGAGAGTAAAACCACGGATCAGGGGCAGCTGGCTTTTATTTACCAGCAGGTCACAGCAGGTGAGGGCAGCACCTGGGTGCAAGAGGAGATGCAAGACTAAGGACACAAGGGCAGGACGCAGGTTTCCAGGCAGATCCAGCCCGGATCCCGGGAGGGGACCGCTCTCCCCGCAGGGAGCGGCTGCGCAGCCGGAATGATGCGGGAGCATCCCCCCGCGGTGAGCCGGCAGGCAGGCACACACCGGGCACTGCCGCTCACACGAACACCGGCACGCTGAAAAGCTCCTTCCCCAGGTCCCCCCGCTCCTTCCCCTCTTCCCAGGAACGCCCCGAGGATAAGCGGGAGCCGTGTAGCTCTGGGCTGCGGCAGCGGCGTGGGCTGGGCGGCTTCCTACGGAGATGACTGTTGTGTATAATATAGAAACTGAGCTGCTTGTTCCAAGCACAACCACGCCGGCTGCTTTTTAAAGACAGGCTCAGCTCGGGTGGAAAGTGCTGCAGGAACATGCAGCGTTATTTCCTCCCGCAGCCTCCAAGCCAGGGGAAGTTTTCAGGAGGGAGATTTGGGAGCTTGTTCCGCTCCTGACCCGGCTCCGGTGACAGAGAGCGACGGCAAGGTCACCCTGGCACCTTCCAGCAGGGCTAAAACCGGCTCCCGTAAATCCTCACGCACAATTCTGCCTGGAAAGCCCTCAAAGCAGATCACTGTTTAATCTTGCTCTAGCACTGACCAGGCTTCCCAGTGCCAAGCCTGGACTGCACCATTCGGCTTTGTGCCTGCCTGGGAAGCTCAACTGCTGAGGTCTGAAGGGTGTAATGGCCACTTGGGACAGGAGCATGAGGACACTGAGGCACAAGCCTCCGTGTTGAGTGTGCCAAAATAATTCAGCCATGTGGAGTGTGTGATTTCCTTCTGCAGTGGTGCCAAAGACATTCAAAGACCATTTGTCGGGTGTTCGCCAGCCATAAGCACCGAATTTCACTCTCCCCAAGGAGGACAGCATCTTGCCGCTATTCATCACCTCCGTGCACCCAGAGGGGCAAATAAAAATGCCACAATGCAAACAACTAATGGTTAATCAACACCAAAGCCAAGGAGCACACCAGTAAGTCTTTTGGATGATAAGTCACTGCTGGCACACGGAGTAGGTCACGTTTCAGTGTTAATTGCCCATGGAGTAGCAGCAGGTCTATGTGACAAGGATGAAGCCAAAATGAACTGCCATGTCTAATGCAAGTCTTCTTCTATTATAGTTTCTTTCTGTTTCCCTGCTAGTCACAGAAACGTGCCCAAAATAATGGCAGCAGTGTCTAAATTTAAAAGGGCAAATTTCACAGAGCCCAAAGCAGCTGTTGGCATCACTGAGAGTAAAGGGACTCGCTTAAAGCTTCCAGCAAAGAACCCCAAAAGTTACAAACACGGAAAAGCAGCAGGATTTAAACAATGAAAAAAGCATTCTGGCAAAAATGAGATGTGGAAAATGTAAAGAAACGTGATCTTTCTAGGCACAGAAAAGGAGAAAGAAATGGCACTGAAAAAGAAATGTCCAAGGTCGGTGACTGATGAGAACCTCTAAAAGAATCCATTAAATCCGTACAGCCAACAGAATTAATTGTAAAATAAGGCACTTTTTAAGCATGCTAGGAATAGAGAATTAGATAGCTGCCAGATTCACTATTAGGCACCATCAGTAAAACTGGAAGCGAGTGTCGTGCTGTGATGGGATAAAACTGTTACCAAAGAGGATGAGACAAACCCAGCCTACAGATTAACCATGTGCACCCCATCGTGCAAAACAGGGTCTTTACCAACAACCTCCTGTGCAACCTGCCCTAAAGCCCCTTAAAACCCCTTAATGACAGGAATTTCAGCACTGATGAACGTCTGCCAAAATAAAGCATTTTAAAACCAACCACTGAAACTCAGAAACTTCACTTAGCCACAATATTTAGGTGAAAGCCAGGAGCAGCAGGCAACCCCGGGGTCAGCTCCAGCTAGAACAGCAGGACAGAAATTTCAGGTAAACACATGAACTGGAGACTAAAAATACAATTCCTATCAGCCAGCTGAGTTTCCTGGAATTAGGTCTATTTAGAAGACTTACTATCTATCTAAAAGACATTATTATTGCCTCAACACAGCATTTGCCCGCAGTCCAGCTCAGAATATTCTGCGATTCTCCAGAGCACATAGCATTTTGAGGACGAATCTCACAGCAGGTGTAACCAACTCCACACATGTTAGGTGTGTGCTGGTACAGCCCCCAGTGCAGCTGCTGGTAAGTGAGATCAGAGAGGGAAAACAGCACCAAAGCACCGTCCTTTGGGATTTTTGTCGCTGCTCAGTCTCATCTGCGATTCCTTCTGGGGGATTATATTAAATATAAGTCTGTAACACAAAAAAACTGCAGTGACTAAAGGATGGTTTGCTGATGACATAGTTGCATGAAGACCTAAATCAGCTCAGTGGAGGTCACAGTGGTCCAACAGATCATGTTTTCGTGTTGGAATGTAACACACGAGGCCAGGGAAGGGATCTCTGCCAGAGCCAGAAAAGGATTTGGGAAGAGCGTGGGGCACCTCTTTTGCATAATACATCAGAGCAAAGCCAAAGCAAAAGTAGGTCCTCGAAGGTGCCAATTTCCAATGGGAAATGCATCCATAAAGAGTCAAAAAGAGAGCTCACACCTACACGTGGCACAGCCGAGGTCCCGGCTGCCTCCAGGCAGGCACCTGGGCACTGTGGTCACACCAGGGACACCCCAAGGGTGGCCACAAAAAATGTGCAAGGCAGGGGCATCTTGGCACCTTCACACTCCTGAGGACCAGGTGAAGGGAGTGAGGAGTCACCTTTGTGACAAGGACACAACAACATCCCCCCTCTCTCGCAAGTCAAAGCTAGCTAAGTTCAACCTTGAAATGAGATAGCATCTCTCCAGAGTGAGAGCAATTAAATGTTGGCTCAAGGTCCGGGGAGGGAAGGGAGAGGGAAGGGGGAGAGGGG
>VZRE01008270.1:56175-89071 GCA_013396775.1 Cephalopterus ornatus
GATCAGTGCCTGACCCTGCTCACAAGGAAGCTGTGCCATCGCTCTCATGGAGGCGGGAGCTGCTGCTCTCTGGCATGAGGTGGGTGCCAGGTGCATGATTCCAAGCAGGATGAAGAGAGACAGGATGATAACATGATAAGCGACTCAATTAAACACTGTGGAGTCTGAACAGATAATCATGGACCTTGCTGCACCCTCAAGCATGAGGAATTGTGTCTCTTTTTAAGTGGGGGGAAGCAAAGCTCTCAAAAACCTGCCTGAGTGTTTACATCAATTTCCTGGTGATTGGTGAGGAGGGACCCGGAGCACTTGATCAAAGCAGGCGGCGCTGGTGCCTGAAGTGTGTGCCAGTAATGGCAGCTGTAAGAATCTCTTTTTTTTCACCCTGGCACAGTGTGATTTTTAACCCAGGCTCTCTCCCTTCCCTGGGCAAGACAGCCACAGGTAAGGCAAGTGCAGGGGTGTGTAGCACTAGTCCTGCCTGAACCCTGGGAATTCAGTCTTCCCGCTGCCGGCGTGGACTGTTGGATGCCTTCAGGAAGAGGGTGCTTCTCTCTGTTGTCTCCATTTCCCACACTAATTGTCATTGGCAGAGGTGGCATTTTTATTGTCTAATCACAGCACGTGCGGTGTTTTATTTGGAGCCTGAAATTCACCCCTCTCAACAGGCAGAGAAGCCAAAATGCACAGGGCTGACATTCAGACCGTACTGGGGGGCATATACCCTGTCTGGGGATGGATTTCACCGCACTTGCATAAAGATGCTGTTACGCCCACTGCAAAATGTTTGTCTTGCATAATATGACCCTGTCTCCCATTACAGGACTTATCCAACATATTTTAGGGAGTTTAATCATTGGCTGCTGAAATAAATAGGACCCGAGTGCCTCAGCACAAGTGAGTTTCAGAAATCCCCTGCCAGATCCGAACTTGTCAGCCTCAGTGAAGTGACACGAGTCAGCCCAGCGCTGTCATTTCCCAGTGCGTACATTCAGCACATCCTCCTCGACACCCATAACACCACCTTTTCCAGACACATCCCTGTTATTTTATCAGCCCTTGGAACACAGTGCAAAGTGTCGGTAGTTGTCTTACAAGTGACCTGTGGTAGCATGCCCTGGCATTAATCGTTCATGCTTTCACAGGCCCAGGCACAACAGGCAGAGAATACTCTCGTTTTTGTAACTAATTCCATAAAACGAAGAACCGGTGTAAAATTGGACACATTTCCAGAGGTCCTAAGTCTGGCTGCTGGGCTTTGGGGGCATCACAGGACCCACGGGGAAAAAAATTGTGCTTTCATAAATTGACACTTTGTGGGCTGCCTTCCCTCTGCACAGATGGGGAACGCTTAGGAATTGCTCTCCTCTGATCAGCTTCGTCACAGAGTTTTCCATCTGAGTCCTGACCATCTCTAAGGATGGAAGGTTGTATGGTGGGGTAGGGCAAAGGCGATGTGACAGTCAGGTTTTGTGTGTGAGGCAGCAAGATAGAAAGCAGTGTTTCTGGCCTCAGCAGTCTCCTCTCCTGGCTGCAGGCTGCCTACCCCACACGCACGCACTGCTCACCAAATTCCAGCTTTCCTCAGCACTTTGAGCTTGCAGCCCAATTTCGTTCCGTCAGCTGTATTATTAATCAGCAGGCTGTGAATTATGTTGCTGTAACCCACGTACTTTTTATGTTTTAAACTGAAAATGGAATAAATTGGTGCATAGTAAACAAAATCCCAGCGTTCCGGGAGCAGCGCGCAACTGGCGCGGCTGAGCAAGGGGAGCTGTGGGGGATCTGGGGCCAGGACAGATGGGAGCCCGCGGAGGATGACCTCATCCAGGCTGGACCCCCTTGTCAGCAGATTGAGGTAGTCAGTGGAGTGATTGTCCAGACAGGCTCTCTACGGATCCCAGGGTAGCAAACACACCGCTGAGATCACCTCTCTCCCGCTTCTCACCCAAGGTCCCACTTGTTCTGTTCAACTGGGATGAAAGAACAAAAGCACCCCAAACCTCTATCACTTCAAGAAAGACCTTGAAGGGCTGAAGTGTGTGCAGGGAAGGGAATGGAGCTGGGAAGGGTCTGGAGCAGCAGGAGCGGCTGAGGGAGCTGGGGGGGCTCATCCTGGAGAAAAGGAGGCTCAGGGGGGAACTTCTGGCTCTTCAACTCTCTGATGGGGGGGAAGCCAGGGGGTTTGGGCTCTGCTTCCAGGGAACAAGGCACAGGATGAGAGGAAATGGCCTCAAGTTGTGCCAGGGGAGGTTCAGGATATATGCTGGGAAAACTTGTCCATGGAAAGAGTGGTCAGGCATTGGCGCGGGCTGCCCAGGGCAGTGGTGGAGTCCGCATCCCTGGAGGGGTTTAAAATCTGTGTGGATGTGGCAGCTGGGGACATGGGGGAGCGGTGGCCTTGGCAGCACTGGGGGAACGATTTGACTTAATGGTCTTAAGAGAGCTTTTCCAACCTAAATGTTTCTCTGTTTTTGTGATTTCAGCCCAGCTGAGCAGCCGCACAGAACTACCCGGAGAGCCGGGTACAGCATGTGCCTTAGTCATTGCCTCACCCCAAACTGTACTAAGTGAACAGCTCTCTAAACAGAGGCTGAAAAAAACTGAAAGGACAGTATAAAATATTTAAAAAGCACCCTTGACTTCCTAACCTTCCATGCGGAAAAAAGGACACACAGAAATACCAACAGAGGAGAGGCTGATTGATGTTTGGACCAGAACTAGCCTCCCATGTCCATGTTTCCCATTCAAACCTTTGTAAAGGTCAGTTTATATTTCTAGCACACAGAATAAAACTGCCATTTAATAATGCATATACTTTTCTTTCCTCTCCTGTTACTAAGATGTGCATTGCTTAGCAGAGCTCCAGTGCAGCCTCAGTGGTGGTTTACACGCTGGTGTAAGGCACCACTGGAGTGGTCCTTTTGCTTTAGCCCTGGATTAGTCACTCCTCTGAAATTACTCTGCATTTGCACTGATGCCATTAGGAAAAGATGCATTCTCCAGGGGAGTGTGTGACAGTAACGTGTGATCAACTGCCCCAGAGTAATATTAATGTACAAAAATAAAGTGGAAATTAAAAACAGCAGGACAGAAAAGTGCTGTGAGTGTCAGTCTGGGGAAATGAAACCAACTCTGTCTCGCCATGTGCGCCATTCAATCCTTCATGCACGCTCTGATTTCTCCCCAAAGTGTTATAAATCAAATCAATACTTAAATATTGGTGTCTACAAAGCAGCTGCGGAGGTAAATCCTGGTTGGTGGGGACACGTGCATGGAATGGAGCAGCCCCCCTACACCTGCACCCGTCACGTTGTGATGCTGCACCACCACGGCTGGTGCACATTGCCCTTCCCCTTCCCACTGTGCCTGAGGACATCACAACCAAACACAGGCTCTTTGGTGCAGCCATCACACCTTCCTCTTTCTCCCTTACCTTTAGAACCCCAAAGAGAGGTCGAGGCTTTGAGTTTATATCTCAGAAGGAAGGAGCTGTTGCTGCAGCCCCGGCTCTGCTTTGTTCTGGTGTAGCAGAGCTGGCTGTGCATGAAGCTGGTTGTTTGCCCTGCTCACAGCAGGGCTGAGACCCTGGCTCTGGGCACAGGCCGTTGCTGAGCACCAGGACATCAGCCAAGGCACACCGGTGAGTTGTCCACTAGGGAAACAGCCCGTAACAGGATCAGCCTCTTGGAAACGAGTATGCTTCAAAGGAGGAAATGTCAGAGTACAAAATCTGTCAGGCACAAGCGAAGTATTACCCTCAGCCCTGTCAGCAAATCCAGTGCTCTGCGAGGAACGGAGAGTTACACGGAAGAAGAAGGTCCGGAGATGCTTTGGAGCTGTGCTAAATCCAGGGCTGGATAATATGGCAGAGGATGGCATGGAGCAGCTGGTGCGAAGAACAGTGGAGTGGTGAGCAGATGTGATGTCCAGACGTGGAGCTCCTGGGATTGGGTCTGTGTGATAAAAGTGGTGTCAGCAGCACATCCCACCTACTTCCTATTTTTTGCAAACGCTCGTTCACCACTTGTGCCCACACAGCCTGTCCCTGCTGCTCTGCTCCCCGTTCCCACAGCTGCACCCAGGCCTCAGCACCCTCCTGGCATCCTGAAATAAGCCTGTTCACTCCTTCCTCCATCTTCCTGCATCACATTTGATTTAATGCTGGTGTCAGAGTACCCACGCACCACCAAAGTGGGGCAAGAGCAGTGACCACTGCTACTCACCAGCTGCGAGGGATCCCAGCCTGCTCCTTCCACCTCACTGGCAGCAAAACTAGTCAAGAGCAAAGCTTCTGATTTCCCAAATTGTCACCAGCTTGGCACCGATCTTCTCGAAGGTTTCCTTTTTCCTTCTGTTTTATTAAACTGACCTAAAACTGCCAAAGCAAAGAAAAAAGATGAAGTCTCTCTCGTGTTCTAGGCAGCCACCTTTGTAAATCCTTGGGAATGAGCTTGTCAAAACACCTTGGCACGGGGGGGATGTCGCTGGAGCAGCCATTCTCTGCCCACCCACATTTCCCACTGTTTTTCACATCATGCTGTTATTTTTTACGTGCACTTTACACTTTAACCAGCCTTTACACCCTGAGAACATCCGAGAGCAGAGGCAGGAGACCCCTGCGATGACATGACTCCCAGCTCCATGTGCTGGAGGCTCCAGGGAAGGCCTCAGAGAGCCCAAATCTTGTCACAGTTCTTCCCCATTCCTCTCCCACCCCAAAGAGAATTTCCTGGTGCTGGCAGCAGTGTGCCCTCCCTTTCCCTGCCCAGCCTCCTTCCCTACTTGCCGCACAGGCCATTTATCATTAATAAAAGTCCTAACTAAAAGCGCAGCCTCTGCCTGCTCATAACCCCTGGTGTTGCTCGTTTAGACACGGACACCAAAGCTGCAATGGGCAAGGGGAGCCCAAGCACCCCAGGAAGGCGCCATGCAGGGTCTACAGCACTACGATTTTGGATACAGGCGCCCGGGTCAGCTGCATTCCTCACTGGTACCCACAGCAGAAATACAGCCACAAGAAAGAAAACCAACAGAATTACTTTAAAACTGGTGGGTTTTTTTCCTAAAAGCAGATGCCTTTCTTTTGTAATGGCTGTCCCCAGCATGCCAAATCCAGATGATGCCCAGATTAAACACCACCACCGCTGCTCCCCCAGCCTCTGGAGCAAATCCCTTGCAATACCTGGATCCCAGCTTAGCTTTAACAAAGGAGCTATCCCAGGAACAACTCACCTGCTCACCCAGGTATTCATGTGCTTTCCCAGCTCCCAGCATTTGCATTCCTGTTCCTTTGCAGGACTGAGCCTGCAGAAAACAAGCAGCCAGGTTATCACTTGCATGGACTTTCTTAAAGCTTTGCTGCAAATTACCTGGGATAAGCATGGGAAGCAGAAGAGAAATAAAAATGAGAGTTAGTCATGGTCTTCCTATTTATTCATAGATTATTTTACCCATTAATTAAAAGGCTTCAGAATGGGAATGGCTTTCCTGAGGTCCCAATTAAGTGGGATGGCTCAGTGGGTGTCCAAGGGACTGGGCTAGGACGGAGGGATTGATGGATGTTAATAATGAAGGAGCTGTTTGAACATGTGCAAGCGAAGTTCTCCAGTGACCTTCAGCAGCCTGGTTTGGGAAGGCTGTGCTGTCTGTGCCAGGAGATGTTATCTCCTCCGAGTCCAGCCCAGCTGAGGCATCCTTCGGCCTTTTGTGCTTTACATCAAACACCTTGGGAATGTTCCAACATGAGAAATCACTAAGGCCAAGTGCACAGCAAAATAATTTCCCCCCACTCTCCCTCCCAAGGCTGGCCATTTCTCTGCATTGCCTGTTCTTACTGAAGTGTTTTTAAGCTTAAAAACATGTTTTGGAAGTGATGGAAGTTGTCCGACATCCCAGCTTCTCCAATCCCGTGACATACCAAAGCTGGTCAGTATTTATCTGCATTAGCCTTTTAATAGGGGGCTAACTTGAATGTACAACTCAAACCCAAACACTCTGAAGCTGGGAACACAAAGGAGCCAGTGCTGATGACAAACCTCTTGCAGAGAAGTCTCCTGGCCCAACACCCGACACAGTTTATCTGGGAGCAGCACAGGATGCACAGGGAGCACATTTGAGATAATGCCCAAGGTAGTTTGGGAAATGAGCTTTTAGTTAATACTTCTGTGCCTACCCCCAAACCATTTCCAGAAAGGCCTGAAAGAAGAGACTGTGCATGAGAACTGATTTGAATGGAAAGTGAGAAACTTCTCTGCAGGGAGGGGAAAACTTACCTGTAAAAGTTATCCCTGTGAAGCCTGGGAGGCACTGGCAGGACCCTGGATATGCTATCAGCTGGACAAACTCTAGAACAAGGACTGGTGATTTCTTTCCTTCTTTCTTTCTTTTTTTTCTTCTCACTTCCCTTTCAACCCACCCCTTTAGCCAGACCCACTGCCATGTCCTTATACTGGGAGCCCAGGGACTAACACACCAATTTCCAGGCCAGGTGTGTAATTTACTAATAAACCTTTACGAGTTTTTGCACACCCTCTGACATCTGTCATTCCTTTTGACCACGAGCATCTACAAATCTTAGGAGCTCCCTTCCGCTTAGGAGTGGGACACCACACGGCCTCGGGATGGGATGTGGGAAGCAATGCTGTGGCTTGCTGGCACGTGGCAGCCGGCGGCACCGCCACCGGAATCACAGGCTCCAGGGCACAAGCAGCACGGGAAAATTCGGCTGCTGATGAGGTGCTAACGACAACAGAGCTGTGAGCCTGCCCTTCCCAGCCAGCCAGGTCTCCTCCAGCCATATGGAGCTGGGCAAGTCTGGCAAGACCTGGTCATCACTGGAGGTGTGCAGGCAGGGCTTGAGCCTCAAAATCAGGCATGGTGCAGAGGGCAGGGCAGGGCAGCTGAGGGTCTCCACTCCACTGTCCCCGTCACCTCTTGCCTCACAAGTCCCTGGAGCTGGATTTTGCTGGAGGAGTTGCCCGAAAGGGACAGAGAGAACTGCTCACTCCTCCTGCCCACAACTCCAAGTGGGCTCCAGACGTTGCTTATGTGCATGGAATAAGCCAACAAGCCCTGTGTCCTCGCTGGTCAAGGGGTGATAGTAGGAATGCCACTGCTGAGTGGGACGTGTGGAATGTTTTGCCCGTCCTCTCCTTTCTTAGGTGGCTGCAGGCAAAAGTTTCACTGTCTTGAGGGGAAAGCTGATGTTAGTGCTCCACCTCTCAGCCTGAAGCTCCCATGCCCATGCTTTTCCTCTGGGTGGTCCCCAGGAAAAGGCAAGGACTGTTTGATCTCACTGGGACATGGTTCCTCCCTGGAAAAGGGTCTGGGTCAGCCAGGGCTGTTTATGTGTGAGTTGAAGGAAGCAGCAGCCCCAGCTCACATGGACATGCCTCAGTGCCCTGAAGGATTTTCAGCTCCTGGTTTAACCTCTCCAGTCCTTCCAAGCTTGCAAGACATTTCCAGCTGAAGAACAAAACCAGAATAACCAGCTGGGCCACGGGTGCCAACCAGAGTCTTTGGTCTCCACAGCCTCCAGCTGCTGGAGTTTCTGCTGGAGCCAGTCCTTTCACAGCAAGTGGAGCCTGGGCAGGGCAGCAGCAGCAGATGATGCTTGACCTCTGCCAAGAGGCAAAACCTGCTCTGGGCAGAGTCTTGGTGGCTCCAAGGAGGATTCATGAGGATCCCCAGTAGAGCAATTCCCAAACCTCAGCATTGCCGTCACTAAAGGCCACGATACCAATGACAAGGAATCAGGAGGGGAAGGAAGCCACTGAAGGATTTCAGAGACCTCTGTGTGCAGCAGATTAACCTGTAATTTTATGTTTTCAGTGAGGGAAATTTTATCCTGTCATCTGAGGAACACCATGAGTTATTTGTATATTTGTCTATGTGTGCATTGTTGCTTCCACCACCTCAGATTAAAGTCTGGCCTCAGCAAAGGACAATAAAAGACTGGAAATGCTCCCATGAAAAAGATGAACAAGCTGAGGAGCTTTGTGTCTGGGTGCTGCTATTAATCAAGCTAGTTCACGTAAGAGAGCCATTCAAGTGATATTAGGCCCAGCAAGAATAAAGAAAATTAATTAAGGCTTTAGGGAATAAAGATTCCTTGAAGTACAGGCCAGATTTCTGATGGCTGCTGTGGGCACACATGTGGAATCAAAAATCCAGAGGAACTGAGGGCCTGGAAGCCCAGGACGCGCTTGTGGGTCAGAACACAGAGGATTTTGTGACCACACCAAGCAAGAAACACCCTTAAGTGTCCGTACCTAGGTAAAGTCTGATGCAATGGTGCATTTTTGAAATGAAGGAGTTCAGCGGAGATTTCTAAGCACCTTTTTCGTGGTCAGTGGAAATTCACTTGCCTGCATTTGAGGTCAGACAATAGGAATAATTAGGATTCATCATCTTTGCAAGAACCGCCCCTGCAGCCAGCACTGCCACCAGCACCCTCCCAGGCATCATACCCCAGTCGTGGGTGCACAGAGGAGCCAGAGTTTCAGCCCCTTTCCTCGCTGCTTTTGGGGTGAAAAAACACTCAGCAGATCTTTTGTACGACCCCTCACCAAGGTTAGATGATCAGAGATAAAGCCAGGGGAAAGCAAAGTATAAGAAGTGCCGCTTGAGCCATCTTTGTGACCTCCCTCTGTGCTCTTTGCGTCCTGAGGAGGTGTTTTGTAGAGATGGAAAAAATAGGAATTATCTTCCCCAGCCACCAAGAGAAGAATTCCCTGCGTGGGCTCCCTGTCCTTCATTCAAGGCAGCCTGGCTTCTCCCTGCAGTGCTGGGAAGCCTCGACCTCAGCTCTGACAGGATGAAAACATCCCAGCTGAAGGCAGATGAAGGGAGATATTGAAACCACCATCAAAACAGCTCATGGCAGCGGTGAGCTGAGCAAAGCCTTCCAAAACCTGCGTTTTAAGCTTGATCTGCTCCAAAAGTTGGCTTTACAAAGCCCCGCAGAATTGCATCCCCCCCCGCCTCCGCACTGCGTGCTTCCAGCTTTGAGCAAAAAGCTGTTTTTCTGTTTTCTTGGGCTTCTGATAATATTTTGCAGAGCATCTCTCCTGTGTTCTGTTTCCAGGCGAGCTTCCCAAGGTTAATAAAAAAGTAAGTTATTATCAGGCTGAAAAACAACATGCAAGGGAGCAAATCTGAAGTCCAGATGGGAGAAACACAGATGTGGCTACACATGGGGAAGAGCCCCTGCAGCAGCATCTGCATGGGATGTGGAGGGAGAGATTCACAGAGATAGTGAAATTCCACACTTTTTCCCTGTTTCTCATTTCTTCCCCACTTCTGAGCACAAGCATCTCAAAGCCCCAGTGAACCATTAACAGGAAAACTGTCCAAATACGGAGAAAAACCCAGAATCACAGAAAACGCACATCCTGTGTGCTCAGATAAGGACCCAAATTAAACAATGCAAACCACGGGTAACCAAGCAATGGTGGTAGAAGATTCACTTTCAGTGTGGTGTCCTTGACCATGAGTTAGGTTTGTAATGCTTGGTCCTACAAATGGGGGCCACCAAATCCCATGGAGCAAAGTGAGAAGATAAAATTCCTGACTGTTTCTGGCAGCAGCATCCCTGGCTGAGGAGACAAAACAAGGAAGGAGAGCAGGACCGGCTTAGAGAAGAGGGAGAAACGTAGGGCCTGAGCTCACACTAAGCAGCCTCCAAAGCCAGACACAAGGACAAGAGATTTTTTTCACCTATGGTTGGATTTAAGCTGGATACTGGGGTAGGTTTGCTTTCTGTTAAGGTGGAAAGATCAGGACTTCCTAAGTTGAAGGGGCAAAGGTGAAGCTGAGTGGTTTTAATGTGTAGCTTGACAACTCAACGAGAAAAAAGCATCACTCCTTTTTGCCAGGTGAAAGCTCGGGGGAGCATGGGAAGATGGAAGCCAGGGTTGAAGCACTTTGTGCTGCAGCTTTTAACCATCAGCTTGCAGTGTGGCTGTGGGAAGTACTTCAATGCCCTGAGAACTCATCTTTTTCCTGTACAATAGGGGTAATACTAGTAAGCCACACTTAGGAACCACTCCAGACATTATCATTAAGGCATGTTTTGTGCCTTAAGAGAACCCCTCCTGGTTCACATTGCAGCACAAAATATTGCTAACTTCAAGTCATTTGTGGCAATTTGGGGGTGGGAAATGCTGAGGGTCTCACGCAGGTGCTTGACAGAGAGCTCAGCTCATCCCAAAGCAGGTAGAAGCCCCATGAGCACATCACGGGTGCTGCAGCAGCCAAAGCATCTCAAAACCTCCAAGCCCGTCCCAAGGAGGGAAGGATAAGCAGCCACGGAGCCAGGCATGGATGGAGGAGCCTCGGAGCCGGGTGCCCACCAGCACAGACATCCCTTCAATACTCTTATATTTTATTCATACACGCGGGGTCCTGCTGCACGGGCTCACTCCTCGCATGGGAGGCTGCTTAAATTTTAATTGGCACGTGCACGTACATTCATACCCAACCAGCTCCTGCCTGAGATGTTGCCATGGCACCTCCCAGCCTGTGCCCCAAAGCACCAGCGTTCAGCCCTGCCCATGGAGCCTGGGGCGAGGGGGGGCGGTTCACAGCTGGGATTCACCAACGCGGGGGAAAACAGGCCATTTTTATGTTCATCAGCTTCTAAAGAATCAGTGAAATCGCTGCTGTTCTGCCTAATTACCCACTTCATTATCAGCAGCAGAAAGGAACGTGAAACTCCAGCCATCTCCAAATTTCCCAGTTGCCTGGAGGGAGGAAGTGAGCAGCTCAGTGGAGCTGGTTCACCAGGAGAGCGCTGGCACTGGGTTTGGGATGCATCCTGTGACAAGACCTTCCAGCAATTCACTGCAGGGTTAACACTTCTGCAGCTGCTCGTATACATATTCCCACATCCCATCCCCCTGGGTGCAGCCCGTGGGCAGGTCCTGGGGCTGTTTCCCAGTGGGAAGCAATCTTCAGCCTTTTTCTCCTTAAGCAAACTGAGCGACAACCAGAAGGAAACGCTGCTGCCAATAATAAACACAAAAAAATCAACACATTCCCAGCTTGTAACAGTCAGCATATTATTTAATTAAAAAACGCTATTAAGATCAATGTGATTTCCCGGAGGGAAAAGATATTTAAATTATTTCAGCAGCTGATGCTCGCTGCTGTTACTGAAAGGCAGGGAGGCAGCTCTGCCCCCAACACCCCCTGCACTTGACAGCAATGAGCAGAGGAATATTTTAATGCCAATTGCCCGTGCATTCAGGTTACAGGGCCACCTTCACCTTGATGAGTCTTCCCAAGAGGCAGCACAGGCTGAGAATTTACAACCAATTTATTCAGACATGCTTAAACATGGAGCCTTTGCAACCTAAGGTTTTTTGGGTTTAAAAGCTTTCTGACTCCTAGGATATTGCAGGAATACATTACTGGGCATTGCTGAAGAGCTAGAAAATGTAATTTTGATTTAAGCTCATCTGGAGGCAGATAACTACATCATCTAGAAGAGCAGTTTTCCTTACAAGGCACCTGACCCATCAGGACATACCATCCCAAATTATGCATTTTAATAAAATAAACCCGGTTTATCCACAGCGGGTGTCATGAAAAGGTGTGGGTCTTGGGCAAAGTATTACTTAGCAGCAAGGAATGAAGGGTCCCATTAGTCTTTTAATTGCCTTTATTTCCTGACTCTTTTGCAATGGTGCAGAATGGGCCCGTCAGGCCCCGTCCGATCCAGGCTGCCAAGACGACCGGCACAACCACACTCTTCCCAGATGGAAGCAGACAAGAGACAAGCAACAAACCTGCTCTTAATTAAACATTTGTCTTGCAATTACATACTTCTGTGTAATTATCGCCATCAAGGCAAACACCAACTGGATCACACCGAGAAGAGACAGACTGTAAAGGTTAATGGGTCCTTCTCTCCCTTCGCAATTATTCCCAGATCTTGCAGAGGGAAAGGCAAGATGTCCAGAATGCTGCTGCCACTACAAAGGAGGAACAAGCCCATTCAAGGAACAATCAGCCTGAACTAGCAGACTCTGAGATCACATGTCTGAGAGGATGGATGATGACTTCTTTGAGGTCTCGCTCCAGGCTAGAGCACAGCCAGCTCCAGTGGTTGTGCATCATTCTCATATTTTATCACCCTCAAGCTCCACGAGGACAAACCTGAACCCACCGTTAAAGGTTCCACAGTCTCTTTCTACCGTAAGTAACCCAAATTCCTTACTTTTCCCTTTAATCACACCTTTGTAGCCATCCTCACTTCTCTTTAATGGGCCCTAACAGGCAACCAGGACCTCACAGAGAAAGGCTCCAAGCTGAGCCCACACCTGTTGTTAGGAGGTTGACTGACTGCTTTCCATTTCTAACACGAGAGCTTGGCAAACTCAGTTTTTATATACACTTATTGGCTTACTTTGCAATAGCTTCAAGAATGAATTCCTACTTTAATCTGTGCTCTGCTGTGACCGACAGGTCTCCTATGACCTACCAATGCCGGTCAGCTCATTCACAACCTTTCCCAGTTTCTGCTTCCATGGATATCTCTGCCTGTCATCATCCCAGTACTGGCACGAGAAGCAGAGGCAGCGTTTAGATGCATGAGGTGGGGAAGCAGGGATGTCGGGAGATTGGATTTTAACAAAATTCACCAACACAGCACCTTGAACTTCTGGATAATTCATCGCATCCAGCTGTAACTGAGAGGAAAGGGATACCCAGATATCATCCATGAGTAACTAGACAGGGATTTAACACCCTTATGCTGCCATAGTTGGGTGTTGTAGCAACTCCATCAGTATTCCTGACAACCCCACACAGCTATGACATGGCTGAAGGCATCACAAAAAAAACAGACTACTAAAACAAATAGGAAAACATGGGTTATTAAATCAAACATTTGAATAGTTTGAATAAATCTCAGACTTGCAAAGCAACCAAGCCACACTGAGTCATCACCATCGCCCCTAAGTGAACCCTCCAGAAGCAAGGTTATTCTCTGAACGAATAGTTTTGCTGCTTTAAAAACAAAGTTTGCAGGGAGAAGCAACCTCAGAGCATTCCCGAAGGTTAATCTGATGTGCTGAGCCACAGCTGAATTATTGATGATTAGTGGGGCAGTTTCTATTGAGCAATGAGCCCACAGGTAGGGACCACTATGCCAGAAAATCCTTCAAGCCAGCACAGCTCACGTCTGTGAGGAAGCTCATCCAACTCCTGGCCTGCTCGGGCCACAGGGAAATTTAATTATTTAGGTTTCTCAGCTGCTGCATAAATATCAAACGTAAAACATTAGTTCATAGTTGAAACGCTGCTGCTCAGCACAGGGCAAGAGAAGCTGCATCAGCAGGGGTGAGTGAGTCGAGGCTGGCCAGCACAAAGAGGTAGGTGGGAACTAATTCCCCCTGAAGTCTGGGAAAAAGGAAAGGAAAAAAGGGAAAAAGGCAAACCTCGGAATGGATCAATCCACAAAACTTCTACTGAGTGTGAAACGGCCTTAAAATGATGCCAGGAGAGCCCAAGCAGCTTCAGTTCACAAAGTGACATAAAGGCCTGGACTCATCATCACTTATTAATCTCACATCAATTAAATAAGATGCACTACTGAACTGGGGTAGAAAAAAAATTGAAGCCATTGTGTTGCTATTCCACCCTATGATATTCCACCGGTTTATCTACATTGAGTAAATCCATGAAGAATTGAGGCAATGGGAAAACCAGTTTTCTAGTGCAGTTCTCCATCTGAGGAAGCTGAGGCCATGACCTGATACATCAAAGTGCAAATACAGTTATTTGGTTTCAACTAAAGCTTTGCAAAATATTGAGTTTTATTCAGCTTTGAAAGCAACACATGTAGGGATAAGCTTGTTCCACGTTTCTGTCTGTACATATAAAATGCTTAATTGCCTCTGCCTATACACAAACCCGACCATTTTTAAAGCTGTTCTGTTTAAACAAGTTTTTCTGCGTTTTAATTTCATCCCAATTCCCAGAAAATTCTGTGTGACAGAAAAAAGAAAAATTAAAAAAATCAACTGTTTAATTAGCAAGCACCATTGTTTCTGTACTTTGCCATGGAAAAGGGTTAGCATTGAAAGCTAATTATGAGGATATTAAGCTGCTTAAATATATATCATCTTGTTTGTGACACTCAAAGGCTCCAGATTTCACAGGCTAGGGGAAGGCAAGCAGACCTGTGACTGCAATCCCTGCGGTTTGTCCGGATTACTCATTCCCATGAGGCATAGCAAGCACCATCCTAGAAAAAAGGTTTCAAGATTTTTAAATGAAGAGAACAATTCTTATGGTCATTTGATAAAATCACGTATGGGAGAGAAACCTTCCTCAGCTCAGAGACTCCTCTGTCAAAGACCTCGACATCAATTACTTTCTTTACCACCCAGTTCCCTTACGCAGTTACTCAACAGCTCTGCTCGCTATTAGCTCCCTGTAAGCAAAGACCCGTGAATGACAGGAAATGCTCCCTTTCTCTTCCTCCTCCTCGCTACTATGAAAGGGAACATGTGCTCTCACAGATGGAAATCACTGCCTCCCGAAACAACATGAAGCGCTAAATAGTCAGGGGTTGCCAGTGCTCTGAGCATTGATTTCAACAGATAATTATTTCCATTAGTGCTTCTTCAAAAGAGGAATTAAGGACAACAAAAAAATGCCCTTTTTAAAAATTATTTTTAATCAACAAAACAGCAGAGCAACAGGAACAAAGAGCATTTTAAAAAAGCAGCTTGGTTTTGACTCAACTTTTCAGAGGCGTCTCTGACAGGCACAAGACCCAGCTCCCCTGGGATGTGTGAGGCCTTTCCTCTCCCGAGCAGCACAGTCCCGTGGCTCATCAGTCCTGCTCCTGCCAGGCTTGAGCAATGTTGCTTTCTCACGGTGAAGCAGCATCTCTCCCACTCTACAACCCACACACAGTGCAACAAGGCAACAGGAGTCAGTTTGGTTTCTGACCATCAAGGCCAAATTTAACAGACACTTCTTTCAACTCTGCCCAAGACATTTACCACATCAAACTATTGACAACATTGGGTTCCCTGTTTCATCTAGACCAGGCCAGGAGGTAACCTTGCTCACCAAATACATATTCATCAACCACTTCTCCTGTTCTTCACAGCTCCCCCTGTCCAAGGGATAGAGAGAGACGGGTGAAGTCATGAACTGAGCTCTGTCCCAAGGAGAATAGATTAAGGCTGTGGGAAGACAATTCCTTTCTTGTGTTCCCTCAGTTCTATCTCATTTTCAGAAGCTGAAATAGCAGCAAAGCTGCTGGGTGGCAGAGCATGAGCCAGTGCTGGGAAGCTGCACGTTAGCTGTATTTGGGAGGAATATTACATTATTATATTACATTTGGGAGGAATATTACATTAAACTATGTGGCAGGGCTGCCTCAAACACCTACTGGCATCCAGTGCCATTGTCCACTCTCTGCTGGTGAATGACATGGGGAGAACTGGCCAGAGAGAAAGAAATAAGTAAACATATAACAGAAAACAGCTGTATTTTGAGGCAACTCCCGGAGGCGAATGTTTTCTCCCCAAAACGCTTTGGAAACACCAAAAATCCCTTTCAAGAGAGGAGACAGGAGCTCACTGAGCCCCTGTGATGGCTGCGAATGGCTCTTTCCCAGCTCGCAAGTCAGCACGAACTTTTGGAGGACGAAAGGTGGAAAAGGCACAGTAAGTGACCACAGTCCATGGGCAGAACTTCCTCGGGACAAGTAAAACAAAAGAAAATGTACTGTTAGGATAGGGAATTAAAATAACGAGCACGTTGTGAGAATATGCCTGAGGGAAAATAGTTTAGAAAATGAAAAACTCCATAGTAACAGGCTGAAAGCTGTTAGCCAACATCTAATTAAGCACAAACTGCAAGCCCCACAACAAAACATAAGAAGGAGGTAAAAAAAAAAAGGTCATGCAGCAATCAAACTTACCCAGACCAAAACGAGTGCTAAGAAAGTAAAAATAAAGAAACCCTAAACTGTTCAGTGATACCTGAACAGAAAAAAAAGTTTTGATGAAACTCTCTGGACTTTACAGTGAATAGGCAAAACCAAGGTTATGTTGTATACTGTCAGGTTTTGATTTTTAATATCCAACAGAAGGAAAAGGCAATCCCAAGGATCCCAGCCTCCACCTAAGTGTAAAAAACCACTGTCAGCAGCAAGCACCCATTGGGTTGTGGTGAATGCCATCATATAATTTCACCTTGTTTCAGCAAGGAATCAAATGTTTTGAGAACAGCAAGTTTTAGTTCTTAAGAACAGGTCTCACAGAATCCCAGAATGGCTTGGGTTGGAAGGGACCTTAAAGCCCATCTCATTTAATCCCCTGCCATGGGCAGGGACACTTTCCACTAGACCAGGTTGCTCCAAGCCCTGTCCAACATGGCCTTGATCATCTTCCTCAATTATACTACTAATTAAAACATTAGACACCCGTCTCTCAGTCTTGTTTGCCCATCATCAAGTTCCTTTTCAAGGCTGCCATAACTGTTCCACATGTGGGACCTCTCGTTGCAAAGTGTTCACTTTTCACTTGGACCTGGTTCCTCTGGGTTCAGCTGAGGCTCTTCTTGCTTCTTCCCCACAACTTTCTAAGTTAAAGCTACATTATCACAAAGTAAATGGCACAGGAAGAAAAGTCAACCTGCTGACGCAAAAAACTCCAAAACACACAATTAGAATAATAAGAAGAAATATTGAAAAAAGGAAATCTGGAAATTGGTTAGAGGCATTAGGGAAAAAAAAAAAAACCACAAATGCTTCTTTTGAGCTGCTCTAGAGTCTTTAATGCAGTCTCTAACTCATAAAACACAAAAGGAAAATTATTAATATGCACAGCATTTAACTTTCATGCGCTGACATGAAAATGTGATTAAAGCTGCCTGCAACCAGTTGCCTTTCTGGTTTGAATTTGTAACTTACAAAGAGAGAAAGTTCCCTTCAACTTTTAAAAAAAAACCCCTCAAATACCTCAAGGCCATTTGATATTGCCCCTCCTTCCTCACTCCAACCTTTCAAAAAATAAGAGAGCTGGAAAGGAGCGCACACAGACAGAATGTCTGTCTTTTGGGTAGGCAGGCCATGGGAAGCTCGTTAGCAGATGATGTAGCGGACCAGTTTTGAGCCGCGAACTTCTCTCACTCTCCGGCAGTGCCTCAGGATGCACAGGATGCTGTGGAAGCGCTTGTCCATCTTCAGCTGGGTGAACATCTTGATATCAGCCTCCACAATAAAATATTCACCTGAAAAGCAAATAATGATTTTGCCAGAGAAAGGACAGGATACACTTAATGTTTCACAAGTGACAACACCACCTTTTCCTAACAATTCCACACACTGATGGAAAAGCTACAATCAGCAGTAGGAAGGCCTCACACTACCTCAGGAACTTCGTTCTACTTTATAAATTTGTCATCAGAAGGAGAATTACCAGCCTTCCCGTGAAGTTCAGACACCCTGCATCATCCTCAGGCCCCACTCAGTGAGCTCTGTCTCCCAGCAGGAACTCAAGTTCTGGAATTGGCTCTTTGCAAAAAGGAGGACGGAGCCCTGCATATATCAGAGCTATGCAGCCCACCATTCCCTTGACTTCCATCCAATTTGGAAAAGAGCAATTCTTCATTACTTAAGGAAATGCAAGAAAAGGACTAACCACAGCAACAGCATCTTCCCTGCCTAAGAAAATGGCACAGGAAGGTCCTGCATCAGACAGAGATGGCAGCTCATGCCTTCTTGTAGCTGATTAACTAATTCCATAAGGAAATTCTCATTACAATTCAGGCTGCCCAGGGCAGTGGTGGAGTCACCATCCCTGGAAGTGTTGAAAAAAATGTGAGGATGTGGCACCTGTTTTAGTGGTGACCATGGTGCTGGTTTGGTGGTTGGAATTTGTGATCTTTCAGAGGCCTGTTCCAACCTAAATGACTCCACGATTCTAAGCACTTGATAGCTATATTCCATGGCTGTGATTTCATATTCAGCCTTTTTCCACCGCTCAGATAGGAGATAATTATAGACCTAGTAAAAAGACTGTATATTTAATGGTTCCTGTAACATGGCACAAGGTTTTAACCACGTATCTCCGCAAAACTGTGAGAAAGAAAAGCAATCTGAAACCAGGGATGTGCTAATTGAGGTATAAGAAGGAAATCTCCAATTATTTTTAAGGAGGGAAGGTAGAAGGAAGCACTTCCAAGTCTAATGAGAAGGAAGACACAAGAGTAAGGGTGGTTTAGCTTGGAAAAGCAAGATAGCATTCTCCCTCCTCGATTTATCCTTTAAGGCAGAGGCAGTGACATCTAAGATAACAGAAAGAAGAGGTGCCCCACTGAAGTTATTAGAAGGTCCTTCCAGTTTAACTGGAGAGAATATAGCTGATCCAAGCTGGAAAGCTAAACCTGCCGGTAAAGGGCTAAGGTCCCAGAGTATTTATAAGCATAATGTTCCCCAAAATATTCCTTAGCCAGAGCAGAAGAATAACAGGTCGTGTTTTCTCACAGACTGGTCCACTTTGAGAGTTGGTGACACATGTCTAGTAGAAAGTAGAATCTTTCAGAGACAGTAACTGTCAAAATCTAGACCTCTGCCAAACAGGAAACTATGCTGGAATCTCAGAGCTTGTAACACCACTGAATTCCCATACAGATAAGAAGTGTGAAGTTTGTTTACCAGGAAAAGAAGAAAACCTGCATAACTGCTTAAAATACAAGTACCATTGGACAGAGACCATTTACAAGTTCTGGTAACAGGGCATTAAACCCAGAGTCTTAGGAGCCCAGGGATAACCTGCATACTGGTTAGTCTGTTACATCAGGGAAACACCAGAATGTCCTGAATTTTGGTAAGATTTCTTCTTATATTTGCCCAGAATTCAGGGCAACAACATTCAGCAGAGCAGGATCTTTTTCATGAAGAAACCAGAGCTGGATGAAGGGTGGTGGTTTGGTCCATGCACTAAACAACCAGATAAACTTACTGGCTGGAAGTTACCCTGATAAACCAGGCGCAGCATCTTTTTCATCTTGAAATCAGAGAACAGGTCAGCTGGCAACCAGCCCAAGCTGAGAAATTCTGGGAATTCTAAGCAGAGGGTCACTCACAGCAGAGATTTAAGCAAACAAATCAATGAATGCACAACCTCATCCTGAAAAAAGCGATGGATAAAGACATTTAATCATTTTGTGCTGGCCAGATAAGAACTGTCTGACAGCCTGCCAGACTTTTTCTCTAGACTTTCTGGATGATTAGTCACCAAAAAAACCCCTAAACAAAACAACCTAGCACACAAACACACACACTCTATCAGATGCTGAATGTCCAACTGTCCAACGCAAATAAGAAAATAAGACTGTCTCTCGGGTGCTTGAAGAAATGAAACACCTCAATATTTCGGACTTAACCTCCCCCAATTTCTGGCAGAAATTTCTCTCTGACTAGCTGTAGCTTTCTCAAGTTTCTAGAAAAGCTTCTTCACTGCAGGCAATGCTGCTGTGGATCATGGAGCAGCATTCCAGGCCTAGGAGGGCCTTCTAGTGTTTAGCCTGTCCCAATAACCATGGGCTCAAACTCCTTACTGTAGTCCTAAGGACAGGAACAGTTAAACAAAAAAAATACTGTAAATAAAGAGTGATGAAGCAGGTATTTTAAGATATCCTAGATTAATATAAGCTGTTGTTAGACTGAGGCAAAACGTGTTTGGAGAAATCAAACCATCAGAGCCCATATCAGAAGCCAGTCACATGAAGTTATCGAGCTGCAGGTGTTTAGTATGATTTAAATAAAGTCCTTTAAACACTGACCTCTTTATGACAGCTGAGACCCCACCTGGAGTCCTGTGTCCAGCCCTGTGACCCCAATATAAGAAAGATACGGAGCTGTTGGAGCAAGTCCAGAGGTGGCCAGAGAATTGCTCCGAGGGCTGGAGCCAGGCTGGGAGAGCTGGGAGTGTTCACTTGGAGAGGAGAATGATCCAGGGAGACCTGAGAGCCCCTTCCAGGGCCTAAAGGGGCTCCAGGAGAGCTGGAGAGGGACTGGGGACACGGGATGGAGGGATAGCACAAGGGGGAATGGCTTCCCACTGCCAGAGAGCAGGGTTAGATGGGATATTGGGAAGGAATTCCTGGCTGTGAGGGTGGAGAGGCCCTGGCACAGGTTTCCCAGAGAAGCTGTGACTGCCCCTGGATCCCTGGAAGTGCCCAAGAACAGTCTGGACAAGTCTTGGCGCAACCTGTTCTAGTGGAAGGTGTCCCTGCCCATGGCAGGGGGGTGGAATGAGATGATCTTGAAGGCCCCTTCCAACCCAAACTAGTCCATGATCCTATCCTTATCCTATAGGTCTCAAAATAAAGTGACAAGCAGGTCCTTCAGATCAGAACTCCTTCCCTATAGAAAAGCTGCATTGAGAATCCAGAAGCAAGTGATGTAATCACCATACTGTAACACTGAGAGCCTTAAACAGCAACAAAACCAAAGCAAGAACAAGTTGCAGTTTGCCATAAAGTGCTTCCTGAGTACACAGTGAGTGCTCAGGGCAGAATGTTCTCACATTCTGTCCAGGCAAAAAACAGGGAGGTGGGTGCCAAGGTGTTGCCAGAGCAAGTTCTTCTTCTGTGAGAGAGAACAGAGTCTGCTCCACTCTTTATGTCTGAACTTGGAAGCACGAGGGCATTCTAAGGACATGGCCAAGCCTGACATGTGCAGTACACCCCTCCAGGAATTATTACGTATTTGTTCTCGGAAGGAAAGGAATGTCAAAAAGGAGATTTTAATATCAGAGATTTACCGTTTCGCATATTTTTGAAAAAACTAACCTGTAAGTACAACTTGCTTTTCAATTGAGGGAAAGGTATTGTGGTTGATTTTCACTCCCTCTATGCTTTTAAGAGAAGAAAACTTCTTAAGATTATCAGACAGATCTGTCTCTCCCACAGAGCCACTGCAGCATGACTGATTAGCCAGACTCCCCAACTTCAGAACAAATTTTTAATAGTTCACATCCACTCTAGCTTAAAAACTGAAAACACAGTTTATATGTTCTGTTTATCAGATTGGGAGTTTCCAGAACTTGTAGTGATTCCAAACTAAATCTTTGTGCACGCGAAGTTTCTGCCACGACACACCATGGAAATGACATGTTTTCAGTGAAAACATGCAAAAAGTGACCAAATCAGTTACGGGATAACTCTTCAGTCGAAAATACTGGAAAAAAAGTCCAGTATTATTACGCTTGTGCTGCAACATCCAAGTGTTATGAATTAGGCACTAAAAAAGGGCAAAAAAAAGAAATACCTTTTGTGTCCTTAGTTTCTTCTTGCATGAACCTGTTGTAGAGATTTCTGGCTGCAAAGCTCAAAGATTTCAAAGGCTGATGCATGATCTCGTACTTGCCCAAGACGGCCTTGTTCATCTCCTCAACAACCGCATTAATCTGATCACATGCTAAACGACCTTTCAGATACCTACAAATAAAAACAAAAATCAGTAACCAGAAAGTTGCAAAGTTCCTTGTTTATTTTTCTCTTTTATCAGCCTTAACTGAACAAGGCATTCCTAGTCAGAGGCAGTTTCTTCTGCTTTGTGTTAATGAATAAATGTAGTAGTTAATTCTGTTCATTTCCTTGATTGTTTAGCAATCTTGAAGGTAAAAAAGCCATGACAAATTCCAAACCAGAAAAATGAAATACTAGAAAGCTAAATGAAGAAGTAAAATATATCCAGTGTTTATGCTCTAAAAAGCCTTTCAAATTGGAATAAAAGTTGGTTTTATAGCATGCCACTTAAACTACAAACACGGAAAAACCAAGTAACTTTGCAGAAAACATCGCATGAAATGAAATGTGTTTGCCTAAGAGCACAGTTTGGTTCATATTATCACCACGAATAACCTGTGTTTGATCTTACATCCTTTTATTTGGTGGTTTTTTTTTAAGAATTACCAGTTTTGTGTTGTCTTCTATATTTCACTGTGCAGCCTACTGAGCTGTACGGACACCGTTCTGCACCAGTAAAATCCACCTTTGAAACTTCCAGAGCATTTCATAAAACCAGTACTAGAAGAACAGTATCTGTTGATAACAGCCTAGAGGTACAGGAAGCACAGAAGATAAAACCAAAGCGATGTGGAAAAACTAGAACACTGGGATAATTTGCAAGTAAGGCTATTCAGTATTTATAGATGTAAAGGCATGCCTTTAAGGGAAAGGAACAGTGCTGCAAACTGAGAAGCCATTATATAAAAATGAAATCTGAAACTGAAATAACAACACAAACCCCCAAAAAACATGGCAGTAAAGGCCAGGCCAACCTGAATTGTCCTGTGACCATCATTCAGTTGCTACAGCAAACCAAATGTCTTTGGCAAACATACAGAGAATTTAAAGCAGAAGTGGCTAATCAATTCCAAGTTCAATATTCTTCCAAACCAGAATATGGGCAGGATTTTTTTTTTACCACTGCCAACTAAAAATAAGTGTTTGCTGTAGATTTCAGTAACAGCCAGTCCCTGCTGCCAGGTCCGCACAAGGTGTGTAAAAACTCCTGAATTCAAAGTAATTGCTCCTATTTCACAGAGTTTGAAACTTAGTTGCCACAAAGTTAGTCACAGCCAGCTTTCAACTTTATTGATACTGCTTCAATTAATTCAAAGTTGGAGGTGCAGCCGTTTCTTAATTATAAAAGCGATCTACTTTGCACAGAAATAAAAGCAGCACTACCACCCCTGAGACGCAGCCACAGCATAAACAACACAGCCTACAACCACAGGAAGGCTTTGCCTGAGTGCATCAACTGCTATTTATTGCTCTGTGTGCCTCCCTTAGACACAGGGGAATGTGCAGAGCTACGAAGGCTAAGCCCAGAGGTATAAAATACCTGTATTTAAATTCCTCTGCTCCCACTATCAGTAGACACACAGTGAACATACCTAATAACGGCAAGGGAGCACCTCAACTCATCCTGCAGCTGAGACAGAGAAGCAGGACTGGGTTGCCTAAAACTAAGAAACGAGGGCTCTGAGAGGCCCTCAGGAATCCAGGATGCTTTAGTCTGAAATTAAACTCTGTCAAAACCAAACGGAATTTTTATTCTGTGCATAACTAAGGATCATAAAAACTCCAGCTGTTCCACAGCCCTCTCGTGTTTCTGCCCAACCATGGCTGGAAAACCTGTAAATGCTGACATTTATTTCAGTCCATACATACACTAATATGAAAATACAAAGTTGGGAAGTTCCAAATCCAGCCATTTAATTTAGGTTTAAAATAACTTTTAAATCAGCTTCGCTATTCCAAAACTAGTAAAAGCCAGAAATCTTCCTTTAAAAAAACCCCAAGCAAGTGACCCAATTTCTTCTTTTAATCCACAGAAGCCCTTTTTTGAAACATTTTTTTCCATAGGTATGAAAACCAAAGCACAGTGATGTGTCCCTCAGAGAACAGAAGCGCATCAGCGTATCACATATATACCACACTAAAAGAGATAAACCTCTTAATGGCCACCACCTGCTCCCTCAAAAATGCTTAGGCTAAAAGAAACACATTCCCTCAAGTTACCATCCTGTGAAACTCGAGAGTTACAATGAATGTGCAGACTCTAAAATATTTTAAGCAGTAAACATTTTAGAAAGCAGTAAGAATTTTAAACACAGAACAAAGAAAGACTTTGCCTTTGCCTTGAACTCAGCGTTAACTGAGACTGATACCGTGAAATTTCCTTTCTCTTCCTCAAAAAAATGCCTTTCTGGAACAGATTTGAAGAGTAAGATAACTTGCAGGTCTCTGACCATGGAAGAGAATTACACAATTGTTTGGGTTGGAAAGAACCTTTAAGATCATCGAGTCCAACCGTGATCCTATGTCAGAACCAGTGCTGACCTGGAGAACTGGGATCTGAATCCAGTCCTTGTTCTTCCAATGGAATATGTTTGGTGTAAGAAAATTTGGGTCACAAATATTTGCTGCTTAGATTTGATCAAACAGTATGTGAAATGACAAGTACTCGGTCAATCTTGTACTACAACATTGCCAGGCAACAGTAATACTGGTAGATTAATAGATCTATGTAAATTCATGTAAATCTTCCTCCACAGAACAAAGATGCTTTTCCCAGCTGAATAAAATTGTTTCTAGAGCTCCACCAGCACAGTCTAAGATGTAGCTTTGAATGAATAGGAAAAGGATCCATCTGGCCTCTGTCCCCACCCTCTGTGTCCATGGACAGCAGTGGAAAACCTTCTATTTTCAAGGATGACCACAGAATCCCGTAGGATGGAAAAGCCCTCTGAGAACATCAAGTCCAACCCTTCCCCCAGCACTGCCAAGGCCACCACTAACCCATGTCCCCCAAGTGCCACAACTACCTGTCTTGTGACGTGGAAGACCATAGCTTTAACTGGAAGTTAAAACAATATTTATTTGGAATGGTCTGTGTCTACTTCTCTTGTCAGAGCAGAGATAAACACCAAAGATTCCCATGCTCCAGCTTTACCCTTCCATAATTTTATGAGAACTACCAAAGGGAGTAAATACAAAAAATACTAGAGGTGATCTGCAGAATAAAAGTACCAGGTGCATGCTCTTTTAAGAAGTAACCAGAAGTCTTTTATCATTAGCTCAACATTCAGGATAAGAAAGAAAATGGACATGACTCACCTGAAAATTTTGAAAGCTATAGGAAAAATTATTGGACAGCCTCAAGTAAAATACAGACTCAAAAACATATTTCATATTGAAACGGGTATTGTCAGGGAACACACTGAATCTAGAGCCTCAATAACAATTTAGCCTTAGGCATCAAGAGAAATTTCTCTGTTTCGCAGAAATATTTATCCTTGCCCCCAAAAAGCCATTTAAGAAAAGTTAGTCCCACATGACAGACTTCAGAAAAGGATATCCATTAATCAGGTCCCGATGTTAGGGAAAAACACCCACAGCTTTCTATTGAAGAAATTTGGGAATTTCAGTGTGAAGTGTTTTTTCCTTGAAACAAGTTTGGTTTCCTTTGTTATCTGAAAATTGATTGAAATCAAGAATTGAAGTTTCCAGAAACCAATAATTGGGTCAAATAAAACCAGCGTTAATGATTATTTTTTCTTCTAGCTGTAAACAAACCTTTCATCTTATGAGATGATGGCTCTCTTTGTCAGTTCTCAAAACAAGAAGAGAATTCACCTGCTAGGTAATAAATTTCTGTTCATACAATTACAGTGACTTTTGCAATAAGAGGTTTAGGTTTTAACTGGTTAGTTCTGATCTTCCCAATAAAAGGGAAGACTCTATTAATTTCATTTTCAGGTTTGCCAGTGCTGCATTTCAACTATTTGGAGCTACCATCATGATGTTTCACCCTGTGGAATATTTAAATTTTCAAGCCATCTCCGTCTGTGCCGGTTCTGCAAGAGGTCACTTTCCCAAACTTGTGTTTGCCACTCAAACTGACGTGACAGGGTGTAAAGAAAGCCACGCTTACTTACACAGGAACAACTTCATATTCTTCTGCCATTAGTAATGGTATTTCTTTAATGACTCTTTTTTTTTTTTCAGGTTTCTTAGCAGGTTCGGGTTCTGCCACTTTTTTTTGTTCCTCTTGTTTCACAGTTGGCACAATGATGCTGTGAAATGAATGAATATTAAATGTATAAATAGCAGATAAGTAGTAAGGAGAATTCCATTACATTATCGAGTCTGCTTACTCACAGATGTAAATCCTAATCCATCTGTTAAGCTGGATGAACACAATTAATGATATTCCACAAAACAAAAATAAATAAAGCAAGCCTACTCCCATTTCAAAGTGCATCCTTCAGGTGACTTCATTACCGCTCTTGGTTTCTCTGCTACAGAGACTGCTAGCAGGTGAGTTGGAAGCAGTCCAAACACAGCACGGCGCAGCTCAGGATTCAATGTACCATTACATTTCACAGAACACGAGGCCTGGCTTTTTACCAGATGAACCACAGCACAGAGCTGCAGATTTGAAATACTTCAGAGCTCTTTGAAACAAGTTCAAATCTTGGAAAGCCTGACTCATCCATTAATCTTTTGAAGCAAAGAAATTCAACAACATTCAGCAGACTGGGATTTTTTTAACATTTTCTTTTTTTTTTTAGGCAAGATCCCCAAAGTCAAAGAATTTCCTGCTCTGAGTGGTTGTTAGAGCATTATTTTTTTAAATTCACCCTTCCTCTAAAGGCTCAGCTTAGAGCCTCACACCCAGAGTGCTTTCCCAGCCACCCATCTAGAGGCTCCTTGGCATGAGGACAGCAAAGAGGATGCAATTTGGCTGTTGGAGCATATGGACATTATTGGGATGTGCAACAAAATTAACTAAAGAAGTGCAGTGCTGACCTGGCTCAAGAAACTGATCCTCCACTTTGATCTGACCTTCTCATAAGAGATTCTTGTGTGACTTGGGGTCCTGCAGCCAGTGAACGGCGCAGCAGTGCCCCATGTGCCCCCAGGTGTCACTTGATGTGACACACCCAAGCTCAGTGTCCCAATCCCAGGCAAGAAAAGTGCCACCTGCTGGACTCCCAAGCGGCCTGGCTGGTGTAACAGTTTGGATCCGACTTTCTTGTCGAATGCTCAAACCCTACACTTTGCAGCCTCTCTTCCCCCCACCCCCTCTATGAACACAAGGGAAAGGGAGAAGGGAAAAGTTACTGAAACGTCGAAATGAGTAGACTAAAGCTGTACAAAAATATATGCATGTATTTACACTTATATACAATTAGAATACTATGTACACAGAAGAAGGGACCCCGAACACCCCCCCCTGCCCTAAAGGGAAAAGGGTGAGAAAAAAAATTAAAACAGATATACACAATAAAAATCTACCAGTAACTAATAAAAAACTAACAAGAGAAAATCTTACTATTTTCTTCGAGGTAGTAGAATTGCACCAAGTGACTGCCGGCACTTTCTGCTTCCCAAGGCCCACAAGGCCTCACTCCTCCACACAAGCAGAGCCAATAGCAGAGAACCTGCTCCCGGGTCCACCGGAAAGGAAAGAGAGCAAGAGGCTTCTCCCCCTTCTTATTTATACCCTGGTTTACGTAAAAAATCATATGGAGTATTGGGAAGATGACTACTTCCTCGGTTACAACCTGGTTGTTAAGCAGGGTCTAAAATTAAAACCACTACAGCTAGTGACAGGGACAGGAGCAGCTCAGCACTGCAGAGCCCTTCTGAAACCCCGGACAGCAACAGCTAACCTACTCCAATGTAAACATCTGAAAAACATCTGTTTACATCAGGACAACAACAAAACAAATCCCGGCATCCTTGGAGATAGCAGGGAATGTCAACAAAGAGGAGAGAAAGGGAAGCAGGGAGGATTCTGGGTGGTATTGGAAGTGAGTTTGGAATGGAAGGATAAAAACAAGGACAAAGAGAAGAGAGTTCACATCTTGAAATGTCACTCCTCCCACGCTCCAGTCTCCTGGCATCCATCCTACTGTAACAATGGTTCTACATGGTTCCTCATCCCCAGGTGCATTTGCTTTACCCTGTACTGCTGCAGTGACGTGGTATAGACACAGTTCACCATGACCTGGACGATGACAAGAAAGAACTGATGCTTGTTTACAAAATCTGGCCTTGACATGGGGAGAAACTGCTCTCAGTAAACACCTGGGATACAAAGGCTTTGAGAGACACTGAACTTGCTTTTTATTTCAGTGAGATTCCTCTCCAGTAAACAAGAAAAGAAAACCCCAAGAACACAGGACAGAAACAATAGCTAAAGCCATGAATCGTTCAATTCATCTGCGTAGGTGTTTTCATTCTCCTGGGGATTTCAAGGCCTGTCTCACCAGCCTTCAAGTGTTGGCTCTGCTTTCTGCATTATCTCATGACAGTCACTCAACAGTCCATTAGTACCCCCATCTCCACACATTTGGGGACATAAGGGAATAGAAATGGAGGAGGTCAGTGGAGGAAGGTTTGGGGAAGAGGACTGAAAACATATTGTCAGTGATATGGTGCATTCTAATCAATTATGTCCTGTCTTGTACTTCCTTGACCCTCCACTGCACAACACGGCGAACACCAAGAAGTGACAAGGTGAGGACAAAAGGAGAAAGCATACTTTGACAAATGGCATTAACATATAATGTGTTGTTCTCCAGGAGAAACGAACAACAAACTGACACTGACGGAACGGCGGTTGTGAGCTGCCAGAGCACAATCTGTAAAAAATGAACAGAAAAGCTTAGTTTGTTTTACGTATGTGGTTCTGTCCAGAACGGGAAGGACCAGCTAAAGTCATATCACAATTAACTTCTTGATCACAAGCAAGATAAGATTGGAAGGGAAACCAACATCCCAAAGAATCTTTTTGATATCAGAGGTGGTACAATCATTAAACAAGCCTCATTTGCATCTAAACAATTTCCAGGAGCTGACACAAACTTAGGACAAAGGGTTTCCTAAATTAAGAAAGTAGGTTATGACAAGGAAGGCAGAACCCCAGTGGTACTTTCTGAAGGACTTCGATTCTTTCATACACACAGAGAAAGTAACATTTAAACTGAAAAGGAACAAGACACCTCTAGACACATTTTGAGAGACTGTTTCCTAAACTGAGGGCTCATGTCTAAAGAGTTGCAATCGGAAGAAGCTCCTGCAAAAGTCATCTATCCATCAGCTAAGACTAATCTAAGTTTCAATAAAAGCAGTACCTACACCAATGAGAATATTGCTACATGCCAACTAAAATTACAGCTAACTTTTCTCTTCTGGAACCCTATTTCCACATACTTAACCTTTTGCTTTGCTGGAATACACCTGTAATGTTTCCAGCCTGAGGCTTGTCTGGCATCAGGAACCAAACCAAGGTATAAAGCTGAGATATTGAGCGCACATATTGGAAGCACTGAATTCAAACAGACTGATGAGCTGCCTTTTGACAAGGTACGAGGATTCCCAGATATTGAGACTCTGGAAGAGACCCCCACCTGGCATACACTAACATCACTCATAAATAAAAAGCAATTCCAAGAGGCCAGAGAAAGAGCTGAGAAACTCAATCAGAGTTATAATGTCTTAGAAGCCTTCTGAATAACAGCAGTTGTTTCACATACGCGTGTGCCGTTCTCACACTTGAGCTATTTGATTCAGAACAGCTTCTTACCACAGCCTTCTCCAAGGCAGGGGGTGTCATGGCTACCTGAAATAAATACCAGGTTGCTGCAGGGAAGGGAGAATAAAAAAACCACAACTATATGTAATTCAAAGATGATCAAGTTAGAGGATTTTTTTAAATTATATTTGGAAGGACAGTGGTGAACTTCAGTTCTGATGACCTGGCATTGGGATCACTAACCCACCCTTCAATCCACAGGCACTACAGTTATAAAATCAGTGTGTTTGTGATTTTAAAGCAAGGAGTGTTTACATTCATAGAAGCCCTTGCTTTTTACGGCATCACACCTGCCACTGGAAGCTTCCACTGGAACAACTTGCTATTTTTTGGACCTTACTTGATGGATTTTTTAGGGTGGTAGCACGAGCCTGGACAAGAGTAAACTCCAGAATCAATAGATAGAGCAACCTTGGCTCCCAACATTTCAGAGTTAATGTAGAGTGAAAGGAACAGAGCTACACAGTGCTGCAGCTGGACACTGCCAGGAGCAGCCTGACCCCCTGTGCTTATGGACTACGTACCAGTTCCGAGTTGGCTTAGGCAGGTCTGGAGGAATGTGTACAAGGAGGTCCTTTGCTTCCTTTAGATCTCTCTCAGCAGCCTGCTGGAGCTCCTGAAATTAATGTGAGACTTCATCAGAAATCCGAACTTCCTGACATCAAGCAAGTAAAATTAGGGCAATACCAAATTAATTTTCAGCTTTATTAAGAAGCGTCCTTTGCTCTCTCCCTGTCATCTTGCCTCTTTACCCCATCATTCCCCAACAGAAACTAGTAAAGCTCAGAAAAAGGAGCAAGGAGTGTCTGTCCTTGCCCTCAAAGTGCCTGAGAAATTTGAGCAGGCAAATGCAAATCTTTAACAATACACAACTAGCAGGGTCTGGGCAGGGGAATGGTGGTAGTGATGAAGAGTTACATTCACCTATATTCCCCAAAGACCTAATACATGAAGGCACTGCAGACACACACTAGAATAGACAAATATTCTAATTAAACAGTTTTTGTAGCTATTGGAAAGATATAAGTTGAACTGTTCTTTAGATTACAGTATCTACTATGATAAAAACATGTTTTCGAGGTCATAATAAAGACATGCTTCTAATGGCCTCCAACTGAAGGAGGGAAGGTTTAGATTAGATATTAGAAAGATATTCCTCCCTGTGACGGTGCTAAGGCCCTGGCACAGGTTGCCCAGAGAAGCTGTGGCTGCCCCATCCCTGGAAGTGTCCAAGGCCAGGTTGGATGGGGCTTGGAGCAACCTGGCATAGTAGAACATGTCCCTGCCCCACAGCAAGGGGGTTGAACAAGGTAAGCTTTAAGGTCTCTTCCAACCCAAACCATTCTGTAATTCTATGATTCCATGTATAAGCCTTGAAAAATAAAATTTTTAATGTTCATCAGCTGGAGAACTGCTTAATAAGCCATCAGTAAGGCTGTTCCAAGCCCCAGTTTCTCTTCTAAAAACGTGCATCCAAACATATCACTGAGGATCTAGAAAATAAACAACTACATAATTATCTAGGATTTCTTTGAATCTTTTAGTATTTTATGAACAAGAAATAAAAATATTACTTGTAGCAAATGAGTCAGTTTTTCTTGCTGACTAACTTCATTTTCCATTTTATTCAGGAGATCATACAAGACTATGATGTCTTTTCCAATGTTATGGAGAAGACGTTTGAGGCGTTCTTCTTCACCTGTCAGAGAGAGAACATTAAGCCACAAAACCTCCAACAAAAAAAAAAAACCAAAACCAAAGTCCCATTTCCCTCCCCTCCACAAGCAGTGATTACCTACTAATTTTACACTCCCCAATCACCACATCCTCCTACCCAGGAGAAGCAGCAAGTCAAACTGTCGTACTCCACATGGCCAATAGAGCTCATGGAATCATTTAATTTGGAAAAGCCCTCTAAGACCATCAAGTCCAACCATTCCCCCCGCCCTGCCAAGGCCACCGCTCACCCACGTCCTCAAGTGCCACATCCACACAGCTTTTAACTCCCTCCTGGGATGGGGACCCCAACATTGCCCTGAGCAGCCTGTGCCAGGGCTGGACAACCCTTTCCATGAAGCTGTTGTTCCCAATATCCAACCTAAGCCCCTCTGTCACAATCTGAGGCCATTTCCTCTCCTCCTGTCCCTTGTTCCCTGGCAGCAGAGCCCAACCCTCCCCCCCCAGCTTCCCCCTCCTGTCAGGGAGCTGCAGAGAGCCAGAAGGTCCCCCCTGAGCCTCCTTTTCTCCAGGATGAGCCTCCCCAGCTCCCTCAGCCGCTCCTGCTGCTCCAGACCCTTCCCAACTCTGTTACCTTCTCCAGCCTCTCAGTGTTTTTGTTGAAGAGGGGTGGAAACCAAACGCCACTGTTAATCTCATTTACCTATTTTTTTAAAGTGAAAATTCTTTTTAATATCTGAAATCTTCGAGTTGATGTGTAAGCATAAATCTTCCATCACTGTGGATTCCATATCCTTCATCATCACACTGAAGGACAAGAAAGGCAGGAATTTAAGAAAGGCCCAACTTGAAACACCATGCACAAAAGCAGAGTTTTCAGAAGGACCAAGATCTGCCAAAGAAGGAAAAGGGAACTTATATGAAGCAATAAATGTTGTAATTCCCTTTTATCTTACTGAATTTTGAAGGCAGGAGAGGAAGTACAAAGTGAGTGACGTTAGATAATAAATTTCCCTGAACTCTGGAGGTCAGTGCAGTGTGTCATATCAGTGCAGCTATTCCTCATGAAACCGGGAACATCCTTACTATACTGAAGCGTCCACTAATCAAGGAGTTGGAAATTTACTGAAATAAACAAGAAATACCTGCTTTTTCCAAAGAAGTTCTGTAAGTCTCTCTCAGGGAGATTACATCAGTGATTAATATTCAAAGATGTGTTTTTAAAAAAAATAAACAAAAAAAAATGTGTTAGCAGAGTATGGAGGCACAAAAAAGAGCATTATATATCGACTACAGTCTACAGTAATAGAATCGTTAGCCCTCTTATAGGCAATAATTGATAAAAAAAAGGTTATAAAACGTGACAAACCCTTCGCATTTAGCGCCGTGGCCCTGCACTGAGCGCTCACACAGCGCCCTCAGGCGGCTCACACATGGAAACGAAGCTTTTACTTCTCTTTCAGCTTACAACACTATCGAACTACCGCGCTTTACTTAATCAACTTTCAGACTACCGCCGCTTTTACCACGCTCCATACCTGAAGGAAGCCGGCACACTGAGAAGGATCGGGACACCCTGAGGGGGGATCGAGGTCAGCCCCACACGCGGCGGCAGCGCCCGTTTCTCCTCACGACGCACGGGATCCAGCGCGAGTGTTCCCCCCGGTGCCAGCCCCGCTCTCGGCGCCGCGGGGGCCGGAGAGGGAGCAGGGGAGCGGCAGGACGAGGGGAGCGGATCCCGAGGGCACTCCGATTCGAACCCGCCGCGCTCGGGCGGGCGTTGGGCAGGGCGGGAAGGGCGCGTGCGCGGCGGCGCTGAGCGGGGAGAAGGGAGGAGCGTGAAGGGAAGGGCGGGAGCTCTGAGGGGAGCGGGAGCGCTTGTTAGGAGTTCTCTAAGACACGCGCAGTTTAGTTTGGAGAGGGCACACTGTTTATTCTGCGCGAGGTGCAAGGACGGAGTTTCCACAAAGCCCGCCAAAGCGTAAAAAGCTACTCCTATATAGTAAAAAATACATGAACACGCCCTCCTAATACATAGTCGCCGCCTGCCTAGTGCATATTCAT
>VZRE01008270.1:89525-99823 GCA_013396775.1 Cephalopterus ornatus
TGCGCCCCAGAGACCTCTTCCCCCGCCCCGCCCCGGGAACCAACAAAAAAACCCGCCACATTTTTTACTTGATTACGTAAATTCAGTTTATTTCGGCATTCAACAGAAGAGAGAACCCTCAGTAAAAAAGTCAGTTTTCAACATACACATGGTCTCTTTCCCACAGAACGACGTCACCCGTTGCTTTTTTTCTCTCTCGGGGTGTAGGGATAATTGAACAGCTTAGACTTACCCCGAACTCATTTTTTCTAATTAGCTACAAATATAAAGGTTTATTGGTAAGGACAGGCTGCTTATCTCTCCAAGGGGGAAGAAAAAAAAAAAAAAAAACTANAAAAAAAAAAGAGGCAAAAATTGTGTTGCTTTTCCGCAATTCCCTGATACATAACAGCTGGTAGTTCCCACCCTCCCCAAACCCCAAATCGTGAAGAGCTGATAAACGCATTAACATAGAAACAAGAAGGACCACGTTAAAGCAAGGACCATGTTAAATCCATGCAGTGACCGCATCCAGCAGAATTAAGAAGAAAGGAAAATGTGCGAATGCAGAGCTACAGCAGGTTATTGAAATTGCTCTGTAAAATAATGCGTCTTTTAAATATTTTTTAGTGGAGAAAGGTGGTCAAAGCTTCCATGGGGCAGTGAAAGCAGCACTAACCCCTCCAGCAGTCCCATCTACACAATCACGTGGAGACTGTGTCCTGTGACTCCCATCTTCCATGCTGGATTCATCCCCAAAACTCTGGCAACTCCCTCATTAAATGTACTGACACAGTCTGTCTTTGTGTAGGCAAACCATAAAACCATCAGTAAAAGGAGATAAAAACATTTTTTAATGTCAGTAACTAAGAAACAGATAAAAACAAAAAATAAGGCAAATAGATATGTTCTAAGCCCAAAAGCTCAAAACACACATCCCCTCCTAAGCTGGGGTTGTTCACATTTGATAGCCGCTTCAAAAAACAACCCAAATGTCTGTTCTAGACTTTAAACACAGGGTTGTCTTGCACTAACAACCTCTGCAGTAAACAGAATTACAACAAATGACTGTAAGAAAGCTGGGGGGGGGAAAAAGCCTAACTGCACAACTGTACAGATACAGAGAAAACATAGTACAAATCCCCATGTATGTGAAGAATAAGCCTGGCATTCTAAAGTTTCTTTTGCTGTTTAAATCCCACCAGAGACATAATCTGAGGTTTGTGCAGATAACTGAAACCTCTCCTGCAGTCTCCACCAGTTTAGTAATTAAAACGTAAAGTTTCTGCTGCATGTTTCTGTTTTCAGGGCAGAGGGAAG
This sequence comes from Cephalopterus ornatus, assembly GCA_013396775.1. NCBI lineage: Eukaryota > Metazoa > Chordata > Aves > Passeriformes > Cotingidae > Cephalopterus > Cephalopterus ornatus. The sequence continues at coordinate 90,825 of VZRE01008270.1, forward strand.
AAGGGCAGAAGAAAGTTTCTTTCTGGAGTCTGTAACACCATCTGGTGCTGTCTGAAGTCACAAATCCAAACCTGCCATAACCTTACAGAAAGCTGTGGTATGGTCACGAGTCTATTTTATCATCAGGAAGCAAAAGAAAAATCAATCTTTGCCGTTTATTAAGCAAACACCCCTGAGTAAAGAGGCTGGTATCCACTTTCTTCTTTCTTGCAAGTCAGCACACAGACACTCAGCATGCCAAAGAACTGGAAAAGAGAGAGTGCACAAGAGATTTAGTGCTGGGCTTTTTGTTTCAACACCTGTAAATTAGAAGACTTCATCATACTAAAAAAACACTTAGAAATACATCTACAGAAAGTGGCATTTTTGTGTATGTTTCCAGTAATAGTTCCGGCTCAATGTTTTTCTCCCTGGTTTCTCCCATTAATTTATATGTCCACATTAATTCCTAGTTATCTTTCAGTGAAAGCCTGGGATTATTCTGGACTTAAAATGAGTTCTGCAAAATATTTAAGCATGCCTTTGGACAAGGGCATGGAGTGACAGCACAAAGAGGAATAGCTTCCCACTGCCAGAGGGCAGGGTTAGATGGGATATTCGGGAGGAATTCCGGGCTATGAGGATGGTGAGGCCCTGGCACAGGTTGTGTTGTACTGCCCTGTCCCTGGAAGCGTCCAAGGCCAGGTTGGACAGGGCTTGGAGCAACGTGGTCTAGTGGAAACTGTCCCTGCACATGGCAGGGGGTGGAACTGGAAGATCTTTAAGGTCCCTTCCAACCCAAACCATTCTGTGGTACTATGATAAAATGGATTCTCCACTGACTTGCCATCCCAAAACCCCTACTATCTTTTTGGATCCCTACCCTCACTATTAGGCAGATGAAAAAGAGACAATTGGAAAAACAAGTGAGGAACACAGGACTGAGTCTTACTTCAGAGCCAGAAAAAAAGCTGATGGGACATGGCAGAAGAAAAAGCCCCAAGACCAAAGGGCAGGCAGTACTATTTTCCATGACAGAAGAGACAGAAACATTTACCTTTACAATGGCGAACCCCAGGATTACAAGCATGGCATAGCTGATAACGCTCTGCAGCCCAGACTCCAGCTCCTCTGCACAGCCCTGCCAGGGAAGAGAGAGGTGAAAACATATTAAATGATGTTAGTTCAGCTGGACTTTTTTCTTTCTTTCCCTCCCCAACCCCTTAAAGGAAGCAGGGCTTGTCTAACCAACCACTGCAGACCCCAGGGACTCTGTTTTTGTCTTCCAGACCTGATGGCTTGAGGAGAAGCACTGACAAATTGCAATCCACTCACATTTGCTGCTTCCCAATCTCCTCTAGCTCAGGTCAGATAAGGAAGTGCCCAAAACTCAGAGACAGGAAGACCAGCAATGGTATCTATAAAAGTCAACCTAGGGGCTTTGCCCCAAACTGAAAAACCTGGTATGGAGATAAAGGAATCACAGAATGGTTTGGGTTGGAAGAGACCTTAAAGATCATCCTGTTCCACCCCCTGCCATGAGCAGGGACACTTTCCACTATTCCAGGTTGCTCCAAGCCCCGTCCAATCTGGTCTTTAACACTTCCAGGGCTGGGGCAGCCAGAGCTTCTCTGGGCAGCCTGTGCCAGTGTTTCACCGCCCTCATTGTAAAAAACTTCACCCTTATGTCTAATCTAAATTGATCCTCTTTTGGGTTAAAACCATTCCCCCTTGCCCTGTCACAACAGGCCCTGCTAAAATGTTTGATCTCATCTCCTTTACAGGCACTCTCTAGGCACTGTAAGGGGCTCCAAGGTCTCCCTGGAGCCTTCTCCAGGCTGAACGCCCTCAGGTCTCCCAGCCTGCCTCCACCACAAAAGTGCTCCAGACCTTGGAGCATCTTCATCCTCCCGATTCAGCATGGTCAATCCTACACGGGTCTCCTCCCCTGGCCCAGATAGCCGTGGGCATATCCCTAAGGCCTGACGTGCTTTCCTCCATGGTTCCTGCTGGCTCAGAGTCACCATCAGTGATCACCACCACCAACAGCGGCCCCGAGCGCCTCATCCTCACCCGGGTGTTGAGCTCCTGTGGCTGATCCAGATGCCCTGTGCAGTTCTTTGCATCCTGCTGGCAGCAGCTCAGAGGGACACTGTTGTTCCCAGTGGAATTAAACCACTGTGTGGTCGTCCAGTCACTGTAGTTCTTCACCCCACAGCAGTGAAGCTGCCAAACACAAGGCAGTTATGGAGATGTATGAATATATATATTACTTTTATTCATATATATAATATATATATGTGAAGGTTCACAGCGAGTTAAACCTCTCTTAGGCGTAGTGGGCCAGAGGTGCCCTTCGTATGCAGAAGATTTACAAGCAGCAGTGCTTCAGGAAAACAATCACAAATACAACAAATCAATGTCCTTTCATACATTATTACATCCTTCTTGATTTACTCTTCGTGAAAGCTCCAGCATGAAAGTGACAAGTTGCAGGACGGAGTCTTCCATCACCCTTCTGTTTTATGGGGCAGTGTTTTCAGCAGCAGTGTAACGGTTTGGATCCGGCTTTCCCGCCGAATGCTCAAACCTTACAGTTTGCAGCCTCTCCTCCCCACACCCCCTCTATGAACACAAGGAAAAGGGAGAAGGGAAAAGCTACTGAAAACACTGAAATGACTTAACCAAAGCTGTATAAAAATACATATATGTGTTTACACTTATATACAATTAGAATACTATGTATGCAGAAGAAGGGACCCTGAACACCTCCCCCCCAAGAAGGGAAACGGGAAAACTCAAAACGGATATGCACAATCAAAATCCAGGAGCAACTAATAAAGAACTAACAAAAGAAAATCTTACTACTCTCTTTGAGATAGCAGAATTGCACCAAGTGACTGCCAGCACTCTCTGCTTCCCAAGGTCCACAAGGCCTCACTAGGCCACACATGCAGAACTGATAGAGAACCTGCTCCCAGATCCACCGGAAAGGAAAGAGAGGAAGAGGCTTCTCCCCCTTCTTATTTATACCTGGTTTACGTAAAAAATCGTATGGAATACTGGGAACATGACCGCTTCCTCGGTTACAACCTGGTTACCAAGGAGGGCCTAGAATCAAAACTACTACAAGCAGTTACTCATTTGTACTGCTTATTTGGTCTGATCCAAATGCCACTCCTTCAACACGATCATTCACTGCATGAACGTCACACCAGGAGCCTGAAAACACCACCTCTGCAAAGTGGGGAGCACCCTCAGCTGCCTCGGAGAAGCAGATGCTAGACACAGAGCCGAGTTCCAGGGTACCACCACAGACATCTCCTCTCCTCCTTTTCCAGCCTGAATTCCTTCTTTAGGACCCAACTGTTCTTTTCCAAGTAACTCCCAAGATGATTTTTCTTACCTGTTCCTGCAAGTAATCCACAACTGTAGACTCTGGGTTTTTCCCATCATACTGTTCAAAGACTGAGCGCATCGTGCCTTGAACATCTGTTTTTACCTATTTAAAGAAGAAAAAAAGATGCAGATGGTTTTAACATGAGCCATAAGAGTTTTACCTGGTGGAAAATCCAAAAGATCTGCGTAGTGGGGCAGGGGGGGTATTAAAAAAAACCAAAACCAAACAAACCAGGTATCAAGCCACGTGTTAGATAAAATTCAGGTAACACTTAACCAGAATCACATTATGCCTCCCTTAATGGAAGAGCCCTCATTTGTGCGCATCAACAACTGTTTAATCCAACTGAGAGACTGATGTGATGCCTGCCAAGTACTTTATGTATTCACCACAATCCAAACAAAGACACCCCATTCCCCCTTGCTCTGCAGGTTGCAGAATAGGGGATGAAGTACAAGAAAATTGGATATATTAAAAATGATCTAACAATGCAAGATCTTATCTTTACTTTTAGGCTGAGACAGAGATGCTAATTCTTTGCTTACCTTTTCCCTGTAAACAAATCCCAGGACAAAAGCGGATACCTCTGCAATAAAGATAACCAGGATAATGGCCAAGAACTGAAAATACAAGAGAGAGACTGTAAGGAAGAATTCCACAGCATTTGAACTCAACTGCACATTACACTTCTCATTAATTTATAGCAGTAAGATATTGTTATCTGCTGTTGCCTCTACAACCAAAGTAGTTTACAGATAATAACTTAGAACAGAAGAAGCTGTGGCTGCTGTGGATTCCTAGAAGTGTCCAAGGCCAGGTTGGACAGGGGGCTTGGAGCAACATAGTCCAGTGGAAGGTGTCCCTGCCCATGGCTGGGGATGGAACTGGAAGATCTTTAAGGTCCCTTCCAACTAAAACCTTCTCAAAACTTGGTGCTTTCCAGACTCATCTTCATCAGAGGCAGAGCCATGAGACTGTCCATGGCAGGGGGTATTGGTGTCACTAATAATTCAGCCTGTGCCTCACTCACCGTCACTCAGCGCGTCACAGCGCTACACAACTCACGCAAACGAGCAGTGCTTCAGTGGTATATGTCCTAACAATGTTTCACTTCCTGTTTTGAGCACTCCAAGGTTTAGCCTACCCCCTCCCACACCATGCAACAGGGTGAAGAAGAAGACACATACACAAACAAGCAACACTCACCAGCCCCAGACCAACTCGAGACTCCCGGAACGTGGCGCAGCAGCCGATAAGCCCAATGACGAACATCACCACGGCCACGCAGATGATGATCACGGCGGGCAGCACGGCGTACTTGTCCTGCAGAAAGTTGTCATAGCTCCTGTATGTGTTAATGACGTACGCCCCAACATAGCTCAGACCTGCCGCTGTTGCCTGAAATGCAAGAGAAAAAAATTATTAGCTGTTTTTTGTTAAGCATCTGCCCAGGAAAGTAAACATGGACCGTTTTGTAATAGGGCAATTATTATTGCAACTTTAGAAGGAGTGACTACAGTGTGCAAAGAGCTAGAAGGAAAAAAAATGCTGCATCTGAAACCACTAACCAAACTAGGTACCCACTCAAACTTGAACACAGAGAAGACAAAATTCACTGGACCATGCCTCTACTTAATAAGGCACCTCTTCAGCTGAGCGGAAATGCTGGAGCCTATCAACACGCATCAGACATTGTTCCTGCAGAAGGCCAAGCTCAAAATGCCTACCCAAGGCCACCTACATCCCACCCAGCGCAGCATTTGCAGGAATCAACTTACAGGATCACGGAATCAGTTTGGTTGGAAAAGCCCTCTGAGGCCACTGAGAGTCCAACCTGTGCCCGATCCCCACCCTGTCACCCAGCCCCACTGAGTGCCACGTCCAGTCATTCCTTGGACACCTCCAGGGGGATGCGTTGTTGATTTGGGGCATTTTTTTTTTTTGAGAAAAACTTGTCCTCCCCACTCTCTCTACAGCATTAACCACTACGGCAGGCACAAATGTTCCTGGTCTCAGCAAAACATGGTCCCTCCTTTTCCTGGAGGAAACATATTTCTGCAGCCTCTAAATTAATCTTTCCCCCAGAAGGATGTTTTGCTGATTGAGACCAACGCATATCAGTGACACCCTGGAGACTGAAGACTTTTATCCACAGTAGCGGCCTGAAAATAGCACTGAAAGACTCAGGCATGCCCTGCCAAACCTCATCAATGGCATAAAAAAAACTCTCAAGAGTTAGGAAAGCTCATCTACCCTCTATAATCCTGCAGCACAAGTAAAACGAAGCACCATTCATATTCAAATTCTGGAAACTTGAAGGAAACCAGTCTGTTTGTTTTCAACAGGCCACAGCAGGATTTCATCATCCAGCTCTGGAACAGTTCATTACTTCCCCAGCACTGTACCTTTTAATTACATCAAACACTCCTCATGCTGGAGCTAGGACTAATTCCTTTACCTAGTTTAGCTCTTTCCCCTCCAGCCTGGTCTCTTGCCTGCCCTTCAATTACCTCCAAGTGCAGGAACATCCTTTGTTTCAGACAGCTCCCATCCCACACCGTCGCATTTCTGGGCGATGCTTGTACCTCAGAATTACTGGGATAATATGCACCAAGTGGTTGAACCAGGATCAAACTATCCCTTAGAGACATTTAGTACATGCCCTGCAAGATCCTGCTGTGCTGGGGCTCATGCAGAAGGTCATCTACAAAGAATATCAGGAAAAGGAAAAGGATTGCCAGTTCTCAGGAGGTGTTTTTCTTCTCCACGTGCACTGGGTTTTCAGGTGGTGCTAATGATTAAAGCAGTTCCTAAAACTTCCTCTCATTGAGGAAAATCTTTCCCACTTCCCTGTCTGCAGGTGCAGAACAACCCAGGCTTCTTGCTTCCACCCCTTTCTAGGGATGCAGGGAAAGTGTGAGACCACTTTACCTCAAAAGGCACTGCTGCCTTCTCACTTCACCAGAGGAGTGAGGCATCCCGGAGGAGCAGCCACAGCTTCTCCTCCTCCAACACTGTTTTCCTGAACTCAAAAGCGGCAGCAGCACTAAAGGTGGGGCTGGGGGCACAGCACCGCCATCCTGCTTGGCCTTCAATTGCACCAAAAGAGCAAAGGGTATGACTCAAAGTGTATCCTGTATTTCTGGCCTGGAACGCTGGATGCATATCCACCTATTCTCTTCCAAATTAGCACCATCTGGACAAGGACAGCCACAGAGCAGGAAGCAAAGCTGCTTCTCTGGGCAACCTGTACCAGGGCCTCACCACCCTCACAATCAGCAATTCCTTCCCAATATCCCATCTAACCCTGCCCTCTGCCAGTGGGAAGCCATTCCCTGTGTCCTGTCCCTCCATCCCTTGTCCCCAGTCCCTCTCCAGCTCTCCTGGAGCCCCTTTAGGCCCTGGAAGGGGCTCTCAGGGCTCCCTGGATCCTTCTCTTCTCCAGGTGAACACCCCCAGCTCTCCCAGCCTGGCTCCAGAGCAGGGGGGCTCCAGCCCTGGGAGCATCTCTGTGGCCTCCTCTGGACTCGCTCCAGCAGCTCCGCATCCTGGGCCCTGGAGCTCCTCCACCATGATCACAGACACAACATGGTGATGCTTCCATCCACTGTGCTTGTACCCCAAAACCACAGGAAAGGCAGCACAGACTGAGCAGCTGGGGTACAAAATGGCATAAACCATGTTTTTGGCAAGTAAATCAGTCATCTGCACTCAGTAGAATCGTCATGTCAAAAGGTGCACAGCTAAACAGCCTTGTGACTCAATGGATGTGTAAACATGCGAAGTGTTCATCTTCAGAGGATGTACAGCCCTGTTCTTCTGCAAACCTCTGATTCTGGTCTTCACAAGTAGTTTTGTACTTATAAAGACAGTTTGCTCCATAATTTAATCTTCCTATAGCATGTTCGACAGAAAATAATCCCCCAGAATTTCCATTATCCATCTGCAAGCAATTAAGACAACAGACACATTCTTCATCTCTCATTCACACTCCCCATTTTCTACCCGTTTCCAGCGTGCTCAACACACAGTGCAAAAGCAGCAGCACAGGAAATGCTAAGGATGGACCTACTGTGGGTAACTAAGAAAAACCACGTTGCAACTAAAGGGCTACCACAAATTCAAAAAAAAAAAAAAAAAAAAAAAAAAAAAAGCTTGTGAAGCCAATTCACACAAGTCCCCTAAAGCCAAGACTAGCAAAGCTCCACAACAGCAATCGAACACGACAGGGTCCAGCGTTGAGTTCAAGGACATCAAATATAAAGCACTTTCACAGCGGGTTTTATTGCAATACTCAGAATTGCCTGGTTTCTGTCCAGAGACAAAACACAGCCAGCAAGAGGTCTATTTTAATTCTTCCAAGCAGAAAAAGGAGGTGGGCTCAGGTAAACACAGAAGACTTTGGGTAAAGATCTGACTTACAGCAAGCTGACATTTTGCCCCACAAAGTGAGGTACAGCCACTTCACCTATGGTTTTTAATTCAAAGTGAAGAACTCGGAACTCTGAAGAGCAGAGTCACTCAGGAGTGGAAGGCATTGCCAATAATGATCTGTTCCCTGATTTATTTTTGAAGATGAGTCCCAGAGACAAACTTTGAAAGCAAAGATGAAACGTAAATCAGAACTCTCTCCTCAAGCCTTCCCAGTACTTAAGGCAGGTCCAAAATCTGGTGGAGGGTTTTTTCACCTCAACATCACAAAACCTTCAGCCCAATCCTAGATCTAAGAGGAAGCTTCTCTAGAAGATAAGTACAACAAGAAATGTCCATTGTGCTGCTGGAGATAGACCTTGACTGAAAATTGTAAAGTACACCTGGTTCAACAGGTTTCTGTTGGATCTCAAGGAAAAAAACCCACAATCTCACAAACACAAAGGCCAGTTTGAGCAGCTACTTTTGAGGAGGAAGAAATCAAATATCCCCTTCTTCAGGATTAGTCACATTTTCAAACAAAATTATATACAAGGTTGCCATGATTACTCCAAGAAATTCACACTAGAAATTGTTATTGTTCTTCACAGTTGTTGTTACTGTCCTGCTTGGAGGTTGTGTTTCAGAGGAGTTCCGTGCATGGCAGGATCACACAGTGCAGGGGCGAGGCTCAGCCCACGGCAGCCAAGGAGTGACGCAGGGCAGGAGAACCAGTTCCCCTGGCCCACCAACGGCAAGCAGAACACCCAGACCTGACCCCTTCCTCCCCAGACTGCCCCAGCTGACTCATCGGGGAGCCCAGAAACACTGCTGGTGCTTCGTTACAACGCTGGTGACTCCCTTGAGACAAGATGCAGAGAGGAGGCAAGGGGAAATTTTGCAAGAAACCCCCTTCCCACGCCTGAGCGGCAAAGCTGTGGCCACCTCTGCTGCCTCACCCACCACAGCTCCCACCCTTCAGGGATGTAACACCAGAATTTTTGATCCCCCATGCCCTTGACGGAAAGCACAGAAGCTATTTCAGTGTGAAAAATGGACTCTTTGGGGCTGAGTGATACGAAAGCAAAGCCGTAACAACCAGGTTTCCCCAGGCTGGTGTCTGGGCAGGACCTGGGCTCGCCACGCTGACTTCACGCACCTTTTCCATACTCAACCCAGCCGGCTGTGCCAGGTATACACAGGTACATAC
>VZRE01008271.1:0-23260 GCA_013396775.1 Cephalopterus ornatus
TTCAGGTTTTAGGTTTTAAGGTAGAACACAATTAGGCTGTTTCAAGTGTAAGATAGTAGACACAGACACCACAAATACACATTACATATACATTCTCACCCACACATATGCATTTAGAGCACACAATTTAAAATCTAGAGCATTACTGTGGAACAGCATCCCTGGCCCATCTGCAGTGACTCTGCTTCCACTGACAAGGCTATGGTTTTCCTATTACTTTCTTTCATTAGAGAACACTCACAATTGGGCCAGATGTATTAAAAGCAGCCTGGAAGGGGGAATCCCCCTACCAAAGAAACAAACTGAGCAGAAACTCACAACTCCGGCTGCAGTAATACAACAAAGAGTCAAAAGGAGTAATTTCTTTCTCCAAGTGTCAAGCAGAAATCCAAAGCACTAACTTTTTGCTTTGCTCAGCTTATTTTCAGGTCTTACATACACAGATCCTGAAATGGTAAAATAATACCAGTTCAGATATAGGCTCAACTGACAACCCTGGCACTCTGTAATGTGAACGAATCTCCTCCTGTCCTGGGGTCACCACACAAGTTCTGTATAAGCTTATTTAGATATATTATTAAGCAACCTCAACATTTGTCCCTGGTATGTCCTCCTTTTTCACTAGCTGAACTGCAAAAGCTGCATTTGCTAAGCATCCTCTCTACAAGGCATTATCCTGTGACATTTTATCTGACCATTCTACAAAGACAGTACTGAAATACACTCATTCTCCATAGGCACAGTCTTAATTTTTTCCAGGAATGCAGCCACATAAAGATGGTTCTTCTACAGACTTCTTTCTTTGTTAATAATGCCTAAATTTCATATAGCTGAGTGCTCCGGTTTTCATTTTTTAAACAAACTTAATCCATAATTTACCTAAATAATATTGTCAGTCTGTTTCAAATCATGCTAGCAAGGGAATTTCTAAGCTTTCTTCAAGAAATGAGCCATAAATCAATCTTTTTTTTTGTCAACAATATAAATCCAATGGTCAACTTCCTCCAGAGGAACAAAGGCAACTTTCTGCTCCATTTTCTACAACACAGACCAAACCTTTGGTCTAAAGTTAGGGGCCAGACTTTACACTCTAAAATGGATACATTTCAGTAACTCCCCAAAACACTGATGGAGGACACACCCAGTACACCACCAACGAACCCTATCTTGATTTTAAAAGAAGGAAACAAGATTTCTTGTTTCAGCGCTCGTCCTTTCATCTGCGCAGTCCAAGACTCAATGAACAAGCAGAGTCATTACTGATAAGGCCAGACACTACTGCGCTCATCTTACCCGCTGCAACTCAGGCTGGGTCTACACTGTTACAAATGCTTTTGTCAGGAGTTCAATGGGTTGGCTGATATATCACAGCAAGAACTGTGAGTATAATTTTATCTTATAGCAGAAAGTGTGTTTGTGACAGTGAAGCTTATTTAGAAAGGAAAAAGATGGTTGGAGGATGTACAAAGGAAGATTAAACCACACTGCAACGAGCTGTAATCACTAAAGGCTAATACTGCCAATAAATGTCTCCTAGTACATATCTGCTTTAACACAGATTGTCTGCAATGCTCATCATTATTTCTGGAAAACAATCCCCTCTATAACATCCTGCCTTGAAATAGTACAGAGCTTACAAACAAAACTTTTTCCTAAGATGAAGTATAAAAATAATTTCTTGCAATTATTAAGCTTAGTTAGCTGCAATGGTTTTAGTGAGCAATCACAAGCTCTCTGCTGCAAGTCTTAACAGCTGTCATGGATGCTGAAGTGATGATTTCCTGACAAATACTGTCAACTTAATGTAAGTCCCATCTAGGGGAGAAGAGGATTATTTGTAGGGGTTTTTTTACTCTGGTCCCTTCCACAGAAACCACAGACATTTCTTTAAAGCCACTCTGCTTCCTTAACAATCAATGCTACTTTGGACTTCTCAAGCAAGAGCACAGAATCAACAACATATCAGATTATAACTCTCACTGTAAATTAATATGGTCCCTGTGAGTTCCTGTTGGTAGTTATTAAAGGTTGTCTCACAGTTTTAATTTTTAAAAGTGTGTGAGCAAATATTTTTTAATTAATATCATCCTTAATAGAAGTCTAAAGTAATGATTTTTATTTTTTTAAATGTAACAGGTCCTCATAGTCTAGGCTTGGATGCTAAATTATAATTGCAGGGACTGAAAATGCAGATACACAAACATGCCCAAGGACTCATCACCAGAGGTTATTCATGCAGATCAGAAATTACTACTTCAGTTTAAATAAAGACTAGATGCAAATATCTGAAGTATACATTGATATTTTAGAGCAAGTTGCATAAAATTTACTAATCCTTGTCACCTTTAACACGGCAAGACAGAGGTATGTGTTACGGGACAGACCAAATCATCCTCTTGAAAGTTACCTTAAATTGTCAACTAACTATCACATACCATATTCACAAGTCTCACTGGAACAAGTCTGAAACTGAACACAAAGTGAAAAAAAGCCAATGAACTTAGTGTTCTGACAAACTCTACAATCCTTCATGATGCTACTAACTTACTCACAGGAAAGCTGGCAGAAGGGAAAGCTCAGCTCTCAACTGATCCAGTCTACAGTCTTGTTTCCTAGCCCAGGAACTGAATAAAGGAGGTGAGGTTGAAAGACTATTTTCAAACTTGCCTACAGCTAAAAGCACCTACAACTTTGTTGTATGAGTCTATAAGAAAAATATTTGTCCTGCACAAATCAATTTTGTGCACTCCAGTCTGATTTCTAACAAGCCAAATCTCTCCCATCCTTTTTCATATAGGGAAACCCTAGGTAAAAAACCTAGGTAAAACCTTCAAAATAAAGAAAATATACCAGCAAGCATGTTCCTCTGAGCTCCTAGCAACCTCTGGCAGTAGGGTGAGGACAGGCAGACAGTGGCAGTAACACATAAAACCAGCACAGCAAGATTTACAGGAGAGGTCACCTCTCCAAGTCCTCACTGACTGTCTTTTAAATATGTGGGTTTCTGGTTACCTTCCTTCACCTCCTCCTTCACATGAGCAGAAAATATGATGAGAAAGAAACCAACATTTTGAGCTGTGCGATAAAATGAAACCTTTACAATTTCAGCATCTACCCAACACTGAAATATCCTAGCATTGGACTGGAAACCAGCTTCATATGAAGCATACGTGACAAATCTCAAACTTTGCAAAGTTTTGTGACAGAAACTTTGAAAATGAACTATCAGGGAGATCAAAACAAAAAAAAACACAAAGAAAATCAAACAAACCCCTAGAGTTAATATTCAAGGCTATTAAAGTAAGTGAATAGTGTCTGATCTTGTTCCCAGTAGCCACAAAGATCTTCATAGAAGCAAGAGCCAAATCCCAAACACCTTATGCTTCAGAAGCAGAGGGAGTTATAATAGTTCCGGGACAGAAGATGGCAAGGACATTTCAGATGCCACGCTAGCCTCTTGCAGGATAAAGCACTGCCTTTTTGCATGCTGTTAGGTTTTGAATCATGCAGTATAATCCTGGCCTAGGCAATCTTCTCTGCTTTGTAGTCTACCATGCCTGGAGATTCAGGTCACACAACAGTCCTCACTCTAGGATCACCCAGCTACTAGCAATATCAGTGCTGCATTTTAGATCTTCCAGGAGGTACATGCAGCCCAAGAGGCAAGGTAGGCCACTCCTGATGCAGTTTCATCAGGACAACCTGCGCAATACTGTTGCAATCTTTTGCCTTAGCTTAATTATCTTTAAGTAACCAAAAAATATCTTGTAGTTTGTTTACTATCCTAGCTGTCACCAGAATTTTGAGATGTATTTGCAACCAACATCTTCTAATAAACAGAGCCTCCTTAAGGTGAAGAAAGATTAAATACATCTTCTATGTCTCTGTGCCAATATCACAGCAGTCTGCAGATTTCGTATCAGTATAATATTTGCCTACGCATCACCTATAAAACCTAGAAATTAACTCCTTAGGACACAGGCCAGGCTATACAGCAAACAATTAGCTGAGTGCATCAATCTTCCACCTGTGAAATTTTAATATCAGCAAAGGAGCAACAGAAAGATATTCAGTCAGATGCAATCTGCTTAAGGGAGAAATGGCATCAAGCAAGAAAAAGTACGAATCAAAGCCTTATTTGCATTATTTTGGGAATTTACATCTAAAGTGCCATTTTATACAATATTAACTTGCATGCAAACTAAAAACCCTTCACTGTACAAGTGAATTTGCAAAGAAACTCTGAATTTTTTTTTATTTTAAAATGCTTTTTTCCCCAAAATCAAAGGTACTGTAACTGTAATTAGAACTATCCATTTCCCTTTTCTTATACTCTTGTATAACATCTACCACTCAGCAAAAGTACTACTAGCTCCCATGAATTTTTTGTTACAACGTACAGATATAAGTCCTGTACTACAGTTGGTTTTGTGCTTGACATTCTCAGACACAAGTTTCCAACTTCCACAAAAACAGAAGTAGGTCCATAAAGAAAGTATGTGCTCCCTGCAAAGGTTTCACATGAAAAAAATAAGTTTGCTGGGGGAGCAGTACCCATTAAACCTGAAGATCTTACCCAACATGCTGCCATAAAGTGTTGTAGCTCTTTGTACTCTAATTCCATTCATTAACTGAAAACCTTTACAACCCAAAAGTTTTACAAGAGCTTAACAAATTAAGGTAACTCTATACAGTCACTTGATTTAAAACATGTCCTGAAATGCAAATAATTAGTTACCACTTCTAGGAGGCACTTAAAATTCCCTTTGTGATGAACAATACATCTAGAAGTGAGAAAAGCCAGTTCATTTTGATAATGCTCCTTATGAAGAAAGCTGATCATGTTGTCCAAAGGATAATTTGGGGGGAATTGTAACTATGATAATGAAGTCTTTTCTATGGGGACAAAAGGGCTGTACAAATTTTAAAACAAACAACCAACCAACCCAACAATACAAGAAAACAGCAGTACAATTATACAATACTGCATTTTCAAGTAGTACTTGGTCAAGAACCTGGATATGGCTTTTTCTTTTTTTTTCGTCTTCAGTGCTGAAGCAGAAAAACTTCTTTTCCACTTGCTCAATTTTCAAGTTCTCTCCTGCACATGGTGACCTAACACCAGGTCTTTTCCTCAGCATTACAGTGTCAGTGTTATTCCTAGCTGCTGATCTTATTAAGAAAGATCTCATGTTTAACACCAGTTGGGAAAAAACAGTTTCAGAAAGGATGGCTAGGACCAAGAAGCCTTCCTGAAACTGCCTTAAAATCTGCTGGCTCTCTTCAAAAGAAGGCTGAACAAACACCCCCTTCCCTTCATCTTCATCTGAGGTCCCTTCTCTTTTCTGGTAGGCACACAGTATTTTACTGAGTATCAAGACAACTAAAATTGAAAAAATTAAAGTAAGTTTTAGTGTATGAATGTGAGAAACGAGAAGCTCAAACCTCAAAATGTATGTAGGAGATGGCTGGTAAGAATAATCTAGACAGTTCATATTTTAATGCCTTCTTAGATGAGAATAGGAGAGTAAAACATTTCATTTTTACTACATGGGACACTGCCAAGAAAATGCATTCTTCGTGACTATATATTGTGCTAGCTTACACAATTCTTAACATTTCATTTCCAAGTAGGCATTCTCATGTTTTCAGCAAGATAGATACATTTAATAAATATACATACCAAAACAGAAGAGACGAGTAGTTTGGTACTTAAATCAACTTGATCATGAAATACTTACGTATGCTACTTTAGATCAAGTACCTTTGACAATTTAACTTTGATGAAAACCTGAACTTGTTGATAAGGATGACCTTCGTGTAAGTTTTGCTGCTAAATCATTTCTTTTCATGAATTAAAATCTTATAAAACTGTATCTGAAATAAACATCAGTTGAGCATAATAGGAGATGGATTAGATTGCAGGAAAATGAGAAGGGCTTCGCTTTTCCAAGTTTCAGATTTTATTAACTGCTCTTAGAATTTGTTATGACTTATTCCTACCACTGTTTGCCAGGCAACATCATGAAACCTAAATTACAGCTGTTGGAGGGGTTTTTTGTTTTGGTTAGTGGGGTTTTGTTTGGGTTGGGGAAGGGGGTTTGGTGTTTGCTTTTTTTTGAGTTGTTTTAAATTTAGGCATACTGAAGTGTTTCCTACTGATTTAATCGTCAATATGAAACAAGTTACAAACTTGCTTTACCTTTGATCTATTTGATTTTTCTTCTTGTATTTTCCTCTTGGTGTGAAGTACTAGAAAGAGTGAAAGAGTATACAATCATCTAGTATGGATCACTGAGCACATTACTGTCCAGAATCAGAAAATACAAGTACTGTTCTAAAAAAAGACCAACTGGCTTCACAACAGTGTGTTATTCCTAACTAACAAGAATCTTGATCTCTCTGGTTACAAGCCAAATCGAAACCACCCTGATTGTGTTTTTTCTTCCTTTTTCTCTCAGTTTTGGGATGGTGGGTGGAAGGAGCATGAGCATTACACTTTTCTTGCACTCTTAAATGGTTTTAGAATCTAATAAAATGAAACTAACAGTATCATTAGCTCCAATTTACAAGTTGTAAATACACAGGAAAAGCATAAATCCATTCGTCTGTTACTTCCAAAGCCTGAAATATATGTAACGGAAACCAAACATCTTTTCTGTTTTTAAATTGTCAAAGGACTATTGACATTGTGGAAGAAAATATTCAAGATATAGTATTTTTATGAAGTTCAGGAAAGAAGACATGTTTTGCAGAGATTTTTCTTCTTTTGGAGGAAAAGAGCCAAACAAACTAGAATGCAAAGAAGTGGCACGCAGCTAAACACAACCCTCATCTTTACAAATAAAAAAGGCACTGATCCTCCCTAACCTAAAAAAAAAGTTGGCTTAATAAAATATGTGCAATGGCAGTACAATAGATTAATTTTCTTGCTTGTTCAAGAAAAAAAAAAAAGATATTATAAACATGTTCTATACCACAGACTAAAAAAAATTGTCAGAAGATTACACAGCATTAGTCTTCCACTTTGAGAGAGCCAAACACTTATCACAAATGACTACCTATGGGATAACCTCGAACTAACCGTATCACCAAAAACACCACTGAATTTTGCATTTTTGGCAAACACTACTTTGTCCCAAGAATAGAGAAAAAAGATTATACTGTAAGCCACGTCCAGAGACTCCAACAACATCTGAGAAAATTACACCAGTTCTAGAATGGACTAAGCCAAAACACAGGATTTTTTAAACAGAAGTTCCCTCAAGGGGACGGAGAGGAACCTTTCTGTAAATTTTCTGGTTAAGTGCCAAAACATATGTCAAATTGTTATTAATACAGTATATTGATTTATCTAATTTCTTCAGATGTTTCAATAAAGCATGAATATTAATAATGATTAAAGCGCCAAAAATTACTTGACACGTCAGAGAGGCACAAGTCTGACTGTCCAAATGCAGCTGATGGTCTTTGGAGCAAAGCAGATGGTATTAGGTTTCACATAAGAACTTCTTCGTTTCTATTAATCTTCTGTACTACTGCCAAAAGAAGTTTCTAATACTTTTTTAAAAGTCTGATGATTCCTAGTTGTTCACAAACCATTATGAATGCAATTTTAGAAGTGCAAATTGTTTGCAAATCACACTAATAGAAAGTGAAGCAAATAATGCAAACTGGCTTAGGATAACTTCAATAACAGTACCATCACCTATTTAAAATCATTCAACAAACAAGAAATAGAACAAACTTTGATATTTGTAACTACTTTGTTTTAACAAAGACTTACCCTCTTCCAGGATCTAAGGCAATTGCTCTGGGTTGATCCAATTCTTGCCAAAACAAAACTTTTCTCAGTGATCCATCTAAATTAGAAACCTCAATCCGATTTGTTTCAGAATCTGTCCAGTATAATTTTTCTCCCAGCCAGTCACATGCCAGCCCATCAGGTGACAGAAGTCCAGAAATGACCACATTTTGTACACTCCCAGATTTATTGAATTCTGTTCGTTTAATGGCTTCTTCACTGACATCGCTCCAGTAAATCAACCCCTTTACAAACACAAAGTCCACTGCTGCTGCATCCTCTAAGCCACCCACGATCACAGTGGCATTCTCCTTCCCGTTGGCAGCATCCACCAGTCGCAGATCACGTCGGTTCGCATACAGCAACAGCGGGGCAGCTTCAAATAGGAGAAATAAGGGGGGGGGACACACAGACAGATGTATTAACATCACTCATATTAACTGTAACTTGCACTATGATGGTGCATCAGGCCATTAGTAGCTACTAATGTAAGAATAATTTTTAAAAATAAGAAATGGTGGGGAGACATTTAGAAGTTTGACTAAAAAGCAATGACTTAAAGCTTTTCTACTTTGTCATAAGCCAAGATCAGGTCTTCATAACAGGCAGCTCACTATTCTGGGTTGTGCATTATTAAAATAGCAATAAAAAAGAAGGGAGAGAACAAAGAAAATGGGGGTTTGAAGTGCCCAAATGACACTGTTCTGTACAGAAGGACATTTAAATAAGAATAACGAAGACAAGAGTAAAGCAGTTTTCTAAGCACTCAGTGCTGGCTCACTTAAGCAATGTTTATTTTTCTTTATAGAATTTAGTAATATACACATCACTTCAATAACACCATAATTCATGTCAACTTTTCAAAGCCACCTGCATGTTGATACTCCCCAAAATTATATATCTCAGACATTTTACATATAATACAAAATATTCAAAATTCATTGCATAGTATGAGACAAATGTTGGTTTAGAGTGTCAAAAATGGTATGAGGAGGTAGGGAGAAAAATAACGCTACAGTATGGACAACACTGAGTTCTTTCAAACTCAGCTCTACCACTCCTGTTAAGTTCTCTAACACAAAGCCTTTATTTTGTAGGCTTTATTTGCTTGCTCTGTCAGCTTCCACAGTATATTTTTCATAACAACACCTAAGATGACTATTGTGAAACAGCAACCATGAAAACAGATAGTTTCTTAAATGAAATATGCCTGCTTAACTGTCCTTAATCATAAGCTATATATAGCATGACGCAAATCCCAGCCTCATTCCTTCAACAAAAGGTTACAAAAAATACTACGTTTGTATAAGGCAGTCACATCCTGTTAAATTGACTATCAGAAAACATTTCAACCTTTCCCTGCCTTTACTCAGAAACTGTAGCAACAGAGCACTTAGAGACATACTATGAGAGCCACACTAAATGCTCTTCTGCCTGTAACCACACAAATTTCACTAGGAGCTTGCAGATTTATTCATCAGCATAGATGGGCACTTTAAACTTGCAGAAGGATGTATGTCCTAAACAAAAGGTTTTCATTTATAGAGACAAAGATGTCTCAATAACATCAAGGCCACACTGCCAGAAGAGATACAGTCCCTTATATGAGAAACTCGCACTGAAATTAGAAATATTAACACAGACATGAATTCAAAAGCTAGTTTCAAAAATAAACTACTCCCCTTTGTACCACAAAACAATTTCTCAAAGGCACAGTCATATATGAATTGGGAGAAGATGAAAGAACTGAAAAGTTCCTTCATCTACCTCCAATTAAACGAGTTCTGCTATATATGTTTAGGGGTGGTTTGGGGGGTGAGGGTTTTGTTGGTTTTGGTGGGGTTTTTAAAAAATTAATTGCTTAGACTGTCATCCTAAATTTAGAAACAATGAATATAAATTGATTTATGATGATCTTTAGACAGAAGGAGGGAGGGGTGAAACTTTGTTGGTTTTAATAATACCAGATTTGCATTTTTATTTTTCCCTCTCTAGAAAGCAATTTTTTCATTGTACAAGAACCCATTCAATTTAGAGATTATCTTTCCATGAAGAAGCAGTAGACTTTTTCAAATTAGAAGTGGAAGCTTCATATTAAGAAAGTTTATTATTACCTTACTTTGCTATCTCCTTCCCTTCCTTGCATAATTTCCTATCCCCTAAGATTTAAAATTAATTACAACAGATTTTCTTGAAGTGCAGGTTGCTTATGCTTTTTCAAAAAGTATTCAGTAGACTGCAACGTGTAAAAAACAGTAATGCAATAAAACCATCTATTTTTTAAAGCCTGCATACAACTCTAACCTGAAAAAATCTAGCCAGCTCAATGTCATCTAGTGCACCACAGGAAAGTGTGCAGCCAACTGGCAGAGCTTTCTCTACTAAGACAGCATGCCTAGCATTTGAAAAAAAGTAAATCCACACACAAATGAGTACAACCTCCACGGTTTCAATGGTACATGTTACATAAATGATGATTCAGAAGAAACACAGCTACACCTAGGATGTGTAGCTTCATGTAAATTGATTCAAAGCCACAACTTGTAACGCATTCCGTAGGGCTGGCAGATGAGGATGCAAAGCTTTCCAATGTGTTGCGACATTCAGGAATGAAGCCTGCATCACCAAAATTATAAAAAACAGGTTTGTTCCCCTACTGCCTCGAACCCTTCCTAGAAAACACAGAGGCTTCAATGTCCTATAAAACCCAGTTACTGAAGTTGGCAGAAGCATTAGTACCTAGTTTCACCTTTGCATTTACTTCACTCAGACAGCAACACCAAAAGGAAAATTGTGCCAGAAGATCCCATCCTGTCCCAACTTTGAAAGAAGCCCAGGACACTGAAAAGATGACTTTCTTGAATAATCAAGTTATGAACTATACTAATAACTTAAGGGAAGAAGTCCAAGAGAAACTCCTTTCAAAGCTAGGCCTCAGTGGTTTTTTTTAAGAAGCTTAACTCTTTACATGTTTTTATTTCTCTCTCTATAGACACCATAAAAGCATATATTGTTAGTGCAACAAGCTATGATACACTGAAAAGAAGCACACATTTTTAAAAGAAAAAAAACATTCACCTTGGAAATCAAAAACTGAAACAGTAGTGAATCTTACCATGTCCTCTATCACCTGAGAGGTCTACATGCAGTTTATTCTTTTAATTCAAGTACCCAATGCAAAGTAAAAGCAATGCTTATTTATAAAATAAGGGTGGGTTTGTATCCACTAGCAGGAAAAAATGTTCCCTTAAAGAACATAAAAGTTACAAAACCTCAAGTTTAGCACATTTCAACTGCAACAAAAATAAATCATAAGAAACTCCTGCCAGTAGTGATCACTGAGCCTATAACTGCTTCTTAACTCAAATATTCACGTAAGACCTTTCCTAAGTTTACCATATTCAATATTAAAGTTCATACATTGTCTTTTTTGCCTTACCTTTAACAACTAGAATTCTCATTGCCTTCTTCTCACCGCCAAACTCCAGTTCTTGTACCACGTATTTCTCTTGGCTGCAATTCTTGTCACTCCCCCTAGCATACTGAAAGTTGCTCATCTCCAAGATACTTATGTCTGGTTTCCCTTACTCTTGTTTACTTCAGACTTGCTTTGTACATCTGACTTGTGAGCATCTGCTACAGGCATAAAAATACTGCTGCCCACAGGATGCAATGTGATGAACCAACATAAAACAATCACTTCACCAGCTAAAAATGTTTTTTAATCTTTTGGGTGTTTAAGTAGCAACTTTAAGCTGTCAGAAGTTGTCATGCTTTTCTTTAACTAGTCCAGTGGCCTTTTCCACAAATTCCCACTTCCTCCTTTCCACCTTCAACAATCCAAGACAGCTCTGAATGCCTCTCTTTTACTGACATGGGGTTTAGCCTGGTTAAAGCAATTAGCATATGTTCATTTTCCTCAAACTCTTTTCCCTCATTCCTAATCCCCAGCAATGCTGCTTTACCCCCTCACTTAGTTAAGGGCCCCTCCCCAAGCTGATTCAAACCATTACGTCAGTGAAAGATTTGACTGGGTTAGCAAGTTGAATTAACTCAAGAAATGGTCCAGCAAAATCCAAAACTAACATAAGGCAACCAGCAGGGAGCTGGAAGGGGGAGCAGCCCTCCCCCCTTTCACTGGCAGCCTGCTAGATCTGCTCAAGATGTGACTGCAGCCATATCCTTTCTCCCTGGCTTCACTTTCAGCTGTTGGTTCCTGACCTCTAATGCCTGCAACTAGCAGTTTTACCATATCATTAGCTCCCATGCAGGGAGCTAAACCAGCAGAAGAGTACTGAGCTGAGCTCTCCCTACCACCTGCCAAAAAGTAGTTTTTAGCCAGCCATCATCCAGAACCAGTTCAGAACAAAAATCAAATAGATATAAGCAATCGCACACCAGGGAAAGGAAAGACTGCATCAGCTTTTTTAATTAGTTGAACCAATTGTTCGTGAACCTCCAGTCAAGGAGCAGGACTCATCAGACTAGAGGTGGCCACCGTAAATTGTGGCAAGCTGTCACAGAATCCCAGCATGGCCCAGCTCACATTGTGGAAACCATCAAGAAATCACTGACATTTGGGAATGAAATATCCATGCAGTAGTCCAATGGTAAGAAACGCATGGATTGTCACACTGGAAGAAGACGTCACTGAGCTGGAAAGAGGATACTCAGCTCATTGGACTATCCTATTCTGTCACTCTTGCAGTATGCCTGTATCCAAAAATTTTCCAGCTCCAGTTTGCAGAGAGAAACATGCTGGGAGAAATCTTGTTCAGACTCCTGTTCTGCACCTTTCTTTTTAGATCTTGCTGAAGAACTCTGAGCATCTAAAGGTGAATTAGTACTGCCAAGCATACTGCCATAAGGATGGCAAACATGGAGAAAAAGGGGAGACACAGTGATGAGATGTACCAAGCAAATACATTCTGACCTAGATGAGGCACAGTAAGGTAGAAGGATTCCAGATGCCTTGCCAGAGTGACGTACACGCACATTCAGCCCACAAGAGAAGGAAAAGCAGAGAAACAGGCATATACAACCAGCAAAGAACATTAATTGCAACTCCTTAAAATCATTCAAAATACAAAACTCCCTGCATGTAATACGATAACCATCCCCAAGACGTCCCACAGAGAACCAAGGCAAGTACATAATGAAAAGTCTCTGGACTGACACATGCATTCTGGAACTGTCAGTTGTGAGGACTTCCTTCATTCCCCAGGTTTCAAATTTCTTCATCATTCCTCATGCTTGTAAGGAATCCTGTGTATTTATTACCTGTGAGTGTTTGAGCTTTGCTGCTGAGTTTAGAGAAGCAAAATGACAAAGCTGAGGTAGCATTGGGAATAAAGGCTGGGAGACTTGTATCAAATAAGAAGAGAGGTAATTTGAAAATTAAAATAAATGTTTCCAAAAGTAGGGAGCCAGCCTCAAGAAACTTATACAGCCATGGTTTGTATTTTCAACCAAACAAAAAAATCACAAGGAAGTACATAGGAGTTTTTAGTACAACAAGCAACAGGCCAGGATTTTGCACCAAGTTCTCCATCACAGCACTTCCCAGATTTATTCCACACAATACACAATTCCATACTTTTTTTTCCTAATAAAACTAATGAATTGATTTACTCCATTCCACTTGCACTATGAACAGAGAGCACTATTCTCTCTGAACCTCCTTGTTCTCACAAATATACTTGCAGGACACAGCAACTAACCAGGCATTTAGTAAACAAGTATGAGGAAGCCCAAATTTGGCAGAAAGAACCTTTTCTCATCTTTTCAGCTAACTTTAAGTATATTCTCCAAGTTAAAGACATTCAAGAGCTGTTCAGATGGTAACTCAAAAGGTCACAAGAACAGTCATGCTTGCCAGTGAATGAGATAAATAATCATATCAAGTGCAAAAGCAAAAACATCAAGCAGCAGCAACAACAGCATCTGGATTCTGCACCAAGCTTTGCCATTAGTTTTGCAAGCCTTTGGCCATATCATAGCTATAGAGACCAAGACATACTGCAGGACTAGGTGGTAAAAAAGCAGTAAGCCATCCTTTAGCCTGCTGAATAC
This sequence comes from Cephalopterus ornatus, assembly GCA_013396775.1. Lineage (NCBI taxonomy): Eukaryota > Metazoa > Chordata > Aves > Passeriformes > Cotingidae > Cephalopterus > Cephalopterus ornatus. Next base: position 13,877 of record VZRE01008271.1, read on the forward strand.
AGGGGGGGGAAAAAATCTTATTAAAGAGATAGAAGGATGGGAGCAAGAGAATGAGAGGAAGAAAAAAATAAAAAGCACCACAGGGAAGGACAGAAATACCAGGTCCAGGCATAAAAGCCAACACCCTTGTCAGACTACAGCAAAAGTCATCATCATCATCATCATCATCATCATCATGGCTAGGCTTCGCGAACGAAGATTTGTGAAGGACTCTACCCACGCTTGCTACAAGCGCACTGATGGCTAAAAAGGCCAATGCGAGATAGACACGTCCGGTTGCAAAAGGCACAGCAGAATGGCTCCCCAGGTGGTACTGAAAGGACACGGTTCTTTCTGCGTTGCCTTTTCTCCTCGAGAGTGATCCTGCGTGTATTTTCAAAAGATATTGCAGCATTGTGAATAGTGTGTCTCCAGGCCTCCCGATTGGAGGCCAGAGCAGACCAGTGGAGAGATTATGTAACATCCACTGGAGAGATTATGTGACCAATACGTCTGTTCTTGAACAGGCAGCAGTTACGAGTATTGAGGCCATGTTACTGCGAATGCAGCTGCGTTGGGCAGGGCACGTCTCCAGGATGAAGGACTACCGCCTCCCTAAGATTGTGCTCTATGGGGAACTTGCCACTGGCTGCCGCAAGAGAGGAATATTGCCACTGGCTGCCGCAAGAGAGGAGCCCCGAAGAAGAGATATAAGGACTCCCTGAAACAACATCTCAGCCTTGGCCATATCGATCACAGCAAAAGTACATATGACTGAAGCACACCATGAAGTTCTGGCCTATCACAAGCAAATAACTTTCTGAACGGAAGGCATCACCTGCCAAATCATCCTGCTGGCAACAGAGCCTTAGAGGATTACCACATCATATCTCTTCTCAGTGTTAGGTAGTACACTGACATCAATCTTCTGTCCACCTTTCTGTAACTCTTACTTCTCCTCTATTCCCACTGCACTCTCATGAGGATAAAACAGCACTTTAGAGGCTGACATTTTCCTAACTTTATATGCTGAATCTATCTTGCTGACAACAGGATGAGCACAGAGCTATGCTCCCTGGTCAGGCAGCTGCTTTGCCATATAAAACTACCACGTTCTTCCATTACCCTTCTGTTTACAAAGTAGCAACAAAATAAAGGTGATCTGGTACTTTCCAGGGCCAGCAGCAGACTCTGGAAAGCAGGAAAGCTTCTTAGGGATAGGTAATCAAGTAATACCACGATACATGTTAAGGTCTGCAGAATTTCAACATTATACTTCCCATTTCCTCAGGTGTTGTCCTAATCTTCCTTCAACACTCTTTCAGTTTCTCAAACAGTTGTCAGAATAAAGTCGTACCAGTTCCACACACATTGGCAATACTTCCCTAAGTTCTATTGGCTGATGTTTAAATTGACACAATCTGTTTAATGAAAAAGTCAGCAAGCATCTTTGCTCATGCAGAAAATGAAATATTGTTTGGCTATATCATACCAATTAGAGTCCCACATCTGAATAGAGATGATATTTTGCAAACTAAACTTGCAAGCAGTATGATGACAGATAAGATGACCAGATGACAATGAAACAAAACATCACCTTCTAGCACCATAATTTCCTATAGCGCTTCTAACAGTAAAGGAACAAGCCAAAAGCCTCTATCGTATTCCTCAGGAAGCTGCTGAAAGTGACTGTGCAGTATCCCTCCAGTGAATTAGAGCACTGAGACACAACACTGTGAAGCTGTGACAGCAGCAGCCCATTTCCCAAAGCGTAGAAAGGCTAAAGGCTGCAAGATGTACCTTGTACATCCTTGCAAGCTTAGATGGGAATGCTCCAAAGTTTACTGCTACTCTGGAGCAATTGCAGTTCCAGCAGTTCCAGCCTGGACAACACACATTTGGGGGTGCACATCCAGTCAAAACTGGGAGTTTTTACTCACAGTCACTCCTACCAGCTCACTTACCTCCATAGCTGGAGGACCCTAGTTATACTGGCAAACAGCATATGGGAATAGCTCCAGCCAAGGGGTCTCACCTCTTGATAATAGTTCCAGGTGGACCAAAATACCCACACCCTGAATAGCAGCACACTGGTTTAACTTCAAACAAATAAGGACTTTCTCCACACTGACAAGCTCATAGGCATTGAGCTACTCTTAGATGACTTTTTCAACAATTTATCCAAAATGGCATGCCAGTCAAAAATATACTTAAAAAACATATCTTCATTCAAGTCTGTCAGTTTGTCTTGCCACGTAAATACCAAATCAAACAAAATAACTCATTTTTTTCCGTTTTGTGGTTGGGTTTTTGTGTTTGTTTAGATTTTTGAAGCACTATCAGGAAATTGCAGTCAAGCATGAACACAGAAATTAGCACAAAAAACCCCAACCAGAGGACAGTGACCCACAGAATGGAAAAAGTTGCCAGCACTGATGAGTACGCCATAAAAGTAAATGACCACCCTCATTTGGGACATAATAGTGGGAATGATTTGAGCTATGGGGAGGGAGGAGTAGCAGTACTACCTGGAAGACTTATCGCACTTATCTACAGTTCTTTAACAACCAACTCCATGGTTGTATCAGCTGTATCAGTGATGCAGTGATCATATGCAATTATTTCTTTGTGGCAGACTTCGCAGCTCATGCTTGGCAAACAGCATCTTTGTCAGTTCATCCACTATAACAAGAATCCAGAACAGAAAAAGCCGCATCTCCTACTACAACACTTTTTTCCAAACAAGTTCACAGATTTTGTTTCTCCTGTTCTTCAAGACAAGGCAAAATTAACAATTTTGCAAAAATATGAAGAATTCACACTGAACTAAGAAGATAGTACTGTTAAGAAAATTGAAAGAAAATCAGAGTGCAAGTTTAAAACAACTTCCCATCAGCCAAAATAAAAAAGTTTCTCAAACCAAAATTACACTTCTAACATTCAAATTCTTAAGACTACTAAGTTTACTACACATTAATATAATCAGTAACAATCCATTTCAAATGAACAGCTAGGGATTGGTTTTAATGGGTAAGGAAAGATGTGCACATACTTCAATAATTTAATCTTGTCTTTTTCTTATTGAATGGGGCTAATTTCTGGAAATCCAAAAGAAAACCAAAAACTCATAAACACAAACCCATCCAACTTTGAATTGTCTTACCCACTAATTTTATCATTACCTACACAGTAAAGGGTAACTGTTGAGCCTCAGTTAAGTTTCTGAGTTATTAGAACATCACTGCATTTTCTAAATGGACATAATAAGAGTCACTACAAGGTTTACAAATTCCTACTTTATTATTCTTAATACTCCTTCTCCATGTGTGGACAAGACCATTCTTGGATTTCCAAAGTGTTAGTATTTTAATCAACACTAATACTTTGACTATAAGCAAGAGTTTTATTCCCTGCTTTGACAGAACAACTAAGCGAATGAAGTTTGAAATTCTATGACACTTTACATTTCTGTTACCTTAATCTCCAGAATTCCAGCAAACACATCAGCCACTTTCTGGAAGCCTGAATTCTCTGACAATGGACAGAGGAAAATCCTCATTATTGAGGAGTTCTGGAGGCACAGACAGTTTAAAAAACCCAGCAAAGTATATACAAACTACGTTTTTCCTCTGGGAACATATTGGGAAGGGAGAGGAGGGGAGTAATAAGGAGAAGAATATAAAGGTGAACATTACAGTTCAGTATCATAGAGAAAGAAAACACTTTTAGATTAAGCAAAATTATATAGCTCATTGATTAAAACTTTGTCTCAAATATAATTACTTTTCAAACCTGACATCAAGAGCTCACACGTGACCTTCATAAACAGAATTAAAACTATAATCCCATTTTTGCCACACTGATTATATCGTAAGAGAGTAATACTATTTAGGTAATGTGATCCTGTAACAAGATACTAAAAAATCTGCCTGAATGTTGCCATTTTCCCATGTCTGTTTATATTAAAAACATTTCCTTATTGTTCTCTCTGTACAAATAATGAAGATTGAAAAGCATTCAATCTTTTAAACTGATATGTTTCTTTCTCCAAATAGTTTATAGCATTTTGCAAAGGAAATAAAGTATTACTAACTAAACCATTGCTTCTTTTAACCTAGACTGGTTAATTTCTTAAAAGTATATTAAGAATAAGGTATTACAGGAAAAGGTATAACAGTATTATCATTCTATTCATAGACTGGTATGTTTGACTCCATTTCAAAACTGGTAGGGAACAGTGCCAATTACATTGAAACTGAAAGGTCTGTAGCAAGATAGTCATAAGGAGAAAAATAAAATTACCCTATATTCATAACCCTTTCACAGGACAAAAAAACAATAAACTCATTTCTACTTGCAAATACGAGCACTGTGTTCTGACTAGGTTTGTCCACGTGGAGCAAATAGCAAGCCTGTTCATACTGTGAATCTCCTGACATAAATATTTATAAACCACAAGAATATCTAGAGAGTTTAATGAAGGCTCTCTACCTCAGCTTGCTTGCCAAACATATAAATTGGAAGAGATTATTCCATATTTAGGGTGTCAATGTCCAGTATTTTTGTACAATCTATTAAAGATCCAAAATTTTCCCCTTCCAAGCCTTAGACAGTTACCACAGAAGAATGACACAGCATCTTCATTTAGAGCCCTGTGTATTCTGTAACTCTGCAAGTAGCACACATTCTGAAACCACACGTGATGTGTAAGTTGAAAAACTAAAGGTTATTAGGAGAGAATGTATTTCTTTCATTGAACAGCAATTACACTTTAGGAGAATCATCATTACAAAGTGCTTGGCACAGAAGAAGTGCAAGAACTCACTGGGTGCTCACTGTAAACCTCCAGTGCTCACCAACAGTCATCTTCGGTGAGCCACAGCATTTAGGTTCAAGGCCTCACTTTTAAGTTAGTAATGCCAGCTATAAATGTGAACAGACCATCCCTGAAGTCTGCAAGGCAGTTGCATACTTCCATATCTTTCTAAGGAACTTAAATCACTTGCTGGTAAAAGTCCATCTGGGGGAAATTCCATATCAACATAATACTGCCTCACTGGCAACAACCACTTTCAAAGTACAAATGGCCCCCACGTGCCACCAAAGAAGTGGGTGGCACTCTACTACCCGAATCTCTCAAGTGAGTGCGTTGAAATGTGAGGGCTCCCCAGCAGGAGAACTGAAGAGGAGCTGAGCACACTCCCAGACATGGCCGAGCCACCAGCTCAGACAGAAGCAGGAGCATGCAAAAAAGCTTTAATTACAACTGCATTTCTGGTGCCACTCCACAATAACACATACCCCTCCCTAGAGTACAAGGAACTGGACTCTTCTGAAGAAACCACCATCAAAGCAACCCAAGTATTTAACATTTCATAGGAAATTAATGAGGTTAAATACAGTGGGGACAAAGAATATAATATTTAAGTCTGCACACTGGCTGCCAGAGGAGATGAATGGTGACAGATCAGAAACTGAGACCTGTTTCTCCCCATCTTCTTCTCCTGGCCCATCCCCTCAGAAGGAAATAAAAATATCTTTGCTCTACTCAATTTGAACTAAAGTAAATTCCATATCACATGCATTGCAGCAAATATTTTTAATGCTGGCATCATTATAAAGGTGGAATATAGATGTCCAAAGGAATCAAATTTCTCCAGCTTCCAATGAGAGAGTTTAAAAGGTTCCTATAAGCCCGATCCTGACCTATCTTCCTGAAAAATAGAAAAACAAAACAAAAAACCCTTCTACACATTCTACAGTTTCTAGCCAAATTCCTTACCTAGAACTCAGAGAATGCTGATTGTATCAATTCACTAGGGAAAGGAAACATGAACACAGTTCATGCCCCCCTAACCATTAATGCTGTGAAACAAGAACAAAGCTTTCCCCCTGATTATCTTCATATAACTCGCACTGAGGGATCCTTTACCTGCATACACCTCTGACCAGATATGCAGAGTTTCACCCTATACCCAGAACTTCCCTATATCTTCAGTGCACCTTGCCAAAAATGCTACTTCACCTTACCTCCAAGACATGGAAAAAAATGCCATCACACTGAGTCCTAATTTTTCAGTTTTAAATAAAAGCTACAGCAATCTGATGGTAAGTGAACTGTATCACAGATGCAACTCCAAAAAGTATTAAAGTAATGATGGATTTTATAACATGTTAGATCACATTATTCTTAGACTGTTTTATGAAGAGATGAAAGAGGAAAATGCATTGGAAATAATGGCAGACAAAAGCACACTGATTTCTGAGGCATCATATAATGAAGAAACATGACTAGAAAATGGCTAATTCAAGCTGGGGTGAAGAAATAGACCACTTAAGTATTGTACAGTCCAAGGTAAAGTCCAAGACTTTTCACCTGAAGGCACAAACCACACTGGAAACACCACACTTCATCTCTAACCTGAGTGCTTCAGAAGTAAAAACCTACTCCTTGTCCCCTTCTCTGACTTCTGGTAGAAAAATACATGCACACACCACCAGTTATAGCTTAGCAAGTCTTGAACATTAAGCTCTTCTAAAAACATGCAAACGAATCTACCTAAAATCTGCAAAAAAGCAACGATCTGTTTATGAAAATCAAGAAAACACAGATCAAAACCAATTAAAACAACAATAATGGATTAAAACAAATCCTCTTCCGAATGCGTAAGAGGAAAGTGTAGTTTTAAAATGCCCATTACCAAAAAGGCATTTTCATTTCTTTGCTAACTGACCTTAAGCACAGAGGTCTGCAATATTCAGTAGATATGCACAAACATCATTTATAAGATTCCTATTCAAACAAGAGCTATTATGCATTGTCTGCATGATCAGGGTTTAAAACCAAAACAAAACTGCAATTGCGTGCTCACTGGAGAGCTATTTCAGGAAGAAAAGCAACCCATGAATACTGGTAGAGGAATAACTCTCTACAACTTTTTAAAATTTGAAACCTCAGTTTCACAGCCACCTGTAGGTGTACCCTTATGTCACTGCTTTTGCCTCTTTGTGGCTGTCAATTATCTAACAATTACCTATCTGATTGGTTTCACAGCTATCCCGAAGAACACGTCAAAGCTGCCATGAAACAGCTTTAACTCCTCAACGTACCTCAGGGAGCAGCTTCAAGAATCACTGCTGATGGTCAGGGGCCAAGAGGGGGGAATAGGGACCAGTGACCTCTTTCTTCCACCAGCCATACCACTAAAAAAACCCAACCCCAAACCACAGAAACTCCACAGCAAGCTGTCATGACAGTAACCTGCTGTCTCTCAGAAATCCAAACACTTTCCCTGAAAACATCAGTAGGATCTGGTTTATCACAGTCCTCGGATGATTTTTTACAGACAGGTGTCTTGCCCTGTGCAACAATTTCTAGCCAGTAATGGTCTCGTACTTCTTCAAGTCCTTATGTATTTTCAGGGTACCAATTTTACTCCTTACCAGATAGCTAAACAAGTATACCACAGTTTCCTCAGAGTAATGACCACAGTTCAGTTGTGTAAACCTCCGTCCATTTGCCTTTTTTAGAAGAACAGGGAGGCTAGTTCTGGAAGCAGAGAGGTTGCTGCAATCCACAAACACACACTATCACATTTTCTGAGTTTCTGTCTCCAGCACTGTTGGCTTGGCATCCTCCACAGCACTGAATTCACAAACAAAATAGTGAACTTCATAACTTCACCTCTACTTTCACGTACAAGCTTATTCATACTCATGGTGGCATTGCCTCTGCCACATTAAGGAACTGCTGACACCTCTTCTGAACTCAACAAATCTTATTTGAACCGATTCTACTTGCACAGATGCTCTTTATTAGGGGGGATATATACAGTAAAATTTAATTTTTGTTTCTTCAGGGTTCAGCTGTCCCTGCCGTTTATATCTATTTAAAGTAACAATTAGCCAGTAGGAAAATTACTAACGTGTCACAAACAGAAGATTATGACTTCAGGTAGGTGATCAGACAGCAGGGAACCATGAACACAAAAATGTTGAAGAAACAAAAATGCTGTTCGGATACAAATTTCCTTGGCAATAGAGATGAGAGACAAAAAAATAAACAGTCACATGATTTATAAACAGAATGTTTCTTCAAAGTGTCCTATTAAGCATCAAGTATACAAAAATTTGCAAAAGCACACGCCTGTTTTGAGTTTGAAGAAATTAAAGTAACAATATTATGTGACATCACATACAAGAACTATTTCTGTGCTGTCAGTTGAACTAGGTTGAACATTAAAGACAAACATGGTATATTAAGAAAGGGCATGATTGTTACTTATTAAAATAATCAGGAAAGAGTTTCTCCCTATACTCCAGACTCAACTTAACTTTTGAAAATTGGGGTTTAACTGCTACAACAGAAGTATGAAATGTTCCATATACCACTTAAATAAGTGTATTTGTATCTCTGCAAACAGGATACAATATGGCAAACAGATGCACAGAGTGAAAAAAAAAAGGCTATGGAGGAGATGAAAATCTTTTTCAGAGTACTGAGCAACTCCAGACAGAGCAGTTACTTCAACCTACACCACCTAACCCAAGTTAGTCTAATCTTAATCGAAACACTCTAGCATGGATTAATTTTCTAAATCAAAGTGTCATTGATTAACTGTTAGCAATTAACCTCTTCCCCATCAAATATGAAAAAAAATCGAGTAAGCAGCAAAATTATGTATGCAAATACCAACAAACGAATTATTCACAGAAATACTGAACCCAGAGAAATAGCTGCAGTAGTTAGATTTACAGCATTAAAAAAAAAAAATTCTGTTTTCTTTCAGATTGTGCCCTTCAAGACAAGACATTTTATTGGAGCTGGGAAGTAGAGACAAAATTCTCAGCTACTTTAAGTGACATCCCCTCGTAAGGCACTCGACTGCTGATTTAAAACTGTATTAACATCCGTGGTGGTTCACCCGTGAAACATAAACTTCTCTGAAGTCCCAGGGCAGAGCCAACCCAGCTGAGAGAAGCATCCATTCCTCCTCTCACTCACTTCGCTGAGAGGAGAGTGTCGGTGAAGCACCAATTCCCGGGCACTTTCCAGCCTCCCCACGTTGAACATGCGAGGCTCCGCGCTACCCCCGCACCCGGCAGGATCGATACTCGGGGGGAAAATGAGAGAAGCCTGGTAATGGGAACAGCGGTACCAGCCTGATACAGGCGTAGCCGAGCTATGCCCCAGAGCCGCTGGCGCCCACGGACTGCTGGTGGGTGCGGAGAGATGGGGGACGTGCGCTAGTTCGGGGGCTCTTTTTTTAAAGAGGAAAAAAAAAACAAAATAACTTGAAAACAACAGTGAGTCAGCTCGGGAGGCGGACGGTGGCCCCTGGCAAGGCGGGCAGCTCCCGGCGCGGCTGGGTAAGTTGCTCCCGAACCGGGGAGGAGGCGGTGGCC
>VZRE01008271.1:23365-166658 GCA_013396775.1 Cephalopterus ornatus
TGCCCCCCCCCCCCCCCCCCACCATCTTCCCCCCGCCTCTCCCGCCGCCGCGTGCCCCGCTCACCTCTCATCAAGGAACAAAAACTGCAGGCGAGTAGGCTGCGCAGGACGGGCCCCATCTTCCCTCCCTCCTCGCTCTCACCGGCGGGGAGGCGGCGGCGAGGAGCNCAGGCGGGGGGGGAGGCGGCGGGAAAAGGGGGGTGGGAGGCAGGGAAGGACGGCCGCGGAGATTCCCCCTCGCCCGTCCCTAGCAGGCCCCTCGCCCCGGCGCGCCGCCGCGAGAGCAGGCGCTGCCCTCCATGCCGGCTGCTGCCGCGTCTCAGCGCCAGCGCCGCGCTCCTTCCCCCATTCACCGTCCGCCAGGCGCGCACAGGCGCAGGGATACAGTCGTCGTTCTCGTTCTCCTCCTCCTCCTTCTCCTCCTCCTCCCGCTCCGTGCCCGGCCCGCTCGCGGCGCAGCGCCCGCCCCCTGGCACGGCTCCCGGCGGGTAGGGACAGAGCAGAGAGGGATGGTGCGGAACCTCTCTCACACGGGCGGGATCACGCACAGATCCGGCAGCTCTGCAACCGACAAAAGCCCAGCGGGGACCGCAAACCGACGGGGCTCCGTCGGGAAGGGAAGGTGATTTGAGGCTGCGGCACCCCTCGAGGACAAGGACACGGACAGGCACAGGCCGAAGCGGCGGCGACAGCCATCGCATTCCAGCGGGACTACTTTGCTTCCCTTCGCCCCCTCCGCCGACTGCGATGTGGAACAAGACTGGCGCGTGAGGACGGCGCTACTTTCTCCCCAGAGCTGCGGCGGCTGAGGAGTGGCGGCACAAAGAGTCCTGCTCCTGGAAAGGCTGGAGTGGCGAGTGCCGCCCGGGAGCGGGGGGGGAGCAGTGTGGTAAAATGAAGTTATGGCTAATACCCCCTGTGTGTAGACTGAAGAGCAGTGATCTTGGCCTTTCCCAAAGCAGAGGGAGCAGGCGTCCCTTAGCAGGAATTGCTGCTTGACTGATGTAATGGTGCGTGATTTATTTCCCAGCACTTTTGTAGGCGCTTTGGGTTATCGACCCCTTGTTAAACTAAATGTGGTAAGATAGGTTTATGCTGCTTAGCGCAGTAGTTATAAAGAATATGAGTAGCTAATATGCTGTGTTTAAACATAACTTAGTCTTTTTCTCTCTTGCATTCAAGTAAACATTACCCTTCTCTTTATGAAGCTAAAAGTTAAAATTTTGTAAGATACTCTCAATTTCAAAAAACTTCCCTCCTAATCTTCTTTGTTTGTTCCTAATAAATAATACAAAATGCAGCTTGCTTTCCTCTAGATTAGAAAATCTATTTCATTATTTCAGCAAGGAACATTAAGTCTAAATGTCTATGTCACATTCTCCCTCCCTCACAAAGTATGACAGTTGGTGAGTAGAATAATGATATGAAGCAGAAGAACTTACAGTAACATCTGAAATACTTACATTCCAAAGTTGGTATTATTTTCTGGATTATTAGAAACAGAAACACTTAAGTTTTAATTTTGTATCTGTTCAACATATATTTTCATAGTTTTTCTTGTTATTACAATAGGAGATAACATCTGGGCCAGCTTAAAGGCCTGGGCATTGTAGACTCATTCTCAGAACAGGCTCCTGGTGTCATGTGATATCAGACTGTCAACTTTTACTGTGTAAAACAAACAAAATCTCATTTTTTTTATAAGAAGAAGTATATTTCAAATGCAACTCAACAGCAAGACCTGCCCAAAGCCACGTCTACATTACAAAATGTTGTCCTTGACTACTGGATGAAAGTGCCTCCTCTGTTACTATGCTGTCACCTGAGAGGATTAGCAAACCCAAGCAAGATCCACATGGATAGTAGAGGGGAAGGGCTTTCCATACAAAAATGTACCCTAGACAGTAGATAACCTGTGTCCAACCCGTGTTGATTTTGCAGGAGTGGGCAGAAGGAGCACACTTTTTAATTTATTTTCACTGTTTAATTTGAATCAGAGAAGAAAAGAGGTTGTTGTTGGTTTGTTTTTTTTTTCTTATACTGTTTCCTTATACTTCTTCCGTACTCATAAAGTTGCACAATCTGTCAGTAACCTCTTGAGAAGTATGGCAGACCTGTAATGAATTCTTTGTATCCTAATCACGCAGTGCACAGCTGAGGAAAACCTCAAGCCTGCACTCTGCATCACAAAACACATTTCTCAACATGCCATTCCTTCTCATATCTCATCTGTTTCTGGTAGAAACACTCTGGTGTCTTGACTCTCTCTCTTGGGAGCCTGATCCCCTGCCTGGTCACTCTGACTCTTAAAGACATCTTCCCTGCTGTCCAGGCTGACTGGTTTTATTTTGAGCTTTTTAACACTGTATGCTGTCACCCCTCACACTGGTAATGTGGCATTTTGCCATTTTGCAATAATTTGAACTCTTTCCTGCTTGGATTTCCTCTAAGCCAGTTAATGGTTATTGGCTTGTCTTACTTTATCAAGACACAAATGTCCGTTAAGGAGGGAGGGCCAGAAAAGAAGAGCCAACCTCCTCCCTCTACATTATTACAACTTTGAAGTTAAGAAGCTTCAGGTGAAAGGTGTGGAAAAGGAAAAGAACAGCTCTTTATTAACAAACCCGAATAAACAACAATGGTGCAACCAAAACTTCCAAAAAAACCGAAGTCCTAATTTCCCAGGTGGGGGGGCCCCCGTGGCAAATCAGGGGGGCCGAGGGCGGGCTATCTCCGGTGGCTCAACGACTGCTCACAGCCACGTGAGCGATGGTGGCTCTGCGGTAAACAATGAAAGGATTTTTTTCCCCGCCCGTCCCAGGGCTATGGTGCGGTCCTTGTGTCAGGCATCCGCTGCGGGAAGATGCTCTGATAATGCAGCCCCACAGCCTGGGGCAGAATACCTCGCTCCGAGAGGGTCGGGGGACTCTCCCAGTCGTTCCTCCACAGCAGTGCCAGGCGGGGAGGAAAAAAAAAAATCCTCAGGGAAAAGTGGGGGGGCGTTCGAAACCGAGGCTGGCTGCCGCTCTGTCGGTCGGTGGACAGCCCAGAAGGGCGTCCGAGCCGTGGTGCTGGCTGGTTTTAAAAAGAAGTCTCCCCCACTCCCGTGCCGCTCTGCTCGCGACCCCACTCCTTCCCCCTTCCCGCCTGCCCCCATCCCCGAAAAAAACGGATGCGGGGGGGCGGGAAGGAGGGGAGAGGGGCTTTCATTGTAGGTGCACACTTTCCAGTAATTGATATTGGGAGAAAATTCCAGTATCTCTTTTCAAACCTATAACAGGCTTCATCTCCCTCAGCTTAGCCCCTTTCCCCACAGCCTGCCTAGGCACAATCCTCCTCTGTCTATTCTAGCCTAAATATCATAAAATATCACAGAATGGTTTTACTTGGAAGGGATCTTAAAGACCATCTTGTTCCAACTCCTTCTGCCAACCCTTCCACTAGATCAGGTTGCTCCAAGCCCCATCCAACCTGACCTTGGACACTTCAGTTCCAGTGCCTCACCGCCTTCACAGTAAAGAATTTTTTCCTAATATCCAATCTAAACCAACTCTCAGTTTGAAGCCATTCCGCCTTGTCCTGTCATTACATGCTCTTGTAAATAGTCCCTTTCCATCTTTCTTGTAGGCTCCTGTCAAGTACTGGAATACAGAACCAGTGTTACCTGACCGCTTCCTGCAACTTGGAACCATCATTACCCAACTGCTCCCTCTGACTTGGAACTGAGTCCACCCCACCACTCCCCCCAACTCACTTACTCAACTGGAAGGAACACCCTCTCCTCAGAAGAGACTCCCCCTGCCCCCAGCAATGATGTGAGGTGGTATAGAATAACCTCCAGGTCTTGGCCATGCCCACTCCTGGCTGCTGCAAAACCCTGTCTTGGCTGGAACCAGGCCATTATCCACCCCTTATTCTATACCATCTATTTCATGCCCTGATGCTACACCTTCTAACTATATGTATACATATATATATACACACATATACATATACATATATATATATACACACACAAGCACAAGTATCATTTCCATAGTCAGTGGCTGTCCCTCCAAAGAGTCTGTTGAGTTTATTTAGTCCATGACTGCAGCTTGTACCTGTCCTAGACATCTTCCAGGGCAGGAGGGCTGATGTGCTGTTGGTTGGTTGCAAGCTGGTTGCAAGCTAGTTGCAAGCTCACAACTGGTCCATCTAGAGCGGTCCATAGTCATTGTCCGTGGTAATAATGGCATACAGTGGCAGGGTCATTCAGCAACCAATATTATACAATTCAACATTACAGACTCTTCTCACCCCAAAGTCAAAACCTCTTGAGGTACACACTGTGTTTTCATATCCCTCTGCATTGCTCACCAAATGCACCCAGGTCCTTGGGCAAAAACATCCTAAAGATGGCTGCTACTTTGTTGACCACATCCATTGGAATATGATTATGTTCCTCTTGCCATTTTACTCATAAAAACTGAGCTTCCTGGGCTTGACCTTAAATAAGGTCCCTTGACCTTACTTTCCTTCATGGCAAAACCAGCCTTCAGGAGGACTTGGATTACCTTCTCCCCTTTTTCATAAACTTCCTCTGCTGTGTTGTCCCACACAATAATGTCATCAATGTATTGCATGTCTTCTGGAGCCTCACCCTTTTCCAGTGCAGTCTGGATCAATCCGTGGCAAATAATGGGGCTGTGTTTCCACCCCTGGGCAGTCGGTTCCAGGTGTACTGGACGCCCCACCAGGTGAAGGCAAACTGTGGTCTGCACTATGCTGCTAAAGGAATGAAGAAAAACACGTTAGCAATGTCCATGGTGGCACCACTTTGCTGCCTTGGACTCCAGTTCATACTGAGTTCCAGCGGCACTCAGTGGTAGTGTGACTTTGTTCAGGCCATGACAGACTACTGTCAGTCTCCACTCTCTGTTGGAGTTAGGCATTGGCCATATAGGACTGTTAAAGTGTGAGCGAGTCTTGCTGACCTCTCCCTGGCTGTCCAGTTCACAAATCATCTCATGAATGGGGGTCACAGTATGAATGGGTTGGTGCAGTATTGCTGATGATGCACTGTTGTGGTAGCGATCAGTACCTGTTGTTCAATGACTCTCAGCAGTCCCACAGCAGAAGGGTCCTCTGAGAGACCAGAGGATGTATTCAGCTGTCCAGTTTCCTGTCTCCAAGCAGATATCCCAAGAGCCCAACAATGTCCTTCTGGGTCCTTGAAATACCCTCTCCTTAGGTAATCTATGCCAAGGATGCATGAGGCGTCTGGGCCAGTCACAGTGGGGTGTTTTTGCCATTTGTTCCTGGTCAGGCTCACTTCAGCTTCCGGTAGGAGCAGCTGTTGGGATCCCCCTGTCATCCCAGAAAAAGAGATGGGTTCTGCCCCTGCATGTCTTGATGGCATTAGGGTACATTGTGNGCCAATCAGCGCGGCCCACGACCCTCCCCGCTGGAGGCGCAGCCGGCGGTCGGTCGGGCCGGGCCCGGAGCCGCCACTGTCGGGACCGGGCGGCGGCCGAGCGGGAGGAGATGGTGTCCCCCGGCGCCTCTGCCGGGCGGCTGGGCTCCGCGCTGCCTTTCCTGCTCGTGCTCCTCGACCTGCAGTACCAGGGTGAGCGCCGGGAGGGGGTCGCTGAGAAGGCGAGGGGAGGGGGCCCGGCCCGGCCCGGCCCGTGGGCCGTGTGGCTCCGGGGGCTGTGCCGCCCCTCCGCCCGCAGCCCGCCGGGCCTGGGACAGGCCGCTGTTCGGCCCGCGGTTGTACCAGCTGGGGGCAGCTGCTCGCCCTGCCACCACTCGTCCTGCCGGGCTCTCGGTCGGGCCGTGCGGTGTCCGCCATGGCGGCGGGGTGCACACACCCCTCTGGCCCCGGGACGGGGGAGATACTCGGGAAAAGGTGCGAGGGGGGAGGTACGGCGCTGCCACCTCATCAGTCGGGGCGGTGGCGGAGGGTGCGTAATGAGGGCACCGCCGCTGCCCGTGACCTGCTGGGTTTTGTCGGAGTTCCTCGCGGTGCGGCTTGAGGTGGCTCGGTGTGTACCCGCTTCGCTTTCCCGGGGCCGCTGATGGATGGGGTGAGGCTGCCGACAGCCACTGTGAGCCCTCGGGATGCCGTGGTGTCTTCGAGTGCAGCTGAGGGATAGGATAGCATCGGCCGTTCTGTGCTGACCGGGAATGTCTCGCTCCGGTGTGTATTTTGTGTAGTTCCCAAGTTCAAAGGTTTTTCCAGTGGCCTTCCTCGGTCACAGCTGGTATTAGCGCCACACATACAGATTCGCTGAGGCTTGTGACAATTGTGTTGCATTTGTTCCTGATTGTGTTTTGTTGTTATGGTTTCTGTTGTTCCTTTTTCTTTTTCTCCCCCCTCTCACCATTAGTATTTGAGGTTCAGCTTATCTGCACTTTGTGCGGGTTGTTTACTTTCAGTCAGCAACACCTGTGTAGTCAGACTTTTATTCACAGGCTTCTGTTAAATTTCTAACCCGGTTATACAATAGTGTTTGTTGTCAGAGTTTCACTGAGGGACGTTCTTTAACTGGCAATGGCAGATGAAGTGGAACTGAAGCTGTCAATAGTCAGACTAAGTCTGTGGGCTGAACACTGATTTAGACTGACATTAAAAATTCAGTTGATACACCAAATTAACAAACAGTTCAGCTGACCAGGTGGCAACAGGAACATACTGTGGCAAAGATATTCTGTATTATAAGACCACATACTCTGGTGTCAAATTGCTTTTTTTTTTAATATGCATTCTGGTGGTGTTAGAAGACAATAACTTTTGTTAAAGTATACTTTTTTTTTTTCCCCCCTGAGATTTTGACAGTGGTGCTCCTGCTAGGATTCTTTATTTAGAGTTGCCAGCCTCTTTCAAGTATGTGGTTTAATGACTATTTGAACTTACAAAGTCACATTTCCTAATTTGGTGGACATTTTCTTAACTTCAGTTAGTAAAGAGGTAGAGTTCAGTAATAGAATGAGAAGTGGTGATTCTGGATCTTATTTTAGTAAATTACCTCTTAGTTCATGAGTTCATTTTCCAGAATGTGTACTTAGAGAATTTAGGGGAGGAGGGGCTTACATGAGTCAGGTATCTAGATTCTTTTTTTCCCCCCAGTATTACTTGTCTGAGCTCAAAGGTTTTCATATTCACATTTAAATTTGTACCTTAATGTCTTTATAATAGAACTCTGCCTTGTGTCATCTGATTCATGAATCTGTGGAATAGTCATTCTGTATTAACTCTGTATCTTACAATTATGTCTGTTTATATCTGGCTGGAAAATGCACTCAGTAAAATGGTTTTTGAATACTTGGTGATTGTGGCAGGTTGCTGTTCCCTGAGTGCCACCTATTCAAATACCTGGATTTGTGCTGAATTTGACACAGATCCTCTCTTGGGAAGATCCATTCTTCATGGCTGTTTGTCCACACTGATCACAACAAAAAGAGGCAGCTGAGGAGGATAGAGGAGCGTTGTTCATTTTCACCCGCTCCTTCCTGGTAGTAGAAGGAAGGAAACGTAATATGGGGAAGAGTAAATGGGCTCTGAGTGTACAGAGCTCAGTTCGTTCCTGTCGGACCACAAGCATCAAGTGTTTCTTTTCCTCTCTGCACCTTGTGTTTCCGCCCTGAGTTTGGGAGCTTTTTAACTGGCTCCAAATAGCGAAGGCTACTTGGGGGCGGGGCTTCGTGTTTGCCACTCGTAGCTATATTTACCAACTTGCTTTGCAAACAGTGGGAATGAAAACTTGATGGGTGGAAGTTACACTGACTCGACTGGATACTTTGAGGCTCCTTGTGAACCTCAGAAGTATTGCTTCTGAAGCTGTGGTTGCTTGTCACTATCTTATTTTGTTCAGTGTTGTGCTTGCAAAATGTGCTTGCAGACATACATAAATCAAAGCCCAAACCTGTTTAAAAATAGCAGCGAACTTAAGACTGGTTGTGCTTAACAGGGTCATTCTGATCAAAAAACTTTGCAAAAGACAAGATAAGACAATCATTAAACTCCTCTGTGTAAGAAAAAAAGGTTTAGATGAATGTAGTTAAGATTAGTAACGTATGGGCTGCTTCTTTGCCTTTGAAGCAACTCTTTCTGGTACTGAGTAGGAACTAATTCTATTTATTTTCACAGTCTTGTTACTCAGCTTAGGAACGAAATGTAAAAAGTAAGTGGAAATTCTACAGAGGAGGGAAAAGAGGAGTGTGTAGATAAATGTAACATCTTGAAACTGTTCTGAGGTTGCAGGGCTTTTTTGATTTTTTTACACTGTGGATGTGACCGATTATGTGAGGATATGGTTGAAGTTTGTATACTTAGGTACCTACATATTAGCACCAATTATTCTAATAAAACAGAAGTCCTACCAGGAAGTTATAATTTATTTGAAGTGAGTGCATTTAACTGGAAAAACAGGTTACCTGCACCTGCTTATATTCCCTGTGCCTTCTGACTGTTGTCCTGTGAGTTGTCAGGGTTGGTACCAATTATACGGGAATAGTTTGGGGTTTTGTGTTTGATTGGGTGTTTTGGTGGTTTTTTTTTTGACTCTTTCGCTCTTGCACCAGTACCAGGACTACAGACCCTGAATTTATCCAGAATATCTGACCTGATTTGACAGCTGGGGCCTTTGTGTGTGGTTGTCTGAGGCCCTTGGTGAATAGATAACAATTAGTAAGGCTTTAGAAATCATATTCAAATTAAAATACTTGGAAGTTTTAAAAATAAATATTATGCTTGCATATCTGTTGTATAAATTTTAGTTTCTTGCTGGAGCATACAGAGCTTCTTCAGCTGGGCCCTTGGTATCCAGCTCACCAGTGGCTGTGTATCTGTTGGAAAAAGCTCTGTGGGGTGGGTTTGGTTTTTTTGCTCTGGCTGAACTTTAGTTCTTAGGCTCTTTCCCAGACCATACAGTGAATAGGTACCCAAATAGGCTGCACAGAATCTGAGCCCTTGGATTCCTGTGCTTATGTTATCAGTTTTCAGATATCTACTATGGGCTGGTTTAGTGCAGTTGTTTGCCTACAGCTAGACAGTGAATAAGCAATAGATTTCTGTGAGTCAGCAGCCCAACTATCAGTGTTCCGGAGCAGTTACAGTAAATGTCACTTTTCATCGTGGTTAGGCCGGTGATACAGGTTGCTGCTGGAGATTCACACATCAGTTTATGATGTTCAGCTATTTGCAGTGCCAAGGTTTAATGTATGTCAAGTATAATTATTGTTCTGCAGGGAACCTACAGTCCTTCACAATTTGCCTTCTTTATTTGTGTTGCTCCTGCTTTTACTGTTTACTTGTTTGCCACAGTGGTCACCTGTCTCATTTCTTTTATTAATTGTCCTCAGCATTCTCACGGAAGAAGACGGCTCTCCTGCCTAAAGGATTATGTAACTGTCGAACTGTACTAAACATAGTGTGTTTGAAAGACACCAAATTGTGTAGGTACAACTTATTGTGGAAAAATGTATTCTTGGAGCTATCGTGATGTGACTAAATGCGAAACAAGGACGCTCCTTCAGATGCTTGAGGCTGGAAATTGATTGGCATGTTTAGGTGGATGGATAGTTCATCAAAGAGTAATTCACAGCCTAATTCTAGGGTACCACTCCAAACTGACAAGTTCTGAAAGATTTCAGGTACTGCTATGTGAAGAGAGACAGAAGGGATGAAGCTTAAGAATTTTTAGTTTGTGTTAGCTCGTTTTAAATACTCCAGTCTGTTTATGGTTTGATACGTGATTTGTTGCTTCTATGGTTCCAAAGCCGGGGAAATTTGTGGTGAGTTTTTTATCCAGTTTTGGTTTGAGTTTTTTTGTTATGTTGATTTTTTTCTTCAGTGCTTGGTTTTGTCATTTTAGAGGACACTGGACTACTTGATGATCAGAGCTAGAGAAGAAGCAAAACGGGCAAGGAAGAATGTCCTTTTTTTCTAAAAAGTGGATGTTCACATAAAAACTGCCTGGAAATAGATACTATGTGTGGGAAAAAAAAATTACTGTCCACTGTCAGTGGAGCTGTTTGTTTTGTATGCGGAGCTATGCATACCTAGAATTTATTTTAAAATACATCATTTAATAAGATCCTCAAATTGTCTATATGATAAGTAATTTCTATTTTAATTTCATCTACTTACACAAAAAAAGTATTCACTGGAAATTTAGGGCTTATTTTGTGAAGTAGTTTCCATTAATTAAAACAAGGAGTTTGCTGTCATTGTTCTAAAACAAATAACTTATCTGAAGCCCTTGAATCCAGTTTGCTGACTTATCAATCTTTTAGCAAATAAAACTTTGTCTAGTGGATATGTGGGGTATTTTGTTCATTTTAGTATAGACAACTCCATGATTTTCTTATGGAATTAAAGGAGTTAGGAACTGTATTAAGGAGTAAGAAAGAAAATTAAATTGAGATCCCAGGTGTTTTGAACTCCTGGCTCTAAAATCTTGATGACTTGGTGATCAGAAATTAGTGTTTTTTTCATTACAAATACTTTGCTGTTTAATTACCTTTCAGTGTGAGAACTTTGGATCTACTTTCCTTCAATCAGTGCAGTATAATGCTTTTATTCAACCTCTGAGAAACGACTTCCGAGTGCTACTGCATTTTCATATTTAAAATTCATTCAAATGCCTATCTGAATTAGCTCAATACAAAACCTGAGTGAAATAAATTATAAATCACTGGTTTTTAATGTAATATGCTTATTCAGGATTCCGGTGTATTCCTTTGCTTAAATTTAGACATGGAGTATCTTCCTAGGAAAAGAAGACTACTCATAGTGTGAAAGTTTTAATAGTCACGAGCTGGTAGGTAAATTGTAGTGAAATTTCACCCTCACCTGAATATGGCTGGAAGCAGGACCAGTGAAAAACCTGTTGCTGAATTGATGTATGTACAGCATGGACCTGCACTCAGCTGCTCATTTCTTCTAAAAAACTGTCTTTCGCTGTTGGTTGAGCAGCAGCAGTTTATTAGCTTTAAACTAAAACTGGCACTTCAAAGAATTACCACTTTAGAATGGTTTTCATGCTACTGGTTAAATGAAAAAGGAGTGAGAATTTTTAATTGTTTTTCTCAAAACTTCACTCTGAAAGCACAAATTATGAAGATGAGACAAAGTGCAGTAAATGAGAAACCAGTCTCTAAGTAGCTAACAGTTCTCAATTAAATAGTGATTTAACATCAGAGTCATGAAGTTTAACTTAGCCTTTGTATATTTGCTGTGTGTGTGTTATGAGTACTTTTCCAGGTTCCTCTGAAGTTGAAAGCCCACACAGAAATGTAGTTGGTCAAACTGTTTTTGTAGTTGATGTAGAAATCTTGATGTGCAAAAGTCTATTACTGAAGATACAGACTGGGTAGAAATGTGTATTTGGTGACTTGTCACAATGTTGTGCTTTATGATGTTTTATCTAGTTTGACACATCCTTACTGGGACATGCTATGAGCTTATTAGGCTGCAGGTTGCTTTACAGAACCACAGAATCAATGAGGTTGGAAAAGACCTCTCAGATCATCGAAAGTACAGGAAGATGTGACTTCAGCCTCTATTTCAATAGCATGTTGTTAGATGTTTTATCACCATATGTGTTTGGTACAATCAAACTGGTCATTCCAAACCTTGATCTTTTTGTTTTTCTTTAAGGAGCTGAGTGTGGAATAAATGCAGAAGTAGAAAAACAACTTGAAATGGGAAAGAAATTATTGGCTGCAGGACAGCTAGCAGATGCTTTGTCTCACTTTCATGCAGCTATAGGTATGTATCTCAGGGAAATGGCTCTTGCACTGAAATACCTTTGGGTGGGTTTTTTTCTACTGTTTGCTTCATTGAGTATCCTGCTTTCTTACAAATTGCAGTCCATGAGTCATAGAAATTGGGGCACCTTTATGCAGTGGCTTGGACAGGAGCCAACAGAGACGCAGTACAGTATTTATCCTTTGGTTTTGATAAAGGAAAGCTTAAATTAACTACACAGTACATAAACACTAGGTCACTGCTGTTCTGCAAGTGAGCCGTATGAAAGGAATTATAATTCATTCTGGTCTTGTGAGGTATGCCCTGTGTGTCTAATGCCATCAAGGTCAGGGTTTATGACATTTTTCAAAGTATGTCTTTGAAAGGCTGACTTCTATCCAGTGCTGTAAAAAAATTAGTGTTTAGAATAGCCTTTCTCTCTTTTTTAATTTTTTCTTAATTAAATCTTGAAGTGTGTGATACCTCAGTGAAACTGGTGCTACAAGTTTGAGGTACTGAATGTGTAGTGCAGAGCAAAATTGTCCCTCCGTTGTACTTTACTAGTGATTTATTTCTTGTTTGGTGTTCTGCCTTTTCAACAAATTGAGGAGTTAAATGTTTGCTTTTAAGAATTTTAACCAAGTTTGCCGATTAAAAATCCTTTAATTGAAGCACAGAGACAGCAGCAGTAAAGAGCAGTGTCCGTTAACAGCATAATTTCTTTTTTGCATGGTGGGGTTTTTTTTAAAGTTATTGGACTTCGTTATAATGTGTACAAGTGCATAGTTTCCTCTGTGAGAAGAATGTTGCTAAGATGTTATACACTGATGGGTCATACTAGTGATACTTTTCTATTTATGCCTTGGTCCAATAGTGAGGTGTAAATGAAATATCAGAAATATTTTGTTTGTGTTCTCCAAGATCAACTTCCTTTATATAAGGGAGTGGAGGGGACAACTTCCTTTTTTTCTGTGTTGTGGAAGCTCCCCATTCCAAGAAGCATTCTGTTACTGCTTTTGTTTGTGTGTTGCTGCCAAAGCATTTCTGTGGAATCTGCGTTACAGTGTGATTTACTTACTCCTTTACTATTGGTTGGGAAGATTTAACTGGGATTTGGTGAGAAGTCCGGCTCAGTCTGTGGCTGTGCAGTTGCTGGTGGTGATGCAGAGTCAGCAGTGGTACGAGGTGGGATGAGCAGTGAGGTGCCTGCGTAGGTAAAACCCTCTGCTTTGCCAGCTGTGCTTGGGCAGCTTGTGGAACTATGGTGTAACCACTTCAGTTGTGACCTTGATGGGATTCTTAGTTGGATGCTAATTTGAGCCTATAACAGTTTGGATCTGGCTTTCCTACCGAATGCTCAAACTTTACAGTTTGCAGCCTCTCCTCCCCCCACCCCCTCTCTGAACATAAGGGAAAGGGAAAAGGGAAAAGCTACTGAAAACACCAAAATGACCAAACCGAAGCTGTATAAATATATATATATATATATATGTATTTACACTTATATACAATTAGAATACTATGTACACAGAAGAAGAGACCCTGAACACTTCCCCCCGAAGGGAAAAGGGAAAGGGAAAACTCAAAACAGATATGCACAATCAAAACTCGGGAGCAACCAATAAAGAACTAACAACAGAAAATCTTACTACTCTGCTTGAGATGGCAGAATTGCACCGAATGACCGCTGGCACTCTCCGCCTCCCAAGGTCCACAAGGCCTCACTGGGCCTCACTCCTCCACACGAGCAGAGCTGATAGCAGAGAACCTGCTCCCGGATCCACCGGAAAGGAAAGAGAGCAAGAGGCTTCTCCCCCTTCTTATTTATACCCTGGTTTACGTAAAAAATCGTATGGAATACTGGGAACATGACCACTTCCTCGGTTACAACCTGGTTACCAAGGAAGGCCTAGAATCAAAACCACTACAGAGCCTGATTGCCTAATTTTCATCAGACTACTACTTCTTTGTGTTTTGCCACTTTGAAAAGATTTTAAGCGTGATTTGTCAACTGTGCTTGTAGAGAAGGCAAGAGTTCTTTTTTGTCTGTACTACAGCATAGCAGATTGTGAGGTAAATAGATCTTTTTGTCTTGCCTCCAACAGCCTGTTTTTGTTTTTTGCAAACATCTAAAATAGAAGAAAGCTACTGTCCATATTATCTCTCTTCAGTTGAATTTTCAACTCTTTCTTTACTCCCATCAAGTTGATGGTTTATAACTTCTCTCTGACTGTCAGTTGCTGTTCATTGCTGTTATGGGGGTACTGAGGCAAAACTATCTGACTATCTGGTGCTTTTCTGTGTTAGCTCTTTTCTATCTTTCATCCTTTGTGTATTAATAAAGTTCCTTGATTTCAGTTGTTGATTTGTAGTTGTACCTACACAGGTGTACATGGTGGAACTTAGTACTTACTTTTTTTTTTTTTTTAAGTAGTAACATTTGAATTTATTTGGTGCCCATAATCCTGGCAAGGTGGCATGCTGCATGAGAGTTATTAAATTTGAACCCTGGAGATGAGCATTTCCACAGCCAAGACATTGTAGAGGAAGAGTGCAGATATCTTTTCCAGTAAGAACTGAACTAGTGATTTGGTAATGGAGGTGGCCAGCTATGAAACTCGGTTGCTAACCATACAATTTTTGGCAATGCTATTTCTTCTGTTTGTTTGAAAGTTCAGCTTAACCTCAGATGAGGTGAGGAAGAAGAATGCTTCATACAGATGTTCTTATCCACAAATTCTGGATTGACTATTATGTTTTTAATAGCACAGTAAAAAGTTTCCTGTGTTCTGCTGCATATGGTTAGTTGGGTGGTTTAAGTTACTTTTCCTTGAGAGCCAACAGTAACTGTTATCTGTTTCTTTGAAATACTTGCATAGAGAAGAATGTTAAGAAAATTGTTCTTGGTTTCAGAGACTGAGGTTTGCCTCTTGTACAGGTATATGTGTATGTGCTAGCCTAAAGAGAGTTAAAATTGCTGGATCTTGGAATTTTGGCCAGAAGACAACATAGAGTGTATGGGCCCTGAAGTTAGCCTTTAGGCTTTGCTAACACATGTGCATTTGTCTGCTGTTGAGAGGGGGTGTTGGTGCCTACTTTATTATTCAAGAAAGAAGTTGCTGCTATTTCAGTGGTTGATGTAAAGAGTTTGTGTCTGTAATGGCATTGGACTAATGTACTCGTCATTTTGGGATTATTTTCTTGCATCCTATTTGGTGATCAGGGACTTGGCTGGAAAATGATGAATTAACATGCTTTCACATGTAGGCCTGCAGTTGGTGGTACAGGGTTAGTGTGTAGTGGCTGTTCTGTGCAAAGCTAAAGAACATGTACACATTTAACCTCCAGTGCTCTTAATTATGTGGCATTTACTGTATTTCTGTAGTCTTTATTGTTAAATTATCAAACTGCACAGAAAATACTGCTTGGATAATGTTACAAATGCTGTGTCTTAATAAATACCATTGTTTCCAGTGGCTTAAAAGTAAGTTAATATATTTTTAGTCATTACAGTTCCACTGTACATGAAGTTTCAGTTGCTTTAAGATAGTATTCTGATTATTGTTTCTTCATTTGCAGAGGGAGACTCTGATAACTACATTGCTTATTACAGAAGAGCTACAGTATACTTAGCCATGGGCAAATCTAAAGCTGCAATTCGTGATTTAAGTAAAGTGGTTGAATTAAAGCAGGATTTCACATCAGTAAGTATTACTGGAATTGAAGATTGTTCAGGTGTAAAAAAGAAAAACTGCTTCAAAGAAGGTTGGTGTTGGGTTTTTTTTTTTTCTGATTTTGCTCAACAGGAATAGAGAATACACTGAAGCCTTTAAATAGGATAAAATAATAGTGGTATATGTGCTTTAATTTGCAACTATGCTGAGTACAGTCTAGTATAGTTATTTGAACAACTGATAGTTTTATTAAGTACCTGTTCTTCATGGATTTATGCGAAACACTTCCCTTTCTCACTTGTGGTTATTCTTCTTTTTGTCACCAAGGCTATGCCACCTGGAGCAGAGAGAAGACAGCACACACATTTCTTTTTTTTCTGTCTTAATCAGCATTTGATTTGAGATATCTCTTCTCCACAGGAACAGTCCTAATCTCACTGTCTTTTCACATTGTTTCTATTATTCTGAATTTAGTGGAAGAATTAACTGTGGGAATTATTTATTGTTTATTATTTATGCTATTTTCTTAATCTGTAAGCAGTTATAATCAGGAAAGTGATGTAAGGTCAACATTCACTTTCATTTGTGCAAGTCAAATTTCTTTTTTCCTGCTCAAGAGAACTGAAGTTTCATACTTTCAAACTTGTGTTTATACTTTGCTGAATTCCTGTTTGTAAATCACAGGAATTATCTGATGTTTCATTTCAGGCAAGATTACAGAGAGGACACTTACTGCTTAAGCAAGGAAAATTTGATGAAGCAGAGGATGACTTTAAAAACGTGGTAAGTTGGAAGCCCAAGTTGAACTACATCACTGCTTTCAAGGTTAGGTTCTGAGCCAAAGTCACATCTCAACTCTGATGCTCTATGGTGTGCATGCCTGAATTTGTCTCTCTGGCTCTATAAAGTCGTAGCTAAGCTACCTGGTATGGATAAATGACCAATAAAGTTGCAGTATAGTAATGAGGATGAAATCGAGTGTTGCTTGAAACAATGTAGCACTTTGAAAAGTCCTCTTTGTGTGTGCCTGACTCTTCATGATCTCTATTTGATGACAGCTGTACGAGGGAGCAGTCTTCATGCATGAAGAAATAAGTGGTATGGGACTTGAAGTATGTAATTGAACTCCAGTTTACATCACTATATTGTCATCTCTCTGGGAAATCACTAGGGGCCTCATGGATCAACCTTTAAAGGTTCCTATCTTTTTTTGCTGATTGCAGAAGAATTGTGGGCTTTTAATTTAGTCACTGAGCTGTTAAAGCAGTGATTCTCAGTGGCATGCTTCTGTCTGGCTTCTAATCTGCAGAGGAGTTCTCCGTCTTTGATGAATGTGTTGACAATACTTTCTTTCCATGATCAGGAAGTACCCAAAATTTCCATACACACAGTTGGATATTACCCAACTAAAGCTCATTTGGGCTGTTTTTAGTTTTGATGGGTGTTTTGCAGCCCTACGCTGCAAAAGTAAACTGATCTAACTCCAGAAGAAAGGTCCTTAGAGAACGTGAAACTTGATTCCCTCTCTATTGCACAAAATTCATGTGAATATGAGTACAAATAAGATTCATTCTTATTCTTGCTTACTCTTCAAGAGTTTCTAGTTTGAACAGCTGTCCCTTATGCCAAAATAGACTCTGCAAGTGTAACTGGTGCTGTCACGTTGGCTCTCCTTGAAGAGTGTGATGGAGAAAGCAGTTGTGTGTTGCAGATTGCAGATGTTTAGTGGAAGTCATACTAGTGAGCATGGTTATCCCGTGTGCTCTGAGGGACAGTTGGGAGGAGCGGCTCTTGCACCAGGCAGTCTGTGTTTGTAGCAGAGCTGCATTAGCTTATTCTGAAATTTATGTAGCAACGGCTCCTCCGGCTGCTGCTGCTTCCTTGGTATGAGTGTGTGGTCTGACAGCAGTGCAGCCCTGCTGACTGCATATGTGGGAGAGCATCGTTCAGCTCTGGTTAACTGAGGACACAGTTGCTGCAGTAGCGGTTGTGTGATGTCAGTGTCGATTGTGAATTTGTGTGGGTATCTCTTTGCAGTTCCTCTTCTGTGAAGTATTGCTTAATGCTGTGTGTGGAATTGGTTCTCCAGTCAACTGCCAAGTATCTTTCCCTTTTGCTAAACCAGCTGCAAAAATTTAGATTGCTGCCTTTGGTCAGTCAGATAATTTCAGTCCTTAGGCTTTAGATCTGAAGTGGAACAATTTCTTCTCAGGAGCTGGCTCAAGAAGATACCATATTGGTTCTAAGTCTTACTTCCAGCTTCCTTTGTTCTGTGAACAATATTGCCTGTGTACTTAGAGAACTGGCAAGTGGTTTGAAGAGCACAATTTTCAGTTAAGTACAGTGTATTCAAGAAAAATGAGCCAATATTAAAGTAATAATTTGTAATAGTTTAATAAGAGGAGGAGATTAAATTACACTACATACCTTGAATCTTTTAAGAAGAATACCTATCTCTTTGAGAGGTTTCCCTTGTTTTCTTCTAAATCTTTCACATAGTTGTATAGACTACGCTTAGTCGTATAGACTGCTTAGTCTGCCAGTTCTCTGCATCTTTAAAATACCTTCCGTTTAAATCTGAAATTGCATTTGATCTCAAGAGGAGAGGAAGTTAGTCACAATGCTTTGAAATGTATCAATATTCTGTGGTCCTTTGGGTTTTGCTTTTTGTAGATGAGAGGGAAGGAGAGAAGGAAGAAGGTGTTGGGTATTGAGTAGCTTTCTAAATGATTTCAAGGTTTGAATCCAGACCCTCTCTTTTCTATCAAGAGCATTAGGGGTCTTATTTTAAGTCAGTGGTCAAAAGCTGAAAGGAGTAAGTTGTACCTTGAAATAAAAGTTCCATCTGCTACTAAAAGATATGCAAAAAAGTGCCAGTGGGATCTCAGTAGCTTTAAGGCTAGAGTTTAGTTGTAGACTTGGCCACCTAAAATAGTGTTTCACATGTGAACAGAGCATGCAGTTTATGATTCTGCTTCTTAATTGAGTAAATGTAGGTCAGGATCTGAACAACCCTCTAGCCTCTCACTTTGTTGTCTGGTTATCAGTGAACTAGAATGCTCTCATTCTGGGTGAGCATGTAGCTCATCAGCAAGCTTTCGTGTCCAAATCTGGAGGTAAATTGGGGATGTACTTGGGCCATCCCACATTAGTATTTCATAGGGTCTAAATCTGCAGTCAGCGTGTAAGTCAGTAGGAATGCAGCAGCCTGGTCATCTGCTTGAGTTTGGAGAAATTGAGTGTCATGGAAAGATGAGGTGGAAATGCTGCATTTAAAAACCAAAATAATCTTTCACCCCATCCATCCTTGTCACTAAAGGGAACGCTTAATTTGAAGGAAAACAGCCTGCTTTCTGTACTGTGTAGGGTTTCGGGATGTCACCCAGAATAAGTGGTCCTGAGAATGTCATATGCTCACAGAAAAGAACTGCAAGGTGTTAAATGTCAGAGGGTTTTTTTACCTTCAGTTCTAATTTTTCTTTCCTGAGGCAATAGTTGTGTAAATGGGATGGGCTTTCTCCTGGTAATGCCAGCCGCCTTTGAAGTAGATTGTATACCCTTGAATGATTGTTTGGGTCAGGTGTTGATTTAAAGGGAATAGTAGATCAGATTTTAAAATATTCCCCACTCTTGAATTGGAGAAACCAGGTCAGAGTGTGGAATCTAAGAAGACTAATTTTACTTGGACTACTCAAGGACAGACATGTAGGAGTGAGATAGTTTGTAGTTCCCTGTAGGATGCTTGCATTAAGAGTAAGTGTCCCAATGTTGCTTTCTGTGTCTACCAGAACTGCAAGGTGACTGATATAATGAGCCATCCTTAAAATGCTATGTTCTCCTAGCATATTCCAGAAGTCTGTTGAATGCCAGTGGAGACTCTGAAAAGCTTTTTTTTTCTTCCCATCCCTTCTCTTGGAGTTATGCTCCTTAAAAGGGATCTCAGCAGTTTAGGAGATGCAGTCATTTTTGAGAGAGAGAAAAAGCAAGAAAAATTCAGCCCATCTAAATGGAGGGGAGGATGACAGGTAAACTCTCCCAGTTTGTAGGACTAGTGGTTTTGTGTAGAGCTTAAAAAAAATCATCAAAACTATTCTTTACATGTAATAGTAAAAGTATCCTAGTGAAAAGGAAAAAAAGTAATCATATCCTCAAATTGTTCCTTTAAATTTTCACAGTATGTGGAAAAAGTTTCATGGTGAGCACCCTAAACTTCTTTAAACTTAAATGATTGCAGAGCAGTTTCTCTGTATACTCCTGACCTCTGTGGCGTGTCAGTACTGGCTGTCTTGTGATGCAGTGCTGGTGTGAGAGCAGGCAGTGGGAATGCCTGACTGGAAAGGATGGAGTATTCCTTTTTGGGAGCAGAGACTCTTGAGACTCCAGCCTTCATGTGTTATTTTTAGATTGCCTTTTTTCCCCCCCTACTCTGTCCTTTCTGTTGGCTGAATTTAATCATGAGGTTTGGATAGAGGGTGTGATTCAGACATGCCTTCTCACATTAAGCAGTACTACATTTCTAGAAACCTCTGCTTTTGGCCAAGAGATGCACGAAGCTGATGGAGTTCTTTATACAGACCAGGTTTCCCACGTGAGAAAAGGAATAAGTAGAACTCCTTTAGTGATTATAGAAAACTGTGCTCATGCTGTATGAATAGTATTTATTTCTCTACTGTAGCTCTTTGGTTGAGTGTTCATATGCTTTAATATCAAGTTAATTCTGGTTTAGTTAGTTTCTGAATAACAGAAGTCAATAGTACAGATCTGTGGGCACATCAACAGTCACGTCAAGCAATGAAAGCCCTGGAATGTTTAGTTTATCTGTAAACATGTGATTTTTTTACTGAAAATAAAAGGAATATTGGTGTGCTTTGGTTGATTGATGGAAGGCCTTCTGGAAGGGTGACAAAAGCAATACAAATCCTGGCAGTCCTATGTATATGCCTTACAGTGTTGTCTGTGATTCTGCTTGTGTTCTAGAGAAAATTAGAAGCATTTGAGTTGCTGAATTCTGTAGAATGTACAAAAGTAGAATAGAACTTCTGTCTAGTCTACTGGAAAATGTGGAAAGGACCAAGTTGTCGTATCTCTTTTAAATTCTGGTCTTTGTTAAGACTGACTGTAACATTCATAGTTGCAGTTTGTTGCAATAAATACTGTAAATTGAGGTGTCCTAAATAAGCAATTCTGTCTGCCTCGGAAGAACAAACACTTCCGAGCTGGAAAACTGAAGGCACATCTTCCAGCTCCACTAGATGTCAGCCAAGATCAAGTGACTGAAGCTCTGTACATCTGCAAATTGCATTCTAGTTTAGAGAAGCCCTTGGCTCTTGCAAAATACACTGGACAATAGTTTTCCATTGTTGGTTGGTATGTGTAATAATACTGTTTTGGATGTAGATGGGAGAGACCATCTTAGGGCACTGTAAGGTAACCTGATTTGATTAAGTTGCTAGGCAAACTTGGGTTGGGTGTTTGCAGCTCTCTTAACCACATCAAAGTGGTTAGAGAAACATTAGATGTTTCCAAATATATCCCTCTGTGGTACTGTGATTATCTGTAGCTTCCTGGCTAAAGAATAAAAGGTATTTAAATCTTTCCTTGGGTCTTTTTTCCATCTGTCTATCATTACAGCTGTGTTACTTAATATGTTATTAGTGCAGGGCTTTCCTTTGTGCCTTGTGAGTGTGTGATGTCTTGGTCTTAGATATAAACCATGGAGGTTCCTTCAGTTCCCCTCAGAATGTTTTTCGCAAGATTAATCAATTTTGTGGTCTGTGTATTTAGGTTTGAAAAGCAAGAAAATAAAACAGCTTTAAAAGTGTAGATATATGTCTGTTAGTGGCATTGGACCACTGTAAGCAAGGTATAGGAGCAGTCTGTAACATTTGGGGGTTGTAAAAATAATTTTTTTTTCAAACAACAGTATTGAAGAGTTTTTTGAGTTCACAGTATCTGAGTATAAGAAAGATACACAGGCAGTTCATCTATAGCATTTGAATATCTTTAATCTGTACTCTTGGAGAGTGGCTTTTGAGGTTATGGTTTTGTATTTTTGCCCCTCAAGGTGGTTGTAGCTCTTCTTCATTAGAGTTCTTGTACAAAGTGCCCAGCTTTTCCCTGTACCTTAATGGGCTATTGCAAAGGAGGTTGTAGGACTACGTAGCTGGAAAGCAGGAGAGGTTGTTGTAAACCATTGAATTTGCTTAGCTGTGTGTTGTAACTCTACCCTGTGCTTCTCAGGAAAACATCCTGAAGCAAAGGGTTCTTAGCAAACTTCAGGGGCACCAGTTACTTGTTCTAAGTGATTCCAGGTTTAAGTGTTCTGTGTTTGGGGATCCTTTTTTTAGCATGCTAACAGACAGTGCTGTAAAGTCTTGTTAAATAATAAGCATATTGCTGATCCAGAAAGCTTAACTGTAAGATATGTGTACGTGCAACACATTGTGATACTAATTAATTCAAATAGGCATATGGTATCTTCAGGATAGCAGCATCCAACACACAAAATGCAGATGGATCCTGGGTAGTTTAACAATGGTCTTGCTTCAGTGTTTTGTCGCTGCTGATGTAGTGGTTTGGCTGTGTCAATGACCTATTAACAACATTTTTCTGGAGTAGTGCTGTGTTGTATTTTTCATGTTGCCTTGTGTGTGCTGCTGTAACTTCTGCGTGGTTAGAAAGGTCATATTGATGGACTTGTGAAATACAATAAAGGATGGCAGGTTTGGTGTGGTGGAGGTGTTATGTTGCTTCTTGAAAACCAACTAGCGTGAATTGTTCAGCTTGTTAAAATGCTTTTCCCATCAGAAAACTTTGAAATATTTGATATTTAACTGCAAATGCAAGACTGTCTACTTGGAGTAGAAATGATCCTTAGAAAGGATCTTGCAAAAGGATAATGATCTTGCAAAAAAAAAAAATTAAATGCTGGGTTTCATGAAGTGAACTTCTTATACCTTTTCCTATTGTCCTGGGTGCAGCAAGGTAATGTTGCAAAGTTTTGAGTCAATCCCTGAGGGAAAATTCTGGAAGAAGCTGGTTTCCTCACTGAGGGTGACAGAGAAAAACACGTGCAAATGCTGTTAACACTTAACTTGATAAATTGAGTGAGGGTGATGATTTTCTCACCTTCAGTCTTGCTTACTTGAGGGTGGAAAGTGGGGTTTCGCTTATGCTAGGGTTTGTTTCTCCCCTGTACTGAGATGAGGCTGTAAAATAAATCAGCACATACAGTAGTAAATCTGTGATAGACAATTACTTACAGTAACAAAGCTATTCCTGTATACTTTGTTTTCTATAAAGGAATTAGGCACAGGTTTGGCGGGGGGAGGGAAGTGAACGAAAGCTACTGTTAACACGTGGCTAGTTCTTGTTGCTGCAGGTTAAACTGCAACTACTTTAGTATTGTAATCCAAACGTAGTAAACCTCAAGGAGAGCAAAGGGTAGTGTGCTGAGAACATGTTCTGCGGTTGCAGTGTGCCTGTCCTGCAGAACTGGGCAGAGCACAGCCCCTGGCTTCGTGCTTTCAGGCTGCTGGTGAAGCATGCAGGGGAGTGTTAGGTTTGCCTTAGACCTGTATTAAATTCTGAAGAGTTTTCTCAATACTTTGCTCCTTTCTTGGGCATCTAGCACACTTTATACAAGCAGTTGTTCTGAGTTGTTACCCCCAAACCTGCTGTTTCACAGCAAAAGGAGATTGAAATGTGATTCGTTATTGGTAGTGATGTGACAGCCCTCTGATCATAGTGCAGAAGCACACGAACGCTTGATGGCTTTAGTTTGAATGACAGCCTGAAAAGTTTTCCTTTCTTTGTTAACTGGACATTTTGTACTACCTGAAATTATCTAGGATGTTTCACTCAAATGGTCTTTATTGCTGTTGGACTTGTCTGCATGATTTTAACATTGATTTTCATATTCCACTGACCTCTTCTCCAAATAAATTACAAGAAACATACTGTGTGTCTAAGGTGTGCAGTGTTATCATGAGATAAGTTTAAATGGAAGTGTAGAACTCATCCATAGCAAAAGCTCTTAATTTTTAAGAAGAAAATGCTGAGAAATTGAGGGAGAAATCAAACAAGTCAGCTGGAACTGAGGAGTTCACAACTTCAGAGAATTTTGTAGACTTGATCCTTTTAAAATTACAGGTGCAGAAATTTGCCTCTACTACAGCCTCTAGATTTTGGGGTGAAAGTGGATGCATAGCATCAAGGGTTTTTAAGCAGAGTTCTAACCAGAAGAAAAACCTCTTTGAGACTTGTATTAGGAATCAACCTACAAAGAAGAAAACTCTTTGATCAAATTCATCGTCTCTTGCTGAAGGACAGTGTAGGGAATAAAGGAGAATTTTTGGGTCTAAGTACAACTTGTTTCACTTTACCTGGCAAAAATCAACTAGAGAAGGTTCAAAAAGACTTAAAATGAAGAATTGAAGACAAAGTGTGTGAGGTGTGCATGCTTTTCATGTTGCAATTAGGCTCTTTCCCTTCATATACTTAAATGTTAGAACCAGGGGAAATTATGTTAAAGGACTTCTGAGTGCAGAAGTTGAATTACGCTAGAGACATAAGCACAAAGTATGAGTGTTTCAAGAACTTACTGGTGAGAAAAAGGGAAGAGGCCACTTTAAGATAAATGAGGAAAGAAAAAAGTACTGGATGTCTTGGAGGACTGAGTGACTTTAGTCAACATTCTGTGTATAAGAATGGAAGATACAGTGCAAGTTTTGAGTTTAAAACGCATAACAAAAAAATGAAGTTATGCTGATCTGTCCCTTTTAAAACTTTGGAGTCATTCTGATCAGCAACAAGTATGAAGCAGCGCTTTATTCAAGCTACACTAATCCTACAAATTACTTCCTGGCTTTGCAAGGGAATGGCTGAGATTCCTTCAGGCCCATATTTATCTTCCTGGGTGACACCAAAGTTGCCTGTGAGATTTTTTTTTTTTCTTTGAAAATATAAAGCTGCTTAAACAAATGAAGACAAGTACCATATAACCCCTTCTGCTTGCTCAGAGAGAGGGGTTTGAGAAATGAGAGTCCTTGTAGACAAAACTTCAGACTTTTTTAAAGCTAGGAAAAAGGTGCATAAACACCCAACTGATCCCAGCTGTAGCCTCTTAACTTGCTGCTGTAGCCACTCTTCGGGTGGAAAATGTCAAGAAACATAGCTTTACAGTAATACTCTATTCACAATGCTGCAATATCTTTTGAGAATACACGCAGGATCACTCTCGAGGAGAAAAGGCAACGCAGAAAGAACCGTGTCCTTTCAGTACCACCTGGGGAGCCATTCTGCTGTGCCTTTTGCAACCGGACGTGTCTATCTCGCATTGGCCTTTTTAGCCATCAGCGCGCTTGTAGCAAGCGTGGGTAGAGTCCTTCACAAATCTTCGTTCGCGAAGCCTAGCCATGATGATGATGATCTCAGACAGGTTTCATTTATTTCTGTCATGAATTTATAAATACGTTTTGTGCTTAAAATGAGAGATGCAATTTATGGCATGTGGTTATACTGTCTACCGATGCTGAGGAATCCAGTGTTTAATAACTGTCTGCAGAGAGGTGATTAGGCTACAGTTGAGAGGTCCACGACTTCAGCAGGTGATGGAGGGGACCGTGACTGTGTATGATGTGTCCAGTGATAAATGATCAAGCATGGTGAGGGGGAGGAATTGGATTTCTCTAACTTCTGACATCTTGTATTGGAGCTCAAAATGTCTTCCTTTTTTTGTGAAGTTTAGAGGTAGAAACACTTCAGTGGAATTTTGAAACTAATTTTGCTTTGTTTGCAGCTTTAGTCAGTTCTCCATGATATGATTATTAATGGGACAAGGAGATCCTTGAACAAGCATTTCAGTCTCTCTCCTTGTTAATGTTTGCAGCTCAAATCCAATCCTAGCAATAATGAGGAAAAAGAAGCCCAGACTCAGCTGACAAAATCTGATGAGCTGCAACGCCTGCATTCACAAGCATTATCTGCCTACCAGCAAGAGGATTATGAAGCTGCTATCTCTCTTCTTGATGAAATCTTGGCAGTAAGTGTTAAGTAAAATTGTCCTGGGAAAGGAAAGTAAGAGCTTCTGTCTGACATCTGTGTGGTTTTGTTTATAGCTTCTTCACTGATGGGAAAACACTTGGTGTAACTGGTTTAGTTTTGCTGAGCACTATGACACCATAAGGAAGTTTGAGAGTGGAGAAGGCTGAGCACTAGCTGCAAAAAAAGTCAAAATAATAGTTTGTAGTTTGGGTTAAAGATACAACTTCAGCCAAACTTCTGTTAGAGATAGCTTTATTGGTTATACTTTCCTGTTTTCCCACAGTTTGGTGTTTGGGGAAGCTGGGAAAAAATTTGTTCTGAAATCAATGAAGTTTTGCCAAATACAGGAGGTGTAGATTTTTTCATCTGGATTTTTCATTGCCTCTGTGCTGTCAGTTTTTTGTCTTGAGAAAATGAAGTAACAAAAGATCAAAAACCCCCCAAAAAGTTAAAAATGTATATAGCTATCTCAATTTTCAACTTGTTCCTTAGGTATCTGTATTTGTTGAATGTATTAGTATAAGTAGTCTGCTAGTGTAAGTGTAAATAACTCAATGGTGTGGGCATTTTTTGTGTCATACAGAAATACACATTAAAAGACAGTTAACTGCTATGACTCTTCACATACAAATTAGCATTGTTAACTTGGAATTTAAAACATTGGAGCTTTTGGTGAAGAAACTGCTGAAGTGTGGGAGTTAGTCTGTGGGTGGGGAATGGGGAAAAGCAGAAAAGCCTCCTCCTAAAATGATAGCTTACAAACAACTGATAAGACACAGAATTAATTCTCTAAACCAGATTTTGGTGGGCAGTTCCTTATGAGAATTTTTTCCCTACTGTTACATTATTACCTTTTTAAAATCCAGACATTAAGGTCAAATTTTGTGGAGCTGCATCTTACCCATGGGCTTCTTCCTAGAGGACAACTGACAGCTTGGTCCTTGCTGTTCATTACCTCTTTTCTTTTGGGAAGATATAATAATTTATGATTCTGATATCCTTTCCTGGAGGCTCAACAGACTGTCCTAGTTTAAGTAGTGCCAGTAGATTTAATTCATCTCCCTGCATGAGCTCATTGAATCATTTACAGAATTTTCCGGCCTTTGTTTTGTACTTGGGCAGGTGCATCACAGCATCCACCAGGAAGCAGAGATGCTAATTTCATGAGCTCTGCATGCAACTTGAACCTTATGCTATGGCAGTTGGCAAAGTGAAATTAAATGGGATTTTTGTTTTGGGGAGGAAAAGAAGTGAAGTGTTATGGACCAAAACCAAGCTTTAATTTTGATTTCTTAAGGTTTGTGTTTGGGATGCAGAGCTACGGGAACTTCGAGCAGAGTGTTATATAAAGGAAGGGGAACCAAGCAAAGCTATTAGTGACTTGAAAGCTGCTACCAAATTAAAGAATGATAATACTGAAGCCTTCTATAAAATCAGCAGAATATATTATCAGCTGGGGGACCATGAATTATCACTCAGGTAATTTTACTATTTGCTGTAATCATTATAAATGACAGAAAATGTAATTATATAGGTCATGATAAACCATGAAATATCTATATTGTGTGGGTTTTGGATGTAGGAGCAGCTGTGGTCTGGATCTGATAAAGGAAGCTCCTTTTTAGAAGCTAAGAACAGGCAATGAAGACACCCTGTTTATGCTTGGCAGACTAGCCATCAATGGTTCCAGGCACTTTCTTTGCTAAAACAGAAGCCAGAGTGCATGTCCATCAGAGTTATTTGCAAATACTGTCTTCATTGTATTCTTCCATCCTAGATGGAAGTGCTACTCTAAACTTGCTTTGGTGGAGCCTTTTTTTTAAAACCTTGATTCAAGTGAAGTTTACAATGCAAACAAAAAACATGCATTAAGGTTACAGGCTTAAGGATAAATAAAAAGTACACCGAGCTATGAAGAGCCAGGGGTCCTGAGCCTGTTAATCTTTCATTCCTGCAGACAGTGTCCAGCATTTTGGATGACTTCTTGATAATGTCCTACCCTTTTATACATATTGAGTTCTGTTAAAGGTCTTACTCTTCTATGTCCCTTGTCGATCTGGCATATAACTGCCCTTGCCCAATCCGGACTGTCAGGTTTTTACTCAGTGCCTGGCTGGACAGATGGTGTAATCCTGCTTTTCACACAGGAGTGGTTTCTGTGCCAGTCATAATCTCAGATGTGCTACCTTCATCTCCAGACTCCTTCCAATGTAGTTTCAATCACAGAATCTCTTCAATAAGAGGTGAAGAGAACTGAAAAAGCCTGAGTTTCTTTTCTTGGCAAGTGGATGGAAACTGCATGATTGTAATTGCAAAAATTCATTTTATAGCTGGGCAACTGGTTTGCATTACACATCCCCTTTCTAGGGTATACTTAGTCCTTGGAACTCATAGGTCGCTTCTGTCATCAGTTTTGGTAGCTGGACATCACTTTGCGTAGTGATTTCAAGAATAGATTTTTGATTTTTAAAAGTACAGTTAATAGCACTGATGAACAGAATGAAGGGATAAGCTTCTTTCCTTCATTTTTATGTGATACTTTTTTTTTGCATCATAAGATATACTAAGAGAGAGTAGAGTAGCTCTTGGACTCGCTGGATGCTTACTCTTGTCCTTGTCCTTCTCTTAGTTTCTTTCTCTTACCTTACAGGCTTAGTGATTTTCAAATACTGAGATTTTTTTTGTCTGTCCTTAGGAACAAAATCAGATTTTGTGATTTTTTTTTTTTTTTTCTGAAAATAACACCATGGTTGTGCTGTGATGACTGTACTTTTTTTTTTTAAACATTTGGCAATTTGGAGAGGTATCTGCCCTACTCAGAGTCTTATTAAAGAGCAGTCTTCACAATGAAAAGTCAGGCTCAGGCTTGGCTGGGTTTCCGTGTATCACATGTAACACTTAATCTTTTGGATATTTGGCAATAGAGAGTAATTAAATCCCAAACCAGACAAATATCCCTGTATGTTCTGGAAGAGTTTTTTCTTGGTCTCACTTGAAAGTAATTTTTTGGATGAGGAGAGATATTGTGTGAAGAAGTCAGCTGTTGTTCTGGACAGCTTCTATGTGTTGCATTGTGTCCCTAGTTAAAATTTCGTAATATGTGGTGACATATTTTATTTTTTTTACCTTCTCCTTACCTCCCTGTCAAAAGTGAAGTCCGGGAGTGTCTGAAACTGGACCAAGATCATAAGCAGTGTTTCTCTCTCTATAAGCAAGTAAAGAAACTCAATAAGCAGATTGAGTCAGCAGAGGAATTCATCAGAGAAGGCAGGTAAGTATTCACTCCTATATTAAAAAAAAGAAAGAAAAAAAACTACTGTGGAGGGACCAACTTATTGATTGAGGAGCTGATTAAATGATGCTTTTTGCATCTGTTAGTTGAAGTGGATAACTGAGCACAGCTCTCAAATTACAATTAAAATAAATATTGACTCGCATAGCAACAATCCTCTTCTGATTCCTTCCGATGCCGCTGTCTTCTCTTTGCATACTTAACTTCTTTCTGCAGCAGGTAGTAAGATCAAGACAGGGATAATGGTTTTCAGCTCTCATATATTATTACTCAGAACTGATGAGGCCACACCTGGAGTGCAGGAGAGATGAAACTACTGGGAAAGTCCAACAGACTCCCACTAAGATGATTGAGGGACTGCAAGGAAAGGCTGAGATGGCTGGGACTGTTTGAGCCTTCTCTGCTACAGGGTGATCTCATCAAAGTACCTGAAGGGAGGGTCTGCTCAGTGATGCCTTGTATCAGAATCAGGCCAATGGGTGCAAACTGAAACAGGAAATTCCCTTTGAACATAGTGAAATGCTTTTTACTAGCCCCTCATTTGCAGTGCTGCAGGTTGCCCAGGGAGATTGTAGCGTCTCCCCACTTTGGAGTTACTAAAAAACTGTTTGGACACAATCCTGGGCAGCCTGCTGTAGGTGGCCCTCTGTGAGCAGTGGTGTTGGACCAGATGACTTCCAGAAGTCCCTTCCAACCTCAGCTATTCTGTGATTAAAGGACCACATCTACAGACTAAAATGACCTAATAACTCTGCAGTGCCTTGATAGCAAAAATGGATCTGACTGATGGACTTTTTTTTTATCTGCCTCTGTACTTCTTGCTTTACTTATGTTTTACATGTTCTCAAGCACATGACATCCAACTGTAAGGACCTCTAACAAATCATTAGACATTATCAGGGTGGCTTTTTAAAATGAAATACATCAGGAATATGAATAAGCACAACTGAGGCCAATTTGGTTAAGCCATCAGTCTGTTGGGACTCTCTTTACTTAATCCAGTATCAGCACTGTTTCAGGGAGTCTTCTGAGAGCTTGAATTTCTCTAGCTTGTATAGCAACCCATGGGTTCAATCGCTCTCTTGCCCTTTTAGGTAAATGTTCTAATCCATTTCTTGTTCAAACCATGCAACTTTAGCATCTTTAAGACCTTCACAGCAAAAAAAAAATTTACTGTGTGACTTGTGGAGAAGAAAAGGAGAAAACAACTGCCTAATTTGGGCTGGCATAAAGAGCTTTTTTGTACCTATTTTGTACTGTGCAGACAGTACAGTGCTTGCAGTAAGACTCCAGACTTGGTCCATCTCAGATATTGGAGAGGGAGATGTTTATTTTTAAGTGCAGAGTGGCATGTTGGACAGGAGGCACATCTAGAGACTGTTGTCTGTGCATGGTGAGGGATGGTAGTTACTACTTCGGCAAAAGCCTGCCAGGGCTGGTGCTAGCTCTTCTGTCTCATAGCACAGAAAAGGGAATGGGGATGTAATTCTTGAAATGGCTGCAAGTTTTCTTCATACTGTTGTCTCACACCTCACGTTTAAGGCTATTAAAGTTAAGGTACGTTGCTAGGAGGATGTGAAAATCTGTGAATTTCAAGATTTGTAAATAAATTGCAACACCCTGACATAGTGATCACATTTAAAGATATTTTGCTTTATTATTTAAACAGGTATGAAGATGCTATCAGTAAATACGAATCTGTAATGAAAACTGAGCCAGAAGTCCCAATTTATGCTACTCGTGCCAAAGAAAGAATCTGTCACTGCTTATCAAAGGTAATTCTGCTTATTCTCCCTCTCTAAGTTTCTTTAAGACAAATAAACAGCAAAGAAACTCCTCACAAGTACGTGAATTTTGGTTTACTTTCTTCTCTCTAGAATCAGCAGGCTACAGAAGCCATAAAACTTTGTACAGAAGTTCTGCAACTGGAACCAACCAATGTGAATGCTCTGAAAGACAGAGCAGAAGCTTATTTGCTGGAAGACCTGTATGAAGAAGGTACAGTTCTATGCAGTTGACACATACTTTTTTTTTGTGGACATTTAAAATGCAATCAATGTTTCAAAGGCTTTTTTTTAACATGCACTTTGATTCTACACTATGTTGTCATCCTTAATTAGTAGTTGCAGATTTACAAAAATATCTGGTAGTAATTTTGTCTTGATTAGTGTAAGTGGAAAGCACTTGTTTTATCTATGGCATAGTTGACTTTACAACAGTGGACTGTGTTCAGGATGTTTTGTGAGACTGTACAGCTTTATCTGCTTAAACATATTTTATATAATCAGCAATGTCAGACAGGTGTGTTTAGAGGTAAAAGGTAATTATAGTTCCGTTGATGTAAATCCTTTTTAGGACCACAATTTTAATGTCTTGAGATGGCAGCATGAAAATAATACTGTTCCATTCCCTGGCATGTGTTGAGGGCAGAGGAAGTTAAGGGCCATTGCTTCACCTCTGTGGATCTCCGTGGTGCTGCTGAAAGCAGTAAACTGACTCTATTCCTGAGGCTGCATTTTCCATACTGAGTTTCTGTAAAATGCATACTATTACACAGAGTCATAGAAACAATCTCTAGGATTATCAAGTCCAGTAACCCAGCACTGCCAAATCTACCACTGCACCATGTTCCCTAGTGCCACATATACATGTCTTTTAAAAAACTCCAGAGGTGCTGACTCAACTCTTGCAAATTAGAGGAAAGAAAAGTTTTGTAACAAGGTTCTGCATAAATGCAGGGCACCAGCTTGGTCTCGTGCTGGAGCAAATGTCTCCATATTATAGGATATAAGGAAACAGAGAGAGGACATACCTGGGATCTGGGAGAGCTGGTGTCTGCTGAGCTTGCCCCAGCCTCATTCCAAGTGAACAACCATGCTAGAGTGGAACTGTGCTTCTTCAGATCCCTGTTCTTTAGCATGTCCCATGCCTTCCTCCTGCCCTTGACAGTAGTGAGGTGGTTGTAGTTACGCTCTGCCTTCCAGCAGAGCCTCCATCAACAGTATTACAGCCCATTAGCATTGGTGTGCCTGAAGGTGTCTTCATTTATCCTTCAGTTTTAACTGCTGTAAAATGGTTGCTGATTTCTCTTTGTGAGAGAGAACAGTAGAGCAATTAAAATTGTAGTCTCCTATTTAAAGGGGCAAACAGATTCTTACTCTTCCCTCAAAAAAATTTTCAAGCTAGATGCACCTGTTTTCCTGTTAAAGGTAGGAAATTTCAAAGTACTTGCAGTTCAGAACTTGGAAGGCGATTATTGCTAAATGTTCAAGATGCACTTTGGTGTGTATAGCTGAGTTAATCAAATGGCTTTAATTACTTTATAATCACATGGGATCCAGGGCTTGTCTACAGCAACAGATGTGTAATGACTCCCTTTCTGGCATACCTCATAAGTACAGAAGTCTATCTGTCTAAAGCACAAGTTTTGTTGAAGGAAAAAAAGCTGCCTTGCTGTTTGAAAATTGATCAAGACATACTAATTTTTCTTTTTTTTTTTTTTAGTTTTTAATTCTTTAATCTATTTTTTTTATTCTCCCCTTCCCTCTCCACTACTACTTTAGAGGTTTCAGTAAGAGTGTAACTGGTTCTGTTATTTCTCTAACAGTCTTGGCATGGATGTAGGTTGTCTGCAATTACTCATGTTTGATAGGAAATTGGCCATTATTACACATGCAGAATTGATCTCAGTCTCTGTTTTAGAAATGCTGGCAAGATCCCAAAGCCAGCAAAGTTGTCTAGATTTACAGTGTGATTACCTTTTGAGAGGTTGTGAAGACTCTTGTATTGAAAGAAGGAGAGTTAGATTTGACTGAAGTATTTAAATTGAAAGTGACACTGGAAACTAGTTGTTGCTTTTATGTCATGGAACAGGATGAAAAGAAGAAAGGATGCTTTCTGGAATAGCAGGCCAGTAAGCAGCAGCAGTGTCTCTTCTGTTGGTTTGTGAGGTACTCGTGCTTTTAGAAATAGTGGCTCAAAAGAATTGATTAAATATCTACTTGACACACTGTGAATTAGTAATAAGTCTCCTGGTTTCATAGCAAACTTCTTGTCATCAGGAAGCTGCCATCCTGCTCCACCTGCTTCCAACCCTCACCCCTCAAGTGGGAAGAGCAGTTAGCTCTCTGAAAGAGGAAAATTCCTACACTGGAGTGTGCCATCAAAATGGAAGTGTGAAACTGTAAAATGTACTTGCTGGGCGCTTTCCCTCTGCAGTGTGCAGCACTGAAAAACTTACCTTGCCACGTACTTAATGCTCGCAGTCTTTAAATAAGGAAGTTTATTTAAAAAAAGAGAAATTTAATACTGTCATGGCAAATAGTTGATCCCTGAGCAGGCTGTTTTCCCACTGTGGTGTGTGCTGTTGGTGATGTGGCGCTCAGTGGCGCTGAGCAATCTGATCTGCATTTGGCAGGACGTTGTGGTGGGACCTCTCAGTACCACGTGAAGCAGATTAAGTACACTGGTGCTTAAAATTATTGGAGCAGTAAAGCAGCATAATGAAATCCCTGCGTTTTCATTATTTTTATCGCTTTCGACAGCATATATTGGGCACACACAGTTCACAGTCTTGGTTTTTTTGCTTTTGTTTTTTAATGACTGGACAAATTATTAAAAATATCAGCAGAAGCCAAAATGCTTTGTTCAAGCAATACATGGCAGTGTCCAGTGATGAGAAAATGAGTAGAAATTTTGTTTGGCTTGTAATAGCCTATGAAATCGTTGGGGCACTGGCAATACTTTTTGGAGGGTTTTTTTTTTTGCCAATAACTGAAACAAGATTGCAGTGGTATCAGATGTCTGGGTAGTACAAATTCATTAGCACTTCCTGCTGTCTTGCTCAGAAACAGTGAAAAACAAATGTAACACCTGCTGAGAAATAGCATCTGCTTGGAAATAATCTGATGCAAGCACTTTATCTAACTTGAGA
Source organism: Cephalopterus ornatus (assembly GCA_013396775.1). Classification (NCBI taxonomy): domain Eukaryota; kingdom Metazoa; phylum Chordata; class Aves; order Passeriformes; family Cotingidae; genus Cephalopterus; species Cephalopterus ornatus. The sequence goes on from VZRE01008271.1 coordinate 57,040, forward strand.
AACCTAGGAGATTGGGATCTGCAAATGAGACCTTGAGGATTATAACAGTGAAAGAAGAGCAGTCTCATTAAAGACTTAGATAGTTGCTTCCCTTGATAAATTTTGATATCAAAGAATATATAAACTTGGTGTCTTAAGCATTCAGTTACCACTTACAATAGTAATAGTGAGTTTACTTTCAAAAAATAATGTAGACCTTGAATGTTTCAAAAATTCATGAATACATTACAGCATCTCTTGCTTTTGTTCCTGAGAAATGCAACTCTTGAAATCAAGTGAGAGTATGCCTTTGGAAAAAAAACCCCACCTTAAAATATAACTGTCTGCGTATTATGTATGCAGAGGTGTAAAAAGCCAATATTTGCCCGTCACTAACAGTATGAACTTACTGGTAGTCTGAAATGTATCTTTATTGTCACTAAAGAGGAGAGACTTTCTATCATGTTGATAGAGTGCAGACTGGCGAAGAAGAATGAATATGAACTTAAAGACTCAGGGTAGTGCATCCTTCAGTTGAACAGCAGTGTGGGGCTAACATTGTGCAGTGGGCTCTTCACATACTAGTTGCTGAATCCTGCTTCTTGGCCTCTCTTTCCTCCTCCCAGTCCTAGATACTTGTTATGTTATTCCTGTGCCTGTTGCAACATCAAGAGTGTGTTGTGACCAGAGTCTGGTAACCTCCCTTCTCCCTCATTTCCCACAAGTGTAATAAACCTAAAGAAAGAAAATTACTGAATTTATATGTGAAAGTCACTTTCCTCTACTCCAAGGTTTTCTAATTTAGGAAAAAAAACCCAAACATGTCAAGTTGAAATGAAAGTTCTGCTGCTTATATATGGTAATAGCAAAGCTTCAGTTTTGTGGAGTGGTTGAATTCTTTAAATTGAAGTTTGTAGAGTTGTGTAATCTTTCATTCACTTTTTTTATAAAAGCTATTAAAGACTATGAGACTGCTCAAGCCAATAGTGAGAATGACCAGCAGATTCGTGAGGGGCTAGAACGTGCCCAGAGAATGCTGAAGCAATCACAGAAGAGGGATTACTATAAAATCCTGGGAGTAAAAAGGTGAGATATTTAATTCCAGAGATGATGATGTAAAAGTTGGTTATTTAAACCAGTACAGATAGGCCTAATCGCTTGAATTTGTTCTGCTGTTCCTTTATCTTGCTACCTTCACTTTTCTGCTGTATTAATTCAGTAGTGTTCAGCTTATAAGTAGCATCTATTTACAATTCCTTTAGAAGGAGTGGAAAACCAGCACTGGTGAGAGGGGAAATAAATCATTTGGTAGGAAATTCTTAGTAGGTGAATGAATTGGGAAGGAAATGAAGACTGGCAAGAATTGCTGAAAGAAACAAAAAATAAAATTGTGGCAGATAGTGGGAAAGATTGGAAGAGTTTGGAAGGACTAACTGAAAGGTATCAAAAATACTTCTGCCATTAACCTTGAGAAACCAACAACTTTCCTTTCTAATGAGGAGCAAACAAATGTCCAGTTCTGAACTAGTACTGGTCATCCTTCCAATCATGAACTAATTTGATCTCTGCTTTTTGTGATGATTGCAAATTGTTCAAACTGGGAACTCTGTTCTGCAGAGTATCTGGCAGTAGCATCTTTCCAAGAAAAGTAAATGGGTGGTGAAATAAAAAGAGTGAGTAGTCTTTGTTTAAAGTTGAAACCTGCTTCGTTTTGTGTAAAGAATCTTCAGTGCCACTAGAAGGTTAACTAGCACCTCATAATTTTCCTGATGACCTTAATTACTGTCTCAGTGTTTAAAATAAACCTGTAGATTCACTACTGTGACATGTGATTTAGAGAATTAAGTTAGTTATAATTTTATCCATCCAGAAATGCTCGAAAGCAAGAAATCATAAAAGCTTACAGAAAGCTGGCATCCCAGTGGCATCCTGATAACTTCCAGAGTGAGGAAGAAAAGAAGAAAGCAGAGAAAAAATTTATTGATATAGCAGCTGCTAAAGAAGTCCTCACTGACCCAGGTAATGATGCAGTTACTTCAATTTTTAATTACTTTTTTACAGTAAGTTAAAAACACAGCAAGTGTAAGTCGTAACAGGCATTACAGCTTCCCTCTTTCCCTTTCTCCCCTTATCCCTCTTGAGAAAGTAGTGCACTAAAACTTGCATCCAGTATGTCATATGAAGTCGGATGTAAACCTGGAATTACTTATTTCAGTGTTCCAGTGGTTTTTGTTCAAAGTCAAAAATTATTATTTCAAAGATCTCTTTTTTGGGATATCATCTTGCAGAGATTTCTAGGATTTGAGTAACTCAGGATATGCTTACTTTAAGGATATGGGTGTCCCCTGCCTCGAGTGCTATTGCAAATTGAATTTAGATTATAACAGCACTTGAAGTATTCCAGGGAAGGTCTGTAATTACTGTGCCATAATTCCATCTTGGCTTTCTTTCCTCCAGAAATGAGGCGGAAGTTTGATGCAGGAGAGGACCCACTGGATGCAGAGAGTCAGCAGGGTGGCAGCAACCCTTTCCACAGGAACTGGAACACATGGCAAGGATTCAACCCCTTTGGTTCTGGAGGAGGACCATTTACATTCAAATTTCACTTCAGTTAGAGCCAAGACTGTTTCTGGTGGCTGCTGCTGTTTTTTTACTCAATTCGTTGAAAAATAAAAAGTCTCTCAGTTCAAGACCCAAAATCTTAATTTCTATTGTTGTCCTTAACCCAGAGTCTTACTGCACTAGAAGGAAGGTCTTTCTTTCTTTTGGTATTCGGTGGGTTTGCTTGACAAGCTCACACTGGTTGGGGGGTGGGGGGAGTTGTACTGCCTTTGTATTTGTTGTGGATATGCAGGACATGTTTATTCCCATGGATGGAAAAAACAATAAGATGCTACTTAGGACAACGCTTAAATTTAGGACTCAAGCATATGCTTAAAGATAAAAATGCATGTAAATATTTTTCTGGATCTGGGCCTAATAAACATGGCAAGGGTAGATACCATCGTCTCCACATTGTAACAAACTGTTGGTCATGCTCAGCAGAAAGATCCGTCTCTCAGTATTTCTAAAAGGAAACCCTGGTGATCACCTGCTGTGTTGGTGTCGGCAGTGCCATAGGCGGGGAAGAGCCTGTGTGCTGAAGGAGTCCCAGCAATCGCTCTGGAGAGAGTGCTTGGGAGTGACTGCATTTGAAAATGTCTGCTTGCTTTGTTCATTAACCTGAAATGGACTGGGGTGATTTACGTGGTGGTAATTGTCAACTATGAAACTTAAAAAAACCCCCACACTTTTTTTCCTGAATGTCATTTGGGATGTTTATTTAGGTATGATTCTTGAGTAGTTTGCACTTTAACAAAATACCTGCTTGAGATTTAAGCAGAAAATTTGATGTGACATTTCCCTGACTGTGCAGCAATTTGTTAGTTCTGTACATAAACTCCGAACTAGGACAGGTTGTGAGGTGAGTGTACTGGAGACTGCAGGAATGTGGTGGTGTCCTGTAATACAACTTCATTTCTGTTGGGTGGTGCAACAGAGAGTTAATACTATGTGAAACTGAAGTAATTTTGTGTTTCTTGTAACAGCCATGGTACTGCAGAAACAAATGTGTGCAAAAAGAGGGACTAACTTCCCACTAGCCTAAAGTCTGGTTTATTTTTTTCTGTATGCATGTAGTTAAAATTGGTTAGGTGTGGTTGATGGAACTGTGAGAGTGTGTTGTACAGCGTTTCCAGGGCTGTAGGTGTGAGGAGTGAGGAGTCCTGTTCTGTTACTGAATCTGTCGTAATTGCTGATGAGTTTCATCAGCAGCCATTTTCTTAGAACACAAGAATTACAGTTCATCAGTGTTGATTGCATTTCAACTGGAAAACAATAATCAGTTGATAGGAATCTTCTCTCACTTTATCTTGTGGCATTTGAAAGCATTGGCAGCCACGTAAAACAAATGAAATTAGCAAATAAGGCCTTCAGTCTGAAAGTGCATTTTATCTTACTATAGTCAAGGTTGCTGTTGGAGCATAACCCTTGGCTCCTGCCTCAAGTATGTCATGAACATAACTGAAAAGCCGTGTGTTCAGCAGAACTTGTATCTTCAAGCTGAGGAGCACGTGTGGTGATTTCTAACAGTTTTTGGTACAAAACCACCCCAGCAGACTATGAAACCCGAGTGTCAGATGTTGCCCGAGCTGAATGACTTCCTAGAAGTTCAGCTTGTACCTTTGACCTGTTGAAAAGTTTTTTGCTTAAGCTCTGTACCAGATGCTCAGGACACTGTTCAGAGCACTCTAGGCTGGCAGGGCTGTTACCAAGTGGAATTGGCCTCTGTGCATCTGTTTATTGCTGGAGTACGTAAAGGAGGGGCAGGTAGCTCTGGGCAGGTGGCTCTTGCATGTCCCCCTGTGGCTCTTGTCAGCCCCTGAGGTGGAGCTCAACCCAGCTGTGCCTGGTGTGGGCAAGGTGGTTCCTGGTGGTTGCTGTGTCTGTGTGTGGGGGGTGTGTGTGCATGAGCCATCGCTCTGTACAAACCCTTCTGTATCGGCTCGTTCACTACAGAAGGGGCTGTTTTTACATGAGTATTGAATGAGCAGTGTAAGCAATGTCACACTTTGTACATACAGGAGTGTGGGTGGGCTGCAGACATCACAACAAAGACCACAGACAGCTGTGTTTGTGTGCTAGGGAAGTGATGGGAATGAAACGTCTTCTTTCAAAGAACTGTCCTTGTTCCTTTCTTTTTTTTTTTCCCTCATCCCTCTCCCTTGTCTGTTTTAAAAGCCAGAGCTGAGAGAATTGTTTCCTGGGGTTTACTTTTTTCTTCTAGAGAAGGAATAAGATGGTCCCTCATGAGTAAATTGTTCATACAAGGCACTGATGTTGGAGCAGCACAGGTTGGTTTGTCTGGGGCAGCAGGACAGTTCTGGTGCACGCTGGGAGCATTCAGGAACCAAAAAGGACCATGTGCATTTTGAGAATGAATGGGAAAGGGAAAATTACATTTTAATTAAAAAAAGGGTTGACTGGAGTCAGTAGAAGAAGGAAGATGATTGGTACCTGAATGCTGTTCATAGATTTGTTCCATGAAAGACAAGGTTCTTGGAGACAAAAGCAAAAAATGACAGTGGAGAACAAAGCTTTACTAGTATTGAGCAGCTGCTGTTTACAAGAAGTGTTACCACCCCAGTGCTGTTCCTAAGGGCTTTGAGGTACTTCTGGAAATGCAGAAAGACAAAGTTTGTTAAAAAGAAACCATTTACATTGCAAGGCTCTCCAGCTATGGTGATGCATTTCCTGATGTGACTTTGGAAAATGAAGCACTGGTAACATGCTGAGTGTTAATGGTGCAGGCAATGTGCAAGGAAGCTGAACTCGCCTTTTTATTTATTAGTGGGTGTCTGTAGTGCAATAATGTTCAATAACTGAACATTGAAATAAATGTCTTGGTAGTTTTTCAACCCTGAGATGTGCATGAAGCATCGTTACCATAATTGGCCTGTATGTAGATGCAAACTTTCTCTGTTGAATTCTTTCAGTTTTAATAAACTTGTTTCCAGCTTGTTTTAAAATGAAGGTGGGGGGAGCATATTATACTTGGTACATGCTTAATACTGATGTACTGATGATCAGTGTTAAAACAGAGTCAAACTGAACTACAAAGTGAAGTGCTCAAACTTGTGACATATGCAGAAAATGTATCAGCTTAAACTTTAAAAAAAAAAAACAAACCAACATAAAGCTTGTTATCATTTCAGTTTTCAGACCAATGTTTGGAACAAGAATTATTCTTCTGTTTAGGGCTGTGATTTATAGGAGCTATGCTGGAAATTAGCCAGGATAGCATAGCAGGTTAGTTGTACTTAAAAGTGCCTTACTATAAGGTATTGTTTGTTTGCTCTGTAATACACACTTTTATCCATAAAATCATAAAACAAATGGCAGAATAATTTTTTTTCCCTCAGCAAATCTCTAAGTAGCAGTTTTATGTTATAAGAAGGATAAGTAAAGCTAGCCAGAGATTTACCAAATGTTTCAAATTATAAAATTTCTTTATATGAAATCATGAATCTAAAAAGCAAGAACTGTTTTTTTTCTAGAACTGTGGGAATTATTTTATGGTATTTTTCACAATAAAGATATTTATGATGACAAGAAAGCACTGCTGTGTATTTGTCTGCCCTTCTTTACTCATCCTGCTCTCCAGGTTTGGAATTGGAGCTGTGCAGAAATGCAGTACAAGGCTGCCGGAGTGCCAGCAGGCAGGGGAGAGGAGGGGGAAGAGTCACATTCTGTGCTGAGAGAAACTTGAATGTTTAGAAGGCAACTACTGCAATTGTAGAAACCCTGTTAAATGCCAGTTTCACAGTGAGAACAACCAGCCTTTGGAATAATCTCCCCCGGAACATGATTGGAAATTAAGCTTTTCCTGACAAGAGTGCTGGGCTATCTTGTCTAGACCGTGCTCTTGCCAAGGAAGGCTGGACCAGATAATCTTGGAATCAGAATCATAGAATCAGCTGGGTTGGAAAAGACTGCTGAGATCATCAAGTCCAACCCTTGATCCAACACTGCCGTGGTTACTAGACCATCCACATTCAGTCTCATCCTAAAAACCTCCAGGGACGGAGAATCCACCACCTCCCTGGGCAGCCCATTCCAATGCATTGGTCTCTTCCAAACTGGTATCCTACGTTCTATGATTCTGTGATGTCTCAGTGTGAAGGCAAGTCCTTGATTCAGGGAAAAGGGTAAAAGGAACCTTACTGAGAAATATGTTCAATCCTAAAGCTCTGGCTTATCAGCAGCACTGCACTAATGTCTAGTTCATTCATTTTCTGCTAAACTTACAAGCTGATATCAAGAAGATTAAGACCTAGAAAAGGCACTGTAATAGCAATATGGATATAAATTGTAAAAACCCTTCATTTGAATAGTTCAAATATTACTTTGCTTATTGACTAATTCATACCATGTAGCAACACTCCAGTAATCCAGGATGCATTTTCTTCCCTCTCCCAGGGCAGAGCACACCGATTGGAAACAAGTAAGCTTGGTATGCCTCTCAATTTCTCACCCTGCAGCAGGTTCCTGATTGCTGCTGCTTCCCTGCAAAAACACTTTCTGTAGATTAAAGGCATTTAATGACTTGCTGCAATTTTTTTGCTTTGGATCTACTAACAAAGTATTTAATGGTTATTGTATAATACAAAATTGGAGAACAGAAAATAATGATTTTTTTTTTCCTCCAGTGGCACCTTTTAATATTTTGTACAACATACACGATCCATTGGCTTGGTATTAAAAATATATGCTAATGACTCAAAGTGCTGCTTTAAAGAGATCTTTAACAAGTAGTGAATATACTGGTGGGACCCTTGTTCTACAAACCAATGTATATTTCAAAAAAAGAGCTTTCTTTGAAGTAGTATTATGCAGAAAAAAATACTGTAAAAATTTTTTTATAAATATATAAAACACTGCAGGAAATTGCATGAAACCTTTTAACATCTTCAAAATACCTCCAGCAAATTGCATTTCTAAAAATTGTATTCTAATCACTTAAGTAATCTCAAGGAAATAGTATTTAAAGAGCTATTTCCTTTTTTAAAGCCTGTAGAAGTGATCCAATTTAAAAAAGAACAGGATGCTATGGAAAACCTGAACACAAAATCAGTGCATAAACTATCCACTTTTTATATTGCGTAACAGAAACTTCCCACACAGATGCTCATAAGAGAACTAAGGTTTCTTAAAGAACCTGTAACTTCTGGCTTAAAACAAGCTTTCCAACGTACGCTCCAAGCACGAGAGACCAAGGCAGAGGGATACTTAAAAAAATGTATGTGACATGTTAAAACAGTTCAACATGCATAAAGGTAAAACAACAAAAAAATATAAAAAAAGCTGTAAAAAACCCCCAAACATCTGCATGTCCCATATTCTCAATAATAGGAACTGAAAAACACCAGCAAGGCATAACTTTAAATACTTGCTCTTCCATTGTAAACAACCAACACCTGAGGACAATGACAGTACGAACAAAATAGGCTTCATTTCTCTTATTGTTTATTCAGTTATTTGCTGGTATGGAAATACTGTGCAACTCACTGTACATTCACCCACTGAGTGCAAATTACCTTGTCTTTCATAATTTCAAGCATTTAGACTGACAGACTGCATTTAGTTGTTCTTATAAGAATTTGTGGTCTCATCCAGTCCAATTTTGAAACCAGCACAGCCTAAACAACAGAGTACATATTTAAGGCACTAGATTTCAGTTTAAGTCATAAATTCCTCCTTTTCAAATATGTGTATTGCAAGAACTTTTCCCTGCAATTTTTGTAGGATCAAAATGTCAGTAGCCCACTAAAGCAATGGTTTTGTGAGTACAGACTTAGAAAATTACAGGAGACACCACTGGTAGTCAAAAATACTCACATATTTTATTATTTTATTTTCAGTTTTAAACAGGATGATGATAATCAAAACCAAGTAGAAACAGCTTTCAGGTACTGACCTTCTGATGCAATGTGAGCTGGTTGGAAAACCACTTTTAACCAAAGCCATAATGGAATGTTATGACACGCTATTTCAGTGACCAAAAGGAGCCCAAGAACCAAAAATTAGTTTTTAAAATTTGTAAGAGTGCGGCAATCCTGCGTAATAAATGAAAAGTGTCATTCTTTGTTTTTAGCTTCCAAGTTGACTTATCTTTGTGTGGTTTAAATTACTGAAGTTATTTTTTATGTCTTAGCTTTGCTACACTGAGATTCTTTCTTGTGGCCACAGCATTTCTCCAGGGACAAAACTATAGACATACAACCAAAATTCTTGATATTTGAATACATAAACTTAATGCATGTAATATGCGCAGAACAGTTTTCATGTACATATTTAATGTGTATGTCCTCCCCCAGACTGACAACGTATCTTTGAGAAGCTGAACACCTCTTCATATTCTAAAATCCTCTGGGCAAACTGTACTTAAAAGAAGGAAAAAAACACCAAACTCCACACTAGGTAAAAAAAACCCACAACCCCAAGTACCTGTGGATTTCTCAGTTTTGTATTGCATTTAAAATGTTTTAAATAACACTATAAGTTATAAAATATTTGACTTAACATTAAAGAACGTTGCAAATAGTACCAATGTAACATTTGTAACTCCCATTCAGTCTTTTCCAGAAGACTGCTGAGTTGTCACCATTGTTGTTCACAGGCTGTGCTAAAGTTCATCATGCTTGAGAACTGTAACAAAAGGGAGAAAGAAATTATAAAAATGAGTTAGATAAAGACGGTTCTGTAAAATGTGAAGAAAACCCTTTACTTTCCATTTGCTACTGGTCAGTCATGCAACATGAACTTCCTTTTTGGAGCCTGGCTAAAAGCTGACCATAAGCTTTCACTAAGAATAAAAACCACTAAGAATTCTTTGTAAGGAAAAGTGAATTTGTTCCTTGACTCAAGACTTTTAAATATATATCTGCTAAGTTTTTTCTTCAACCTTGATGGCTGAGATCATCTTTTTCTTTTTTTTTGTTTCACATTACTCCAAGAAGTCTTATTAGAAGTTCTGTAATTGTGTTTGTTTGTTTGGGGTTTTTGTGGGGGTTTTTTTGTGGTTTTGTTGTTGTTTGGATTTTTTTCTCATGCTATTTAACAAACATATTAAAATGCACAGTAAAAAAATAAGGTAAACTCTATTTGTAGGCTAAACCACAACTTATGTAAAGAAGCATCACACAACCATCAAAACCCACACAATTTCTCTAAGAACGGGGAAAATTATACAAATAAAAGATTTGTGCCTACTGACCCCAATCTTAATTTCAACTAATTTTTAAAAGCTAACAGATGAATATGCATGTAAATTACCTTTTTGGAATAACGATGTTAGATTTTTCTTCTCTTTTTCAATTTGCTGTATAAACTTTCGTATCTCAGAGTCGTAGTCAACCCATTCAGGAACTATCCGGACAGCAGCCTCTAATTTTGGTTCTTTGGTTTGGGGATTGTTGCACTGAAAGTTTAAAACATATGAGATGTAAACAAAACAAATGTGAAAATAACACCTCCTCAGAGAACTCAGTTCAAATAATTTTGCCAGCGTTTGCAATGTCATTGATGCATGCAAGGTCAGTTACTTGGACATTATTATTTAAAAAATTACACTAAAATTGTAAATAAACCCAGTTCAAATAACTCAAATAACTCAAAATATTTAATTGTAAATACTTGTCTTTTTCCCCATGTTCCTGACTATATGTATAGCACAGGGATGGCTAGGACAAGACTACTAAGATTTAGACAAAGTTAAATGGGGAGATACAAGATACACATTGGCACACTGAGGTTGAATCTGATAAGGGTTTTTTTTATTACATTTGTGATGCTTCCTCTAGTGTTGTCTAGAAAAATGTATTGACTACTTCAGTAAAACAATATAAATGGAAATCTCAATATGAAGTGATACATGATAATGGGAGCTGAAAGAAGGTGGGATGGGGTTTAATAACAAGAGAGGAAGATTCTTCTCTCTCTGTTTCTATTCCCAAAGAGAGACACTTTCTTCTTTCTAGACATGGATAGTCCCCTGAACATTGCACTTTTTAAGCTTTGCTTTATCTCCTGTTTATAGTTACAAAATAGACAAACAAACCATAATAATATTAAGTCCTATTGGGGTCCTTGAGGAACCTTCTAGGCAGGGAGTGCAACAGCAGCACACAATGCCCAGAGAGTTAACAGTACTTCATCACAGCTCTAGAAACCTGGTTGAGTAGGGAAAAATTATAAGGAAAATACATGTATGGGCATGAAAAGCCTCAATCTTGTCCAGTTAAGAGACAGCAACACTTAATTTTTTTGGTACAGTTTTCAGCTTTAATGTAAGAAATTTGGTACAGAGCAAGCAGGAGAGGAAAAGGACTGAGTGTTCCAGGGCCGTCCATCAAGGCTGCCTTCATGACATGACATACATTTATCTCAAAACCCACAGAAATCACAGCAAAGTCGTTAATCTATAAAACTAATTCAAGTCAGGATCAACTCACCAAGTCTATTGTTTTAGCCTTTTTCTTGGATTCATCATCACACCAGGTTTCACACCAAAGCCACTCCTGAGGGAGAGACTTAATGGCTACTTGATGAATCATATTATTGGGAAGATCCTGTACAAATTTTGTAAAATCATAAATTAGCACTGAATGTAATGTAACTGGTTATCAAGCTGGTAATTAAAAGTAGAATATCTTTGCCCGTTACTCTTACATTTTCTTCTTCTTACATTTCCTTCTTAGTGCTCACCTAAGTTCTTTTTCAAGCAGACTCAAAACTTACTCATGCTCATTTTGATGCCAATTCCACCTCTCATTTACCAAGCAATTTTTTCTTGTACTTACATCTGTCTTTCCTCATCTTGACATAACAATACTTCTGTCTGACAGTCGTGGTTCAGATGTCATACTATAAATACTACTAAAGAGCAAAACTTAAAACCATCTCTCTATTCTTTAAATTTGAAAAAAAATACCCCTCAAAAACCATATAATGCAGGATTACACCATTACTCTAAATTTAGACGACTTCTAGAAAAATGGATTCCAGAAACATGAGTGTGAGAAGGAAAAGCTATTAAATTGCTATTCTGGCTACCTTCCTCACTTTACTACTTTTTTTTTTTTTAACCTGTATTATATAGTCAGGTACTCTCATCAAGCAAACTCCAAATGAAGATCCTGCTGAATGTAGGGAGCAGCATTTACAAATGAGAAAAACCTCAGGCAGTCATTCACTGGCCATAGTTAAAAATAATAGGTGTAACTGGTAGATCCATTTTTGAGCTCCCTCAAATGTGCAACCCCTACATTATATTTTAAAATAAATGTCAGTACTGTGATAAGCATTAGTCAAATCTTATTTTGCCAACTCACGTTGCTAAATGTGACAGAATAAAACAGCACATATTGCTGCATTATGAAAGACATATCATTTAATTCAAACATAGACATTCAAATGTAAGTATATTGAGAGCCAAGACATTAAACAGTGAAATGCTTTATTCTTTGAAAAACTCAAAATCTACAAATTTTTACTAGATTAAAAAATGGTTTATCACCATCTCAATTTCAAAAGAAGAGACTGGTTTTCTGTGGTGCCTCTTTGACTTCCTAAATGAAATCGAAATTCCTGAATTACTACAATTCCTGAGTTGTGAATTTACAGATTGTTACATGGAGCAGAAAGTCGGCTGCTAGTGCCAGGATTAAAAGTAAACAGAAGAAAAGAATGAATTAAAAAAAAAAATCTAAACAAAATTACTGTATTGGAAGTCTTATTTTTTATGATGTGTAATTTTCCTCCCTAGGAGTTCTATACTCACTCTCCTTGGCATTTGAAATCACAGTTTTCCCTTCCATCTACTTCTCTTTTGTGATTTATATTAGCATAACCCTAACTACCACCCATGAGGGCAGCAGTGCTGGCAGATTAGCAAAGAGCTGAGATTGCTTCTTCTTTGAGAAGAGCAGTGAGCACTCCAGTCAGGTATTTAAAATAAAAAGAGTAATAAAAAAAATCACAATGCATCCTTATCAGTAGATGAAAGCTCTCCAGGACTCAAATACATTGCACTGTGGTTTGTATTTCTAGGAATATTGCTGTATTTGGAGTAAGTAGTTCCTATCAATACAGTCAGAAACCAGATTAGTAGGAAAATGTTACTTTGAAATATTCTTCCAAGTAATTCCAATTCCTTTCTGCCAAGATTTAGCTACCTTAACATCTGCTCCTTAAGTGGTTTTTTATTTGATCCAAGTTATTATTATAAGAGATATATGCCACCATGTATTTACGCAGTAATTGAAAATAGAAGAATCTTAAAATAGAAAGAGACACATTTTTAACATTTTGGGAACATTAGATAAGTCTAATTACTGTTTCTGAAAATCAGCATTATAGCGGAAGCCCTGTACCCAGCTTCTGAATCTTTAAAGGTCTTTCTGAAAGACAACTTGCACACATGGGTAAGACTATGTTTGGAGCACATACAGCTATATCCCATCAGGACTAAGTGTGATACAGGGGCACCAATTCATTCCATTGTCCAGAAAAAGAGAAGTGAAATATGAGTGCTGCTATTATGTCTGTCTTTTGCTCTTAATAATTACAGTTAAAGGCTGCTCCAACTCCCTGTGTCCAGTCTGCTCTGAGTTTTTAGTGTAGCTGTATTTCCACTTTCCTTTGTTCAGTATTATAAGAACTGCTATTTTCAATTTTTGCTTTTATTTCTGAAAAAAACCCAGTGGCAATAATGTCCTTATGTAAGAGAGAGAAATTTGCCTGCAGAGCAGGGGGGTGGAAAGCAGGCACTGAGAGATGTGGGCTTTGCTACCGTGAGATCCCTTTGCTGCTGTAGGCAGGTAAAAACCTTTTGTGCTTTAGTAATTCCACAAGGAAAACAAATAAAGCAGGGACAATCTCACTTATGAAGCCTTCTGAAGTTCACCCAAAGTGAGACATAAATAAGAAGTATTATTGACTCAGGCAGAAATGTGATGAGCTGTTACTATCCATCTTCTACCAAGTTAAATAACCTCTTCTACAGGAAAAAAGTAATAAATTTAAGTACATTATGTTTGCATGGGATCCGCTAACATGCTTGTGATTCCACCCTGATGCACCTCATTTGGGTTTAAAATTTGTTGGAATTATATAAATAAAGACTACAGCCACCCCAGGGTGACAATGTACAGCAACCACCAGAGTGCCTTGGCAGTCAGCTTACAAAAAAAAATCAAATTTAAATTGATGGAAAAAAAAAAAGGAAAAGGAAAAACCTCTTGCCAAATAAGAATATAATTACCATTATCAGAATAAAGGTGAACAGTTGTCTATGTTGGTTTTTTCCTCTTTTTTTTTCATATTAAACAATTATTTAAAACAATCATCACTTAGTGTTCAGTTTTCTGAACTGTGCTCACACGCACACCTGAAAATGTGCTAAACCAGCAGTAAATGGCAAATAGTTTTGGAATTATATAACGTACATGTTGAGATACACAACAACTCCATGCAATTTGAGAAAGGTAAAGAAAATAAAACCCCAAATTGCTTAAAGCCTTATATACCTGATCTAGATTGGACAGACTGTTTGGATCTTGACTAAGAGCCTGGTACTGGCCCCGAAGCCTGTCTCCAGCTGCAATCCTTCTGAACGTCTTCAGATCCACAACATATAAGGCACTAAAAAGTTTTAAAAAAAAAAGAATTAGGATTTGTGGAGTTTCACCTCCTTTTTGATAATATTAATAAAAGTAACAAGAAACTAAAACATGTTGCCATCCTGAAGGAATAATTTTCTTAATTAAGTGGCTAAAGCTACAATAGAAAAGTGAAATCAGTATGTCATCAGAATTCATGCCTTATTCATCTCTTGCTGAGAATGACTGGAGGGAAATTGGTTTTGAAAGCCTCGGTGATCAATATCAAGACCCAGATTTCAATCAAATGCACACACCACACAAAAATATGTAAGGAGTTATCCTACCTAATATGGTATTTCCTTTTCCCAAGATGCGATGCCCAGTATCCCGACTTCCAGAAACGGTACCCATCCATTTCCTTACGGCTGTCACAGAAAGGTGTGTATCCATAGGGAGCTCCATTTAGATCTAGATCTCTGAGTTCTTTCAGGTCACTTCTCACAATCTACATAAGAATATATTTATTTCTACAATTTAATACTGTTTTTAAGGTATGCATATGAGGGCAGGTATTGCAGCAAGTTTCACAAAGTTTTATTTTAATTAAAAAAAGAACCTGAGACACTACAACAGCAGAGTATAGATAAAATAATCCACTTGAAGATATTTACCAAATTATTCTTCAAGTTAAAAAGAAGTGTTTATTATCTTATTAATAGTGGTCACCTGTGTAACACATTTAATAAGTAAATTAAATAAACCAGGCAAACTATTTTTAATTCACAGATCAGTGTTTCGGTTGCCCAATACTAAATTTATTAATGAAGAAGCATAACTTTTAAAATCTACCAAGCATGTCCCTTTTAAAGAGTCCTTCCTATTTGTTACATAAGTTGGATATTCCAAAATTACTGAATCATCTGAAATATCTTTGTAGCTAGTGATAAAGTACTTTTAAAAATAGGTTATAATGACATTTTACAAATGCCCTTTATTTACTGATCAATCCTTCTCCATCTAATTTATCAGTGGTAAAAAAAAGTTTTAGCTATTTGGGTGCAGAGAGAAATCCTTACAGCAGTGAGGACAGCCAGCCAGTGTTACCAGATGGTGTACCCAGGTGAAACTGCAGAAAGCTGCAGTCTGCATTACTACACCTCAATTCAATTTATTCTCAAGCTTTGGAAAAGGACCAAAATACATTAATATTTGCCCTGACGGTTTTAACAACCTTGTGATAGACTTTTCAATGCCTCATCTGTTGGAGACAGCATTTTGTCTTTCAGTATATTACACAATGTTCATTCCTGAGTGAAAGACTGCATACAAATTTAAAATAGAGACAGGATTAATCTTGACAAATTTCAGCCATCTAGAAGTTGTTCAAATGGTCCAAACTAATCCCCACAGACTCCTTGCACATTGGAGAAGTCCTCTCACAATCAGTCCAGAGACTGAATCACTCCAATACACTTTCAGTGAAAGGCATGTTTAAGATCACACACCCCTCTCTCCAGGTGCCTTTCTCTCTCCACAGACAATTTAAGGACAGCTCAGTGTAGTGAGACTCTTAATGTCCATACAACTAAAGACAAGTGAAATTACTGCATTTCACATTCTGCAACACCACTGGTTCTGTTCATACAGCTGCAATAGTCTTACAAGACCAAAGTCTGAATAAAATGGCCATAGGGGATGAAACTGCATCAATTTAAGCCCATATGAATTCCTCATACATTTATATACCATTATTTTTTCTTACCTGGTCAGCATCGACAAATATTATTTTATCCACAGCCAAAGGGAAAAGAACATCCAAGAAAAGAATTTTGTAGCCCCAGATAATTCTCTGTTTTTCTGTCTGTTGATAAAGCCAGCGGGGCCACTTATACTGTACTAACTCATAGCTGAAACCATACTTTTTAGCCATGTGAGGAATAACATCCTAGAAGAAAAACCCAAAAACTATTAGGTGCACATATATGGGACACAGAAGGACTCAATAGGAAAAAGAGTGAATGCTGCAAAACAGTTGTAGCTGCATTGGCCTTACTGACTACACAGTTTATTACTTTGAAATGTTTCTTTAGTTTTAGCAGGATCCTCAGCTACACCAGTAGAAAAAGCATTTCATGCAAGCTCTTGGAGAATAAATTATTACAATTTATCACTGAGCTTTGCATTCCACAAGAGAAGAACCTTATACAGAACACTTTTAAAACTATTAATATTTAAAACTATTTGATCCACTCAGAGATCATTTTCCACTGTGAAAATTTAATTTGAATTATATAATTACTCAATTGCAATTTAAAAAAAATGACTTAAAATTTTAAAGAAAAAAAATAATAAAAGAAAGACTTTTCTCCTACCTTAAATGTAGGGGAGAGGTAGTTTTTCAGAAACCAAAATTTAACTGGTGTTTTTGTATGACGTAGGACAGAAAGCATCATAATTCTGTGGAAATATAAGTCTATAATAAACAAACAAATACACACAGGTCATTAAATTTCAACTGCACTTAAAAAGTGTTAAAACTTTCTAAGCATAATTTTCTTTTACCCAACTTAAGTAGAATTTTCCATCTATTTCTAATTAAAAGCTTTAAAGAGCATGTGATCAACACTGTTTTGAGATGGACTTACTCGACCCAGATTGCCTAAGCAACAGTTGAAGAACAATTTCAAAAGTGGATCTATTAACAAGTTTTATTCTCAGAGAATGCCTGACAAAATTAGGATAATGATTAATACCTTATATTAACTTATGTAACCATATGTGCATATGGTTTGGACTAAACACAAATAGACACCATTCTAGATACAAGATTATGAAGTCACTTCTGTTACACCTTTATACAGAGAGGCTGAACTTCATCTTTTATGTTTGTACTTCACACACGAAAGACAAGGAGAACATTTTTCTGTCTTCAAAGAATAATGGTACTTTTGAACATCTGTATGTTGAATCACCTTTTTCTTAAAGAGTAATTTAGTCCTCATTGTATTCAACTTTTCTATGTACTGACAATTTATTCCTTTTCTTTTGTTTAAAAAGTCAGTTTCTTTAAGCTGCTTAGTGCTAGTATGAAAATACAGTGTATTGCGAAGAAATTCTTATTTCCCTTTTACCTTTCCTTACCTTAAAAAACGTTCATATAAATGACCTGAAGCAACAGAAAAAATGTTAAGAATATCACTTTTCTTTTCCTTCTCTTCTGCTGGAATTTCTTCTGAAAATCTAAGAATTATTATAAATTATTAAATAAAGTAAAACATTCAGCAGAAAAAAACATACTAAATTATCATTAAGCTCATAAAGAATCAAAAGTAAGAAAATACACAAAAGAAATACTCATCATTATATACAGTAACCAAATACACTCCTACTGCACATGCCTATGATACCAAAATCTTTTGGGAGCAACACCTCATACTCAGTCACTGAGGACAAACAATGGCACAACTGCAGCCTCCAGTATTTTCAACCAAACAGAACCCAAATTTGACAAGAACTCCACATTTTATCAAAGTAAAAATAATCAGAAATACACGCAGCCATATCATCTTGAGAACTGGCAGATTTTAAGTTCAAACCCAGTTATTTTCCATTCTTCATCCACATGCATTTTACATCAGAACAACCAATCCATATTCTTGAGGTGAAGAATGCCTGCACAGCCCTCACAGGTGGTTGACCTGAATATATTCCCTAAAATACAGACTGAACATAATACAAAGATGCTCACACCAGGCCAAATCACGTATTTAACTCACTACCACCCCAACAGCAAATGGCAAGCCTGATCAATAGTAGCCTTTCCCAGAATACCCTCATAACATTCAGTGGTCTGTAGTGATAGGATTTTCTGAGTGGTTTTCATAATATAAGCTAACCTATGTATTTGAGGTACACTGTCCAGAGGATTTCTATTTCTGCTGCACAGCGTTCTTTGCTGGTTTTGAATACCAAAGTCTACCAGGATTGGTTTTTCCCCATGTACCCCTTCCAGCACACACAGCCAGGGCACAGTGGCTGCAGTCTCCCTCAAGCACTGCCTCACTGATCCCCAAACTGCCTTACCCAAACTGGTTACAGTATGGCTTGATATTGCAGGAAGTTCACCTCAGTAGTATTTTTTTTTTTTTGAGGTAATTCTTCATACACTTAAGATTGGATGAGTCACTCCTATTAACTTTTCTTCTGGTTACATCCCTTTTTATAGTATCCTTTAGAAAGTGAAAAAGAAGTATCCCTCATAATCTTTTAAGAACAAATGAGGCAAGTCACAGATCTCCAAAATATTCAAAAGAGTTCACATCACTCCACTAATATAAAGCTGAAATCCTAGAAGGCTGCAATTTAAGTCATGCGAATGATCTTTTTGTAAGATTATTCACATTCTTTTCACTCAGCCACAGTAAGAACACAGTTGTACCTGTTCAGAACTATAGCAAATGCAGAAGAAAGGCAGTGGAGCAGTGCTGACTGCACTGTATGGCATCTCTAACAATGACAACCTCCCAACTAGGACCAAACTTTCACAGGCTAAACAGCCTGCAGTTCACAGTCCCAAGCAATCAGTCTTCTTTCTTGACTTTTTGTCTTGTTTCTTATCGTAGTGACAGCAGAACCAAAAGACTCTCAAGCTCTTTATAATCCAACCATCATGTGAAAAAAAATAAAATCAGGTTTTCATAAAAGGATCTTGAAAATATTATGAAAAGATTTACAAAAAAGCAGAGATCTTCCAAATCGAACAAGCTGCTGTACTGACCTGTAAGGTCACATGGGAAAAGCAGTCAATTGGGAAAGGGCTGCTCAGTTATGAAAAGACTTGGGCAATGGTATGCACGTGTCCCATGTCAGAGCACATGTGAATTCCTCTAACGAGTAATGTGCTGGTGATGTTCTTTTCATTCTGAGATAACAAAGAGGGAGGATATTTGACAAGCTCCCAGATATCAAGAGGCTGACAGAAACGGCAGGCCTCACATCATGCCCCTGAGCCACAACTTTGAATCAATGGGAAGAAGAAATAAACTTTACTGAGTGAGGGGCTTCAATTACCCAGCTAAGCTCTGAGCCTGATGCACACTGATGAACCAACCAACTGTGGTAAAAGGCAAGACCTGAAAGATTGAGAGATCTCTGGCTTCATAACCTTCATAGAGGAAGCTAAGATTTTGATCACTGCACATACATCCTTTGATGTAGTCAATTAGAAGTGGGAAGCTTGAGGATGATGAAGAATTCCTTTATCTAACATCATCCTGAAAAGGGACACCTTTGGGCAGAAATGTGGGTCCACTTCCTTGACCTGTGACTTCACGAAGAAATTTTTGTGAGTATTAGTATAGTAGTCTGGGAGGGTTTCTGAATTAGTCAATATGGGTACAAATTGAAAGAGCAGAAATTTAGGTTAGATACTAGGAAGAAATTCTTTACTGTGAGGGTGATGAGATCCTGCAACAGGCTACCCAGGGAGATTGTGGATGCCCCAACCTGGCAGTGTGCAAAGCCATGTTGGATAAGTCCTTGAGCCACCTGATCTAGTGTAAGGCGTCCTTGCACACGGTGGGGGGTTGGGACTAGTCCTGGATCTACCAAGAGATGTGTGTTGTTAGAGGATTAATTGGGGTCAACTTTTTACTAGATAAAGTAGAACTGCTATGGCTTCTCTTTATTAACAGTCTGTGTCTGAGAACCACTGCAAAAGCTACTGAAAATGGAAGAAAACCTTTCAGGAGTCTTGCTCAAAACAGCAAATTAGAAATACTACAATGATATTAGCCTCAAACATAAAGCTTCACATGTTTATTGCAATTACTTATAGAAGTCAGATTTTAAAGTAAAAGGTATTTTGTTGACAATATAAAAACATTTCTGGAGATTTCATAAATTATGTTTAGTAGCAGACAAGCACCATCGGCCTGCTTTTTGATGTTCATTTTCACATATCTGAGTACCACATAACTGACTGGGATTTTCACATTGAGATTGATTCCCTACTCCAAGAAAATAAAAAGCCAATGGAGGAAATGAACAGGAGCTAGAAATGCAAAGGAAGGATTAAAAAAGGAACTAAGCTTGAAGTAAGTTGTAGCTTTTCTTTCCCCTCCTTTTATTTATTATTATAAATTCCTTGGAGAGCCTTTTTACATATTTTTATCACTATCAAGTAAGAAACACTTACTTGCTGTGAGAAGCAATAAACATGTGCTGGAACAGTCAAACTAGAGGCAAATTACGCATTACCTTGTAACTGATTCCAGATTTCTGTATTTTCCTGTTGTTCCATCTGTAAGGAGATCTTCATTCATTTTATCAGGCTTTTTCTGTACCTAGTCAGTAAAATAAATGTCTTTGTGTAATTTGGGAAGTTAGTTGACAGTAATTACTACTTCAGCTGTGATATTTAACTATGGTGTACCAACTGGCTAGAGCTGGACCAACATCTGGACCAATTTCTATTTCAGTAAAATACTGAACTGCATTGAACTGAACAGTAAAAATGTAATTTCATACCTTTAAACTATGTACAGAACTTGCTATATTAAATGGTGATTAATAAACCAAACAGCACATTCAAGCCCTCTGTACTTCTTTACGCAAACACTAACTACAAGTGTGGGGAACTCTTATCTCATTTTCTACACTCATGGGTTCGTGATCCAGCCATTAGCTGGCAGAAGTGTAGCAGGGTGTTGCACCACACAGTGGAACTTACCTGAAGGGAAATTGTCATTCTCATAAGCCCTTCGCAAGGAGAAAGTGACAAATTTGTCACTGAAACATAAGCTCTCCCACACAACTTAAGCAATTTCTGCTGTCTTATCCAGATGCGTAATAAAGGCTCAAAATCAATTTCATTTGCTGCTTTAATTTCCTTGATTAAAATAAACTTAATTGCTTTTGAAAACCAAATAGCTTTTAAAACCCTCAGGGTCTGAAAATGCTCAATTTTAATCATATTAATTTCACATGATCATACTGTCAAGCCAACGCTTACAGATTCCTGTTCACGCTACATCACGAGCCTTTTTAGCTAATGGTCCTGAAGCCCCATCCTACACATCACTGAAGTGATTCTGCACTTCAACCGAATGACAGACCTTACATATTCTAGCTATAAGCTTAATACGTGCCACCTCTCACATCAAATAATTTTTGTATTTTAACCCAAATGGCACCCTTTTATCCTTTTTCTGTGGTTTAAAGGCAGGCTCCATCATGTTTCAGAGTTTTACACATTTTCTCTGGGTTCTTGAAACTTCCAGTTACAGGACTGGGGAAGAGACACATGTCTGTGGTTTTAAAAATTCCTCTTGTACTTACATTTACATCGTTCGCTCTCCTTCTCAGTGTCTAAAATTAGGATACAATGTACCCAGGAAATCTACACAAAATGTTATTTACAAAATAGAGGAAAACATATAATACTATGAGGCTCTTTCTCCTGAATATCACTTGTGTGTACGTAGCTCTTTTTGATACAGCTTTAAGAACGGAAGTAACGTTACTTCATTTACACAAATTTGATAGCTTTGGGTAAAATTCAACACACCTAATTTTAAATTCCACTTTGGTATTGGGACTTCATATAAAATCCCTCTCCAGTCATTGAAGAGAAATGAATGTCTCAAGAGGTGGTCATCTTGCTGGTTTAAATACATGTATGAGCTGGGATTAGTAGGCCTCTGGACTCTCCCTCACTCTGCTCCGCAAAGAGGGAATTTAAGTCATCTAGACTACACATTTGGACACCTTGAGCTAGATGAGAGAAATCTTATCTATGTTTAACTGCTATTTAACAATCTCCCATGCAATTAGTATAACCTGATTGGATCAAATTAACTACATTAATTTGCACATCCTTCTCTTTAATTATACAAAATCTAAATTATATATTTCAGTATACACCTTTCAATTAAATATAGCCTAAGAATGTAAGCATAAGCCACATTTCATATAAGGAAACACTGCATACATACTTGAACTTTGATAATTTTGCTTCTGAAGTTGTTTAATACCACAATAACATCTGTCAGGTCAGCTACAGAATCCATTCCTTCATGGCTGTGAGGAAAAAAAAGAACCCATGCAAATGTACTGTCTCATTAAAACATGCATTGTTACTTGTGTTTAATTAGAGTACAAGGTTTAATTAGAATTGTTGTTATTTATAGAAACAAAATTCCCTCAGTTTCACCTAATTGTATTTCAACTTCATAAACTTTCTGAGTTTTAAGCATCACTAGACATAGACAGTGGCAGCCCTCACTTTTTAATCTGGATTTTCACAGGGAATTTTATCAATCAATGAAAAAATGCAGCAACTTAGAGCTGAATATGTTATTATGTATTAAAGGGGTATATATTACATTCAAACACTGAACTAAAATTCATTTTTCAAATATGGAAAATATCTTAGAAATTGCTGTGCAATGGCATTAAATGTACTTTTAAAATAAACTTGCTTTAAAAAGTATAGGTAAAGCTTCATCACAGTGCTGAAATAGTGGAGAGTGGCTTTTTTTTAACTGGTTGGCTTTGGAAACTGTACCCCTAAAGACATGGCTGTGCAAGCACCTCATGAACATATGCACCACTGAACATCAGCTTAAAACCATTCAGGCATCTCAAAGCTGTACTGCAGTCCACTGAGCAACAAGTATAACAGTGTTGCTGTCACTCTGTGATACAGTAAAATAACATAATTCTCAATTTTTCGAGCTTTTACACCTCAATAGCCCATATATTTTTCCTTCAGTCTTTTCTGTCTTTTAATAGTACTATGTGGTTTCCCCCTTTTGTATGCATAGCTAAGGCTATGCATACAAAAAATGGGTTTAAGAAAGTAATCTGCTACCCCTTAGGCATCACTTTTCCCCCTAGAAAACAGAAGTATTTAAACCTTGTTTCAATCTCTTCCATACCACTTACCTAAAAATGACGTGATTTTATACAGTTATATGAAATTACTATTTAATACATTTTTACAAAGCATGTCTATGATCACCTAGTTTCAGGGAAATGGCCTATTCTTGCACAAAACAATGTTCAGGATTATCTTGACTTTTTTACTCTCTGATTTAGTTGTAAGTTCACACTTTTAAAATATTGCTTTTATGCACACTCATTCAACAATGGTCTCTTTATCACAGGGACATAAAGTATTCAACAGGCACAGATCTGCATTTTAAATAAACTGTGCCATTAAAAGCCTTAAAATAGTAAAACTAGATCCAAACACAAACTGCTGATAGCAGCAGCCAGCCCAGTGCTCCCATTTTTGCCCTTAGTTTTGACACAACCAAAATTTTCTCCCTTATTCACTTAGTTATCTCAAAATCTATGCTATGAATTCTGTAGGTAGCTCTGCAGCTCTGATGAAAAAGATGTTTTTCCAAAGTGTTTACAGTACTCTCAAAGTGTTTGCTTTGGAAGTAAATTTAACAACATTGTTTTGTCTCCCTAAATCTCCTTCTGTGGATCCCTCACTGTGGGCTCCATCTTCACTGAGTGCCAACTGTTTCACTCTGCACAGCCCTCAGTTTGATGAATTTCTGTCAGTATGAACAACCTTTTTAAATGCAAGCAAAATGTCTCGTATACTGGTAGCACTATAATATATGTAACAAAAACTACTTTATTGTTATATAATTGCTGTACAAAGCTAAACTTCTCTAGCAGACTACTTATGTCACAACTTCAAAATGTTTCAAAACACTTAGGTGCTTTTAATATAAATACAAATAAGTATCAATATAATATAAATTATAATTTTCCATATGGGGAACAAAAGCATTCAAGTTCAACAAATGGAGACCCTTAAAGAAACAAACAGGAAAACTCCTTGGCCAAATTATAAAAGATACAACTTTCAGCTAAGCAGTCTGCATCAAAATCTCATAAATTACATCTACCTGCCATTTTAAAACAGGAAGTCTTCAGCAGGATTGTATATTTATCTTTAGATATAAACTATTTTCTGCAGCCTTCTCTTGTAATACCTGCTTGTTTTCTCACCAACTTCACAGAATAAAAGTTCCAATAATAAGCTGTGCTCGGACTATTGCTGAGTACAGTAACTTCCATTTTCCTAATATTCACAGTAATTTATTAATAACAGTGTGACTGCTTTAAAATAATGGTCCTTGTTAGAAGCAGTGTTCGAGAAAACAGAGGCAGCTTTTTCAAATGTTGTGTACTTACATAAAGCAAAAATAAATTACTTGCATGTCTATTAGATGCAACTGCAGGAGAAGCAAATAAGTACTGAGAGGTAGAAAGTGCTGTAACTTCAAAATCCTGTATTTCTCCTAAAGCTGCTATTATAATGTACGGGCCTGTGCCTCAAAGAAAACAGATCATCTCACAGTTCAAAAGGAGAGGACATGACTAATACATAAGGATGGAAAATATACTGCAATACCTCTTGGCAAAATTCCATCCCATCAAATAGTTGCCCGAGTTCTGATAGCAATTTCATACTATTAATACTGACACCTGTAAAAGGAATACCGAAGATACAGCTACAGCCTCCCAAACATACTTTTGCAGTTGCACTCTAAGCATGTAATTATTACATAGCATGTAATAATTAAATGAAATAAATGCTACTGTTTAGATTCCTAATCAAGTATTAGTTTTCCTGACTTAGCTGAGCTCAATTAAGCCCATTTGTATTTCTTCTTAGGGAAAATCAGTAATCTTACAAAACAGCAGATGATTTAACTTTCCTTTGATCCAGCCTAAAATGCAGAATGGTTTTGTTTCATTTTGTTTAATTTTTTAATTCAACTACACCTCATTACATTTTTTTAAACCATGCTATCTTATATAATTCACTTTTATATCTTAAGAATTGAATGCTAAATTAGACTAATGATTTAGCCACAGTGGGTGGAGATTAAGTGAACTTCTTAGGGTAAAGACTATGCTTTTCTGCTTTTTCTATGGATTGTGAGTGGTTTCTGGAAAAAAAAAAATTGAAAATGGTAAACAAATAGAATGAACCTAACATTCCATTAAGATTTCTCCCTGTAACACTGAAATTGATGTACTAATTAAATATTCAAAACTATAAAGAGGTTAATCGAGTTTTTATTTTTTTTAATAGTAGTTGATGAATAACAACATATGGAACTATGTATTCCTGAGCTCCAAGTAATAAGAAATATTTCATAAGACATAGGCTTGTTTCAGGTCACAGAATTACACTGAAGGAGAAGAGAGATAAGGGAGAAAAAAGTAAAAAAAAGAAGGAAGAATTGAAGCTGAAATAAAACAAACTGCTTCTCTAGAAGGGATTTGATCTAAAGCTTCAAGAGGAAGCCCTCATATGCTACAGATCCGTGCTGTTACATAAAACATGAGAAAAAGATGATTCTTTCAAGGAATCGTTGCAATGATGACTAGCATTTCTTCCTTTATATGAAAATCAACCATGGAAAACACAGATTTAGAAGCCATAGAGATGCCAACTAAATGTCAGTTACAGGAGTACAACTTTCTTTCCATATACAGAGGTTTCTCCCAAGAGAGGGAAATGTGGTGCAGTCAACATGCAGCCAGGGTCTCGAACTGAGGGGTGCTTCTATTCTAAGGTGAAGGTGTAACCATGATTCTTAGGTGACTTAGAGGACTAAGAAACACTCAGAATTAATTGAAGAAAAAAAGTCTAGAAACTAATATAATGATTCTATACAAAAAAGATGCCCCCTATCAATAAGCCTACATTCAGAGGCACACTCAGGACTAAAAAAAATGATGAAAGGGAAATTCATGGTACTTCCTCCAGCTGATAAAGACACTGCTGGAGCGCTAGCAGTGATGCGCTTGACATATTCTTGGAATTACATGTTCAGTACGTTGGGAATGTCAAAATATTAATCAACAAAAGCATGAGTGACATTTCTACAGAATCTGGTGTGAACAGTTGTATGATAATGCTAACCACGCATGGAACTAACAGAGCAAGTGTCTGGTAGCTGTGTGACTGTATAGTAAGAGACCTTGCTTGCATCCAGTCCAGCTGAGCAGTTTAGGCTTATTAAGTATTAACACATTCAAATGGCTTCAAAAACACATGAAGCCATCAAATAACACCTTACGCTATCAGGAAATAAGGTATCTCTTCCAAACTTTAAATCATCGTTTGTGTCTTTTTCTTTTTTGTAATGCTATTTTTTGCTCAATTTCCTTCAGTATTGTCAGATCTTTTCAAAATATGTTGCACTTTCAGATTCATTTATAAGCGTATTTCCAAATGATGAATTAATACTTACGAAAAAACCTGATAAATCTCTTCAGATCTTCCTTTACGCAACCTCAGTGTCCAAGCACCTGGATTCGCTTTCAGCTGAAAATATCCCTATGAAAAAAAGACAGGCACTTCTTCTATCTGCATTTCAGACTCAACCATCTCCATACACAAAAATCAATTATTCAACATTTATACTAGCCCTAAAAGAAATGTATCAGCGATGCAACCAACTTTCACCTTTCCTGCATGTCCATAATAACGTTTTTCAGTGCTCCATTCATTTCTAACTTGAATTTGACTTGTATACAAAAACTCCATCAAGGACAGCAAGTAAGTGAGCAGTAAAGAAATAAATTACTGAACTGACCCTAAATTGAGAACCTTCTTTGAAACTTAAAATTTTTGTCCTGAACAACTTTCTGTGTCAACACAGCTCCTTGACATTTTAGGAGCACTGCAAAGAGCTATCACTGTGTGAAAGTCAGATGGAGCAAGCTTTGAAATGTGAGGAATCATTAAAAGTTTCATCAGGCCAAACATCCTGTACTGTTGAAACCACATTCAGTATTTGTGTAAAAATCAAAGATTCTCAGTTTATTAAGCATTTTATTCCTTGTGATATAGCACTTACAGAGAACAGAGAAGAGTAGATAGGTAAGAGGTCTTATTCATCAAAATCCTCCCTTATCAAATTATCTTAGCCAATGGAAAACAAATCTTTCACTTCAGAAGTCATAGGGTCTTCTGCTCTACAGACTGCCAAATTCCTCTCTATGATGAGAGGAATTCTGAAGTGCAGATATGTCCCATACAGGCTCTAAGCGCTCACCTGAAGGGTCTAAAATAGGAGCCTTTTTTTGCCTAGATCATTGTGTAACAAAACCAGTTATTTTAACCAGAATGTGAATCATACCTTACATTTGTCAGTGGAATCTCCATCTGAATATAACTACCTCCTACCATCTACTAAAAGTAATTAGGTTCCCAGTTTAGGCACTTCAGGTTAGAGCCTAAAATTAGGCCATAGCCAAACCTATACTAGATCAGAAAAGGAGCAGAAGAAAGTTCAGCAAATTAAAGATGGTCTCAACTCCAGGATGTGTCTGTTACTTTTAGCATTACTAAGCTTGCAACACAGAGAAATGGATTTAAAGAACAAGATGCTCATAAAGAATTCTCACAGAGTGTGCAATTGTAATGACTATTCCTGTACTTAACACTTACGAGGTTGGCCATCACAATAGTATCAACCACGATGGGATTTTTCTTTGTGCCCAGAGTGAACTGTAACCCTCGAGGCGGTTGTCCAGTTGTCACATCAAAGCAATGCCCTTCAAGCAATATATATTCCAGTTCATATTCTGCTATAACCGCCCCTTTTACCTACAGAAGGAACATTTCATCATTACATTACATCATCTAATCGTGTGGGAAAAAGCAACATACTACAGTGACAAACATGTTGTATGGGATTTACCTCAACTTAATTCAACTGTCAAGAAAAGCAGGAAGGCCCTTCCAGAAGGAACTTCACTCAATTATAAAACAGGTATCCAAGATTAAGAGGAAGGATCACTGTCTGGAGGTACGCTCTCTCCACTGACTGTTCAGGAAGCTGAGGCATCTCTGCTTTGGTACGGTAAATCCCAACTTTTATTTTCACACTACGCCTTCCAAATACACAGCTTTGGTCAATCAAACACCCTCAATATTTTGCATAAGCTTATTGACTGAAACCAATCTAGTGACTTTGAAGATGAGGGATTAAAATAGAATTAAAAAATAATGAAAAGAACTGTGAGCTAAAAGAGGGTCAAATACATTTTAACCCACATTAGAGGACAGTCATATATTCAGATTTATTTGAAGATTTACCTAGGTTAATCCTATTATTACCAAAAATATATATAAAAATAAAAAAGAACTAGGAAGCTAACATAAAGAATCCTTTAATTGCTTTACTTATTTTTGTAACATAAAGCTTAACATAGCAGGTAAATTGCCTTGACTTGTACTCTGCATTCTGATTTTTTTCTGTTTCATTGCTTTCTTTTAAGACTTGTCTTTTTCTTTTTTTTTCTTTTTTTTTTTNNTTTTTTTTTTTTTTTTTTTTTTTAAGTAAGTAAGAGAAAATGAAAAAAAGACCATGACAATAGAAATGGTAAAAGACTGACTAAGTAATCAACCACCAAAGTAAGTATTTCTGGAGAACAGACACACAAAAAGAATCTCACAGTATTTCCATTTCCCTCTTGAAGTAGAAGGTCCAACACAAGTTTTATAGTGTTTACAAACTTACCTCCTGTAAATGAATGTTATCGAGATCACAGGAACTGTTTACTGCTTCAACCAACCAGCTTTCTGGAGTGATCATGTTTAGAGTCAAAAGACGCGATTCTGGCAATTCCAGGAATTTTGCCACAGGTTCAGAAGGAAGGTGTTTGTTAATCCCGTAAATTAATTCTGGTTGCAGAACAAACCGATAGAAGCTGTTGAAACAGAAATGTTAGAAAAAAATATTTTTACTAAAGCACAAAGTTCCAAGCATGAACTTCTAAAATACTTTAAAATACAGAGGATGTTTACCAAATTAATGAAGTTTAGAAGCACAGTGGTTCCCTATGCTTTTGGGATACCATCAGACAATACCAACAGCAACTCAAATGGGCTGGTAGAGGAACACAGATCTATTTGCTTTTGATAATTTTTTGCTCCAGAAGTGCATATTTTCCATTAACATTCTAAAGGAAGGCTGTGAAGGTGAATACCCAAGAGGTGCAATCTAAACATCTTGACTGTGAGCAGCCTCCTCTTCTCAGAATCTGTATCACTGAAATAAGCAGAGGGACTAATCTCTATCAGAAGAAAAGAGTCTTTTAGAACCGCTCCCGACACTAGCAGAAGCAAAGACAGAATAGAGGAAAGGCCCTGGTCTCTCTATTCTTCTCCAGCTCTTTACCCCATTTATTCCATAGCTGAAAGTTCTTGCAAGCACAGGAAAAAAGCCAGGCACAAACACCTGCAAAGTGCCCAGCTTTAAAAGCCATCATGAGAATGTTCACACAAGATACTCAGAAGACTGATGATTCAGACACTCTTGCAGTCTAAGAGATGTGAATAATTCCTCTCAAACCGAATAGAAACTAAGGACTTCCATTTTGTGGGCAAGTGATTAATTCTCCAGCCCACTGGCTGAAGGGCAGGCACTACCACCCACCTCTCTCATAGGGAATTAGTAATAAAGGTATTAAAATCAGAGGTAAAATATCTGCCAAAGAGATGGCTGTGCTTAAACATTTCTCCTAGAGGGAAAGGAATCCTCTCTGGGGAATTCATTTCAGTGTAAATATCTATCACTGAATTAGTGAACCTTGTTCTCTATAGAGAATTAAAAGAAACTTCAATTTATGGCAGTACTTTCAGGGTCTAATATTCTTGCTGAAATATAGTGAGATCTCAAATGCAGACTGCACATTTATTCAGATGAATTTCATTATTAAGTGTACTGAATCTGTAAAATTCATTACACAGAAGTGACTGTAAGAAGTGACCAAGTTAGGCAATCTTCCTCTACAAGTTTTCACAGGCATAATCGACTCTCTACTGATTTCTCTGAGGTCTGTTTATAAGAGGTGCATTTGGTGGACTGGATCACTTCCCTATGATCCCATGCTTGACACCTTAGAACAAGAATTTTTCTCTAGACCAACGCAAACCGCTAAGGTAACATTCAACGAGAAAAGAATCCATAACCACAGAGCAATGTTATTTTTTTTAAGGGAATATATACTGTTAAGGCTGTTTTCCCAAAATGAGCAAGATCATAGAAGAAAACCTATAAACTACTTACCTCTTCAGTGGCAGTTCTGACAGCTTAGATTTGCAATTCAAAAATAACCTGAGTTTCATATTGATAACGTCCTTGAGTACCTACAGAAAAAAAATCTCTTTAAGAAATGGTTCTTGGTAATCACCAAACCTTGAAAATAAGCCAGTCATCCTTGTGACATGCTGTAATTTCTCAAGTTTCAGTAGAAATCTCAAATTTTTTAACGTTCTAAATATATCTGTCTATTAAAGGCTGTTGTCAGATATTCCAAATAAAGATATGACCTTTTCTAAAACTGCATGATTTAGTGCATGCTATTCTCAAAACATTAATGTTTTCTCCTAGTGGTGTTGTTTTTTGAAAAGCAGTTGTCCCCATTTTCCAATACTTGAGTAAATTATATTACCACCTTTGGTACATTGTGTTTTCTAGAAGATTTTAAAACACTTGAAATTCTCTAAGTACAACACATACCTTTTATTCAATTACCTGTCTTAAAACAATTACTTTCACTCTTATTAAAATAGTTGTATACAGAAAATTGCTGAATACAGACAATTATTTTAATACTTAATTACTTAATAATTTTAAATGTCAACAATACATTAACTATGTATTAAACCATTCAATCAACTTCAAAAAATTTCAGTAACTTAATATATTTCTTTTTTTTTTCCTCAGTTTCTTCATCTGTTTATTTCTAAAATACTAATGTTCTGGATGCTGTTACATAGGAACCATAATATTAGTACAATAGCTTTTTCTTATTTTTATGAGCAATCTGTTTTGTTTAAAGCTAACAATGTTATTAATTTATTTAAAGCACCCAAAAAAACCTTTATCAAATTATCTTCATTTCTTTGGTTTCTGATACAGAGTGCTTATCTGAAAGTATAAAACAGCTGTGTTTACATATATGGATATTTTTATAATAGCCAATAAGGTATAAAAGCTAAGTTAAAATATTGATACCACTGGGACTAAAATAAAAAATTATAAGGGCAAATAAATTGGGAACAAAGCAAGAGAATGGTCATTGTTAAATTTCTCGTTTATTATAACTGTATTTTTTCTTTCCTCAGTTCAACCCATGGCTTACACACATTCTTTATTACAATGCTGTAACTTTACATAGCCCTAGGGACCTGTTCTATTCCTACTTCCTCATTCTCATCCTTTGTGTCACCTGAATACCATCACTGGAAAACTACTGAACAAAAAATAAAGGCTAGGGAACAAGCGAAGAAGCAAGAAATGGAAACCCAACAGCACTGGAAGCATAAGAAGTATTACAGACAGAGGTCCAAGTGACTCAAATACCTATGCATCTATCATCAGAATAAAAAGTGTGATATAAATGTATTGGACTTTACCTTCAAACAACACAAAAACCTCATCCCATTAGCAAGAATGGTACTTCAGATATTTGCATTGATAAGCTGTTGTGTGTAGAATGAAATCTCACAGAAGGCTGAGGTATCATCCTAATTCATCAACTGACCATGACATTAGTACAGTAGCAAAAAGAATAATGCCATTCTTAATTAACATTTCAAAGGAGTTTAAATAGGAAATAACAAATAAGACAATAATGCATTATTTCTGTGGTTTTCAACAATGCAACTTCTGGAATACTGAATTTGGCTCTGTTATTTAAATTAGGAATTGATAAGGAAATTATTTCTACTTCAAATACTAATTGATAAAAAGAAGTCCTATGACCCGTGTTATATAGGAAATCAGACTCTATTATCAAAAGGGGCTCCTTCCAGGATTCCTTTTACTTTAGGGATGGAATAAGAGTTTCTCTCTGAGGACAGAATGAATAAAGGAAAAAAGGCAAAAGATAACTGACAGGAAAAAAAGTTTTGATTTTTCTCTCCACATTTTTAAATTACTGGACACCTACTGGAACAAGAAAAAAAGGCATATGATCCTAAAAGTATGTATAATAATTTTTCAGCTGTTTTTGGTGAACCACGAGGAAAAAAGACCACAATTCTTCAATTTTGTCCTCCATTTTAGCAGAAGGAATTTCAATTTTTTCACAACACCTTCGAGATCACCTTCCTAACTTCAAGACTAATTAGCCATTCCATATATTCTGCTAGGAACTTATGTGGTCCAACCATGGTTAAACTACAGCAGGTATTTAAATATCTACTGTAGACAGAGACTGTGGCTTGTCTGGAAATACTTGACGCTGAAGGCTATAACAAAACTTTTGAAAAAGGGAAAACACACGTTATACAGAGAGTGCTACTTGCCTCACTCTGGAGAGGATATAGAGCAGTTCTTACGGTACAATCCAGTGTATATTTTAAAAACAGACAGAAGCCTTTACTCAGCTCTCATTCATGCTCTGAGTCATACCTTGCCTCCATCCTTAAATTGCCAGATCCTCAGACTAAGCAGTAAAGTTTAGATTACAGTTTACCCATACCTATTTATACCCTTCTCAATTATAATTCCACTTAATCTGAGTAACTTTTTGTTGATATTTAAAAAAAAAAAATACCAAAAGATTTCTCTGTAGAAAGTGACACAAAGTAATATAATAGCATGGTTCACCAGGGTAAAAAAAAAAAATAAAAAATTCATGACATGGACATATTCAGTGCAGACCAGGCAAGAATCACATGTTTTGCCATGGTAGTTACTATACAAATTTTGCACCATGAATAGTTACCAAAACAATATACTTGGCACTAATCCAATTATGTTACTCAAAAGAAGAACCTTTAAATATAAATACATTCAGGTGCTTAAAGTTTACAGTATTTAAGTCTGCTATAATATATGGCAAGATAATCAGAAAAGTATCCATTTAAGAACTTGGAATTTGGGACTTGCTGTATACCTATGCCTGTTTTGTCTCTACACCAGGACGTGGTGGCTTTCCAGATAATTATATATATTTTTAATATATAATTTCCAGGCTATTTTTAATTTTAAAAAAATACCATTAAAAAGTGTCATCTACATTAAAATAGTTTGGATTTGTTTGCTTTCAACAGCATCTCGTTATTCTCTCCTAAGGGTTGGCTTCTTGAATAAAACTAGAGCTCCTGTGAATCAAGTAGGATCTGGGATAGCTGAACAGCTTGGTTCACCATGGGAGTCATTTGCCCAGGCATGCATGAGAAAACCTGTTGTGCCAGGAGGAATGGAGGCTTCTGGTCTGAACTGCAATGTTCTTGACGTGACTTATACTCCTAATATGAACTTCTGGCTAAATGGAGAGTTTCCAGTCAATTTGAACACGCAAATATTTTCATTTGGTAATACCAAGCTTTCATTTTAAATGAGAATGGTGAAATGAAAGATCTTGTTCTAGAGAAAAGTTAGCATTTCAGTGTCTTGAAATAGCAGAATTTTCATGAATTTTTAAAAATGTTTTACTTTGCTTCACTATTATACATGAAGAGTGAGTGGATGCTTCAACATTTGATAGAAAAGGGTATGAAAGTGGGAAGGGAAAAAGCAATGTAAGAATTTACAAAACTTGCATAATTACTGTAGAAAAAGAAGACAAAATGGGATGCACCAAAAATCAAGTTACAGCCTTCAGAATTGCAGCAGATCATAAAGCGAAGACAAAATTTGCATTTTTATGGGCAACTATAAAGGAACCTGAGGCAGAGTGATATCCTGCAGTAGGTGAAAAAAGAAAATCATTTTAGCAACATTTTAGGACCGTTTCTCTTCATAAGATCAATAGCTACACACATTGGAAGAATATCTAGATATACTTGGTTGCATTAATCAACTGAGAAATACCCCTCCAAGAGCTGAAAGGTTTATAGCCCAGTCTGCTTATGATGATACTACAGGTCAGATTTAGACCACCTCGACTGGGTACCTTGGAAAACTAAGGTGATCTGGTTTAACAGAATGAAGCATAAGCCTCTTAAGATTTTGAGACGGAAGACTCTATTCCTCTGTATTATGTAGACAATCTTCTCCTTTCCTTCTATTGACTATAAAGAGCACTTATGGACTCATTTTTAAGAGGACTGGTGCATGGGGCATATGAACTTTACTTGCAAATAAGGTACTCACAATGATGAATTAGGTCACCCCCAACTTTTTTATATGAATTAAAATAACTAAACACATATTTAAAAGGGGAAAAAAAACCCTAAAATTTGTTTAGCTTTTTATTATACTGTACATGGAAATTAGAACAAGCTAAGTAAAAATTAAGCTACAAATATGTAAACTAAAGGAAATTACCACCATCTTACAATCAATAAATGAGACATCTTCTGTGCTTCTCTTGTCAATGGATCCACAATAGCAATAACATCATAGAATGGTTCATTCTGTTGGGGGTTGACTTTTACTACACTGTTAAAAAAAGTATTAAAAATAAGTGACATGAGAACTCCAAACTGAATTTGTGAAAATGACAAACATTTTTAGACATGAAATTGTAATATCAGATTTTACTATTCAAGAAGACGCTTCCCTCATTTCAAGCAATAATCACCATTGTTCTCTGTGATATCACTAGGGAAGCTAAACATGAACAGAAATTAAAAATTTAGCATTAATCTACATAGTTCTATACTGGTTATTGATTAGATACATTCCCCACAACAAAATGAATAGAATAAACCACAGTAAAACTTGAAAAAAAATGGCCTTTTTGTCACTCATCTACAGTTTCCTTCAACAAGCTCTAGAACCATCAGATGAGACAAGTGCTGGCAGTGCTACAATTTAGAAAAAAAACCAAACAACCAAGCAGTGGGAAAAACGGCAACGGAGAAGTGTGAAACCTGACAGGATGGATTTATACATTCCAGAAAATAATTCAGTTTGATAAACTTGATTAGACTAAGTCAGGGAGACCCTACTCAAAGTACTCTAGATCTACAAGAAGGAAATGTTAGTAAATCTCACTTTAAAAAGAAAAAAATCAATGTGCTGTAAATACACAAAAGGGACTATCTGAATTTGTTTTCCCCAAAAGGTATGGTAGCAGCACAGTATTGGCTGTTACTAGTCAGTAACTAACTTTGACAAAGTTGTTAGCCTCTTAAAACAGGCTACTACTGATTTTACTCCTATTTTCAACAACAGGGACAGCCCACCAGCACAGCACACTGGAGCACCCTTACCAGTAAAACAAGTAGGGATTCTGAAATAACATTTCAAAAATCTTTAGTTGGATCACAGTTCTTGTGTTACCATATGTCCTTCTAAAAAATGTACCTGTCTGCTCCAATAAGCTTGCCCTAGCTAAGCTTAATTTAAAACCAACTACTGTTTGTACCCCATTACAGAGGAGACAGGATTCACAGATGCTCATCTTGGTACTTCAGGTCTCATTCATCAACAATAACAACAAAAGGTGACAGAGGATATTCACTTTCTAAATGTAGGATTCCAAACACAAGGAGCCAACATACAAGTAAGGACACTAAAAGACACACGAGCTCCTGAGGTCTAAATCTGCTGGCTGATGACAGGCAGTTAGCTTTTCCTTAGCTGCCAGTAAGCTGCATTTTAATGTAATCTAGTTGTATTAGCTGTAGTCAAGAATGACACTGCTAAGACGTAAACTGTTATTCAGATATAAGCACATGTGTATCGGTCAAGATCCACAGACATAAAAAGCTGTGCTAATTTTCCACATTAACAAAAATCAGGGGGGGCTTCTTTTAGTTATAATCTATGAAACTCCTTTTAACATTTCACTAAATGTATTGACTCCAAGTTTTCTAACTCCAGATCAACCACTTTTATTCACATTAATTGTAATCACTCTTTTTTCAGCAAAGGATAAGATTGGAAAATCATTAGGTATTACTAATTAATTTATTAAGAAAGAGGTAAAAACACATTATGCTATGGCAGATGAACAGGTTGTTCATACAACCACACAATCAACAACTTCTTTTAAAACTGGAATGCTTACTCAAGTTTCCAGAGACCTTATGTAGTCATCAGTACATTCTAATTTGAATATGAAAGTCTATAAATGCATTATCATGACAGACAGAACTTACCTGTGCCGCTCTTTAAGTAATTTAGCATCTTGTCTCGTCTCTGTTTTAGGCAAAGATGACAGCAGGGCATCTATTTTCATAACCAAATCACTGCCACTATATTAAATAAAGCACATATAGTTTCTTTTTCATTAGAAAATGAGTAAAGCATTTACATTTTAATGTCTGTCTGCATAATATTTAGGAAGCCCATATTCCAAACCTGGACTCTTTAAAGGAATTATCACCTCGGTATTTGCAGCTCTGAGGAGTAAAACCTTCAGCATGACAATGCCCAAGATCCACTACAGCCTTAGAGCTTGTGAACTGCACACTTCTTAAGTGATGCAGAATTCACAGAATTATAATTCAGCCACACAGTTTCGATGTTACAATCTGCTGACATTTATAACTCTTTATTCCTTTTTTTTCCTTATTTTTTTTTCAGTGTCACTAAGTCACAATATTTGTCTGAATGTTTTACCTCTCACTACTTATCTCCTGGATATCTAACTCTTGGTGACTTTGTTTTTCTGATAGTGATTCTTCCAGTAGTTCCAGTCCTTCCAGATAACAGAAATGATATTCAGACTCAGAAGGCCAATAGACATTGTAAAAATAATACAATTTTGCTCTCTTCTTTGTACACAAACTGGATCCTTAGACTAAAAGATGTCTAGAACTCATCTCTACAATTCTTCAATGAACTGATGTGTGAATGTTTTCTAGCACAGTGTCAGGGCACCACATCTGCCCACACCTACACAACAGGCTCCTTTACCAACAATTCCCAAAGACAATGCACTTTATGACTTCGATATTACTGTGGGTTTAAGATGCACTGTATTTTATCAAGCTCATTATTATTCTTTACAATTACTCTTACGTAAACAAAAGCTACTAGGAGTTGTTTACAGTTAGCTGTACTCTTGGTTCTAAGTACAGTGAAAGTAGAGAAAGTATTTGGAGTAATTTGGCAGAGCTGCACACACGATATGAGGCAAGCTGGAGAGGATGTGATTTTTTGGACACACAGGGATCTCTTATGTCTTAACCTCATCACACATTTGTGCAATGACAAAAGAGTGCACTTCTCTTGAGAAACACAGGGTGCCTTTTATTCTGCTCTGTGCTCTAACAATGAGGTAACAAAGAGGCTGTCAAGCAGCAGGACGACACAGGCAGTTGAAACCCAAAATACACAGTTTATATATACAGTGGAAAACTATGTTAAATAGCATAATCAGCCAAGCACAAATTTAGCAGGTGTGTAGTTTCTTCTGGAAAACAGGGAAAGGGCTGGAGTAGATAAGTATACTAAGTCTGTCAGGGAAATGCTAAAGAGGCAATGAAGGACACATAAACTTGTCTACACAGAAGTACTCAAATGCTAAGTAGGAGGACAGCAAATATACAGCACTCAAACAACAAACACTTTAAGTGCATGTAGAGTGTATATATATATAGTATGAAGAGTACTATGACTATATATTTGAACTTTTGTTCATATTTCCCCATGCAAAAAGATGATTAATTTGTCAGAGGCAATAAACAAGACAGTACATCATGAAGCCTCAAGATGCAAGAGAATTTTACCTTTTACTGCTATTTCCCATCTCTTTGACAAGAGCTTTAATCTTCTCTGCTGAGGTACTGTATGTTATCTTTTCTAACAAATCAAAGTCTTCTGCATAGAATCCATTTTCATCTAAAGGACCTAGTACCTTAGATAGAGAAAAAAATGTTAGTAAGTGTAGAATGTCCCAATACTGTTCCATTTGTAAGTAAAAATACATTAATATTTTAAATGAATGGACGATATTCGATATGCAACCCCCATCCCCATACACTTCAATATTAGTAACTATAAAACACTAAACTTTATAGTAACCATGCAGAATTAGGTTTATACAATTATGTGATTACAGTTAATTATCAATCGCAAAGAATACTTGCAATCGAAATATCCATGTTGTCTTTCATTATACATCCCTCTGTAAAGGAACACACTACTTAAAAATAACAACTCTAAGTTTAAGAAGAAGCTCTGTTAGGTGCATTAACTTAAACTCAAATTACTATCTGTCTACCACACTGTTTAGTTGTTTAATTCTGTGAGCACAATCTTAACTTCTCAAGGTTTTCTATCCATTCTAAGCAGAATGAATAGAAATGAAGAAAAGAGCAAAGGATAAGAAAAGCAGAATAAGAGACAAGATACAGAACTACTACTTTATTTTGGTGTCTGAAGGAAAAGAAGGTGCCTTGAAGTTCCAGAAAATAGCTTTGAGGATGCTGTTTGGATTTTCTACGCAAAGTCCACCAAGCTAAATGGACCCAAGTCACCTTCCAGGGTGCCCAGGATGCAGAATGTCATGATGTAAGTTTGGTGTCGAATGCCTCTCTCCCAAAATTCAACTGCTTCCTAAAAATGAGAGGTTATCTAACCTCTCTCGAGTTATTGCACTTTTGACTGTTTATTAGCATTAATGATGCATGAGACAGATGAAACCACAGTGTGATTATAAAATATCATGCTAATTTTGTAGAAGTTATAATTAGAAAAAAATTTAATTTGCTCGTAAAACCAAAACTAAAGTGCTGAAATAGGCTAGGATAGAAGTGAAGGATATCCCATGTCTTTTTTAAAGTAATCTCTTAAGTGAAAACACACTTTCAGATGGATGACTGTACATTATCAAATTTATCCAAGATTTTTAGGGAACATATTTCCCCAAGACTTAAAATATTACATCATTTGAGCTTTTTTAGGCATAGAGAACAGTAATAATAATTTATAAAATAACATTGCATATTTAGCTGTGGGGGAGTTGACAACAAAAAAGCCAACAATTGTTCTGTGCTTCATCAACAGAAATACTTTCTGTGTGTTTCTTAGAGGTATTTCAGTTGCATCTCAGAAGCACTGAGGATGCACAAAAGTAACTCAAGTCACAATTTAAAGAGAGGTGCCAGTAACGAGATGCCTGCATATTATCTCTTTTTTTCTAATGGTGGAGCAATAAAAAGAAAATAGAAAAGAGTAAAGGAGTAGTCTGTATAGATTTTATTTGCAATGTAAGATACTGTCATTTAACAAGTAATAAATATGGAATGCAACATTATATTTTTAAATCACAGTTCATCTACAGATAATACTGTAATTAAGGCTATTGGTTCCAGAATATACATATAAGAAGTAACAAAATTACTATACTTTTATTGAACATTAAGAACTAAGACTATAAAATAACCTAATATTTATAAAAATTGTGGCGTTTTAGAGCTAACCTAGTCAATGTAATTTATATACATTTATTTATGTGGTATAATATAGGTATCTTCAGGATAAAAATTTATTCTTAAATATCATAAATAATAAATCAGGTATTAAACCATTTAGAGAATTTTGTCAGACTAAAATAGCTGTGGGAATTACATACATACAGAGCAGCTTCAATGGAATAGAGCTAATGAAATAGGAGTAAAACAAACTAAAAAATCCCAAAACATTCATATCATTCTCTAACTACGGGCTGAATAAGTGGGAAATTATTATAATGCATTTTCTTTAGCTTGAAACTGAAGTTCCAGGAAGTAAAATATTCCTACAAGAAGACTGAGAGATGAATTAATTTCTTTCTTACCCTGCCATTGCTCATAACAGCCATTTGCCCAGGAAGCAGTTTAAGAACCTCCTGGCAGAACATCTGGTGGGTTTTAATTAAATCCAGTTCTAAAGTGTTGTACTTCTTCTCAAAAGTATTGCCATCCATTCCCTAAAGCAAAGGTACAGCGAGAGATAGTGGAATGATTCAGCAAAAATAAATTTTGTAACAGATGAGGTAATCAAAGACTTTCTTTAAGTTATGTGGTAATGAGAAATCAAAGTAAAACAACCTCAACTTCGGTGTAAGTACTCGACTGTTGGTGTGGAGCCAAGGTCTCACTATTAGCTAGGGTGCTCTTTTTACCCTGGGGCAACTCTGAATAACCATGACAGGAAAGCTGAGACTGAGGGTAAGCACTTTTTCCACAATCCAGCATATAGCTGCATGAAAAATAACATTTTCTGTTAACAACTGAACTGTATTCTCACTTTTAGGAAAAAGATGTACAAAAAATCTATAATACCCCAAAAACCTAACAGTCATTCTAATGTGGCCACTGGATACAACTTGAACATGTTTTGGGGAAGCCAACATCATCCAATAAGACACACGACAAATCCATGTTCAAAGTGGGAAAAAAAGGTCAAAACTTACACTGGCACTGTGCCTTACCTGTCAAAATTATCATGCTATACTAAACTCTCCTGATATGTATTTCTTCACTAGTAATATGCAGACCAAGCAAATAGATTCATTCAGATACAATTAATGTATCAGAATAAATAAAACAAAATAAACTAGTAACATGCCTGCTTGATTAGCTACCTCTATGTCTTTCAAAATTTATTAAAGAAATAAAAGCATGACCCAATACAACTAATTAATTTTCCAGTATGTTGCCAGAGAGCTCTCTTAGTCTTGCAACACCTCTTATTTAAAAAGACTACAATTTATAACTCCTTCTGAAACAAAACCTGTAGTTAGCAGCTGTTATTTGATAACTCAGCTCCACTCTACATGAGAAATTTGAAATCAGCAACATTTGTATTTTAAACCAATGAATTTGCATAAAAACACAGATGTTGGCCAGAATTGTATAATGCTTGTTAATCACTTCAGTCTGTGCCTATTACTGCTCACAACCACAGCACCAGTAAAAAGTTACTTCTGAAGTCTTAATTCTTGAAAAACATTAATTTTAACTGAGAGCTATTAAAAAAACCCCAACAATTAAAAAATAGACTATTTTGGTCTTGATTATCCAGTATCTGTACTTTCTATTTTTTAGTACTCTTCCTTGACTT
Organism: Cephalopterus ornatus; assembly: GCA_013396775.1. NCBI lineage: Eukaryota > Metazoa > Chordata > Aves > Passeriformes > Cotingidae > Cephalopterus > Cephalopterus ornatus. Next base: position 98,231 of record VZRE01008271.1, read on the forward strand.
TAAATAAATTCTCTATTCTTCAACTGCATAAAAGTTGCCAAAAATCCAAATCTGCTTGAGCAGAAACTGTATAAGGGTTATAAACTTAGTAACATTTGGCCAAACACTGTCACTCTCAACCATGCCCCCTTACAATAAAATATATGTAAAATGGAAAAGAAAGTAATCTAATTTAGTTTTTACTCACCGGGATGAGGAATTTAGTAATTTTAGTTCCAGCAGCAAGGGATTTTGCTGTCTCTTCCTTACAGAGTTTACTCAGGAAACCTTTTAAGTTGCTGTTATTTTGTGTTAGAAAAGCTGTCAAAATTCCTCTTGCAATGGCTGTGTTAGATTCCTTTATTTTTGATGAAGGATTGTTCAAAATCCCAACTCGTGTATGACTGCTTGTTTTCTGCAAAGAAAAATACAGAACAATAAGCAAACTTACAATTCCATCTGCTGTTATGTGGTGTATTCATATTTCTGTGAAATGCACTTAAGTATTTAACTTTTTTGCAGCTTTTGACTTTAGAAAAGATACTTCAATGCCTAATTCATAGCTTCAACTAGGAATTAAAACGTGATTGGTAAGGATTTACCTATTCTGTAACACATATTTTAAATAGAAGGGTTTTTTTTTAATAGAACAATTGCCTTAGCATTTTGCAGAGGCATATTTTTAACAAAGGACATACACAAGTGTTCATTTACTTACTTCAGAACTGGTTTTGTAGCCATTTTTCTGTTTTTCAAAAACAATCAAACTAAGCATAAAGTAAATGCAAGCAAATTTATCCACTTACCACTTTAATCTTAATCAGCAGAAAAATCTTTCACCTGCTAAAGTCAGTGATGCCACTCAAACTTTACCAGAGAGCGTGATGATTCTAAGGTAGGATCAAATAGCATCACTAACAGAAGAAAAGGTAAATGGACTTTACTGCAGTAAGGAATAAAAAAATAAGCAGTGCAATCACTGGTACTCAACACACTAAACTTTAGCAAACTTAAAACTGCAGCCCTTGAGAAAAACTTTCTTAAAACAGTTATGGTCCCCCCCAGTGCAGCAAAAGATGTTGAAATGTTGGAGAGGCTTCAGCAGAGGGCTTTTAAGATGGTCAGAAGACTATGAGGAAGTCCTGAAGATCCTGGGCTTGCTCAGTCTGGCAAAGAGGAGGCTACAGGGGACTCTGACAGCAACCAACTGCTACTGAAGGGGAATGAAAAACACGACAGGGCCAAACCCTTCTTGGTAGCAGCAGGGTATAACAAGGAGTAATGATCACAAACTTTGGCCTGGCAGAAAAATCTATACTAGGAAGGCAGTGCAATATCAGAGCAACTTGTAAAGGGAGGGGACAGAGTCCCCTCCTTGGAGATTTTCAGGAATCCTTCAGACATGCCTACACCTGACCTGATCTAATAAAGGCAGTAATTCTACTTTGAGTGGGAGGCTTAACTGGATGACCTCTAGAGGTCTCTTGCAGCTAAGACATGTCTAGCTTTTTTTCAAATGAAGTAAAAAGATATTAGTAGCTTTCAAAATAGTATATATTAGTTGGAATAGTTAAAAGTGAGATTCCTTCAGCCACTTTCCTGCCCAGATTCTTGCAAGTTTTCTTCAAATGCTGATGGCAAGTCATGAGCAAGAGGTGTCTGTGCCAATTCTGCAACTATCAGAAATTCTACTAGACCCTGATTTGACAGACAAAAGGGACTAGAAAAGAGAACCTCCATACAAATCAGTGGACTTCAAAAAAATACTGGTTTTGGTCATGAAACTTGACAATCACTAGATCAAGCAGTACAGGAGGTTTATGTGAATCAGTCTATGAATTAGAATGAAGACAACCAACTAAACTGCTGTTTCATTGAAGAGTCAACAAGCCCTATTCAGAATGTTTTTTACTAATAGTTGGGTTTTTTTCCTAGATTCTCCTCACTAACATATGGGGACTTGCCCAGGCAGTTCTCACCTCTTAGCTGGGAATATGGAATTTTTCCCCTGCTGAAGTGGCGGGCATAAAACGGAACTACAGATGGAAGACGTGTCAAGCTTGGGTCACTGATCTAGCAGTCAGAGACATTAAATGTTTTTCTGTAACAAGGACTTGGACTGAATATTCCTCTTTAAGTTTTTTAAAGCCTCTTTCTAATACATACTTGTTATCACACGCTCTCTGCAAGATACCAATTTTCTAATTCCCTCAGGGTGGTCCCTATTTCATTCCGGATTAGAAAATGTAGATGCTTTCCCAATTTCAGTTAAAGCACTCTCCTAACCTGACCCGAAATGAGAGTTTTTCGTCATTTATATTCACGTGAGACATTTATACTTTATAAAGTATATGTATATAGTTGTATTTTAGACATTTATACTTTAAATCCTATTATTAATACAGAAGAACTTAAAAGAAAGCAAACTTATGAATGTGGACGATCCTTCTAGCATATTAAAAACATACGCACAAAAATTAATCTGCCTTTGAAGCACACAAACAGTACATGTAAAAAATGGTTGCTTCGTGGCCACAGTTATGCCATATAACACAGGAGAACACTGCATAATGGTTCACATCAACAGGCAGTATCCTAAATTCCTTGGCCCAGGTAACATGCTAGGCTGCGTGATGGGAGAAAGTCTGTAACTGGGAACACATTCACCCTTTTAGTACAGTGTCACAGTTCCTCTCCTGTGTCATGAGCCCCTGAACCAACCAAATGATCATTTCTGTGGGGGAGCTGAGCAAAGCAAAAAGCACAGTCTCACAAGTCTGCACCTGACCCACAAAAAAGATGTTACACCTTTACGTAACAGTATAATTTTTGAACGTGCAGAGTGTTGTTAAGAACATATTCATAATAATAATTTTAATAAAACCTGTTAGAAACTCACCAGGCTTTTCAAGGCATTAGAAAGCAGTCGTCTACCAGATGGCTTATCAAAATCAGCAATAATCCAGATAGTAACAGCATATACTGCGTCTTCATCTGAAAATTAAAGATAATCCTGCTTTACTTTCTGGAGAATCTTCTCACAACTAATGAATAATGAATTAATTCTGTCTGAGATTTCAAAATTTATGTGTATGTTTGACTGCTGACTTCAACCGCAAGACTAATCTTTGCCACATCAAAATCTTTTGTTCTCTGAATTGAAATAAGTTTCTTAGGAGGTAATTTACCATGTTAATAGGAGAAAGTCACTAAAAGAGCCAAGCCATTGCTGCAGCACTGAAACAAGAGGGCCCTAAATAATAAGCTAGCTCCAATTAATAAGACCTGCTTTACCAGAGGTTACTTTTGAACATTGGATAGAGGCTGGTCACATAGCCAGAAATGGGAGGAATTAAGTAGTTACAAGAATGCATAAACTAGTCCAACCACTTTCTCTGGCAGCAAGGTCCTTCAACTAAATGCTGGAAAAAACTTTCTGGACACAAATGGGAATAATAATAAATACAGTCCAAAGAAAGTAAACTACTGTGTAAGCGTATTTGCAGAAAATTTCTCGTTTTCCTGCTCTACAGTCTCCTGTTCTTTACTTGTCATAGAAGAGCAATGGAGGGTGAAAAATTCTGCAAAATTATCTGTAGAAGAATATCAATCTACCCAGGTCTATCATATATCCCCTAAAAGGTAATACATATAGACAGAAATTTTCCAAAGTTCTGGTGAGATTCTAGGAAGAGGTTATTATTAACTCTTGCTGTGGTCTAGAGAAACACACTGGGGACAGAGACATGAAATGTAGATTCCAGCTTAAAGGTTATGGGCTTTACACAACAGATCTCAATCTTACAAATAAGCCTAAAATTCAAAGCCAGTCATTTGACAGCTAGCTGGGATGTCCCTATGGTTGAAGGCACAGAATCAAATAGAGCCAAATAATTTTATTCTGAAGAAATTTAAGTATTTGGCATTTACTTCTGATAACAGAGTAAGTAAAAACTCTGTAAATATCACATAAAAATCACTGAAAGAACAGTTGTTAACAGGGTCATTCTGTCTCTTGATGAACTGGTGAAGAGCAGTTAACTGTTCCCTCCTAGAAGTAAATAAGGTAAAATTCCATGCAAAAATATGCCCCCTCTGTTGTAATTTCTTCTAACTCCAAGGGAATGTAATAAGGACATTTTACATAAAAAAATACTTCATATGTACAAAAAAATTGAGTTTTAATAAATATAAAATGTATAAATTAGTGATAATATCATAGAATCATAGAATCAACCGGGTTGAAAAAGACCTCTGAGATCATCAAGTCCAACCCTTGATCCAACACCACTGTGGTTACTAGACCATGGCACTAAGTGCCACATCCAGTCTCATCTTAAAAACCTCCAGGGACGGTGAATCCACCACCTCCCTGGGCAGCCCATTCCAATGTCTGATTACTCTCTCTGTAAAAAATTTCTTCCTAATATCCAACCTAAACCTCCCCTGGCAGAGCTTATCAGAACATATATTTTATTTCTTTTCTATAAAAAGACAAAGCTTCCTCTAGCAAAACTAAATCATCTAACTAGGTGAAAAATGAGAAGATACTTATGCTAATAAACAAGATATATAATCAATTATTCCTGAAATTATAGAAATATGTATAGTCTTTACAAAGACTATACATTCTGCACTTGATAATGCTGCAACTAAGAGTCACTTGAAAACTGAATATCCTCTGATATCCTCAAGTAAAACCATATTAGTATGAAAACTGCATCTGTTTCCAAGGCTGAAAAGCCTTGCAAAGCTTTTTAACTTCATGTCTGTGAAAAAAAACCCCAACTAGCCATGACATCTATCCCATTTAAAATCTAAAAATTTGAAAATAACTATCCTGTTAATTATAATCTATGCTTATAATATCGGAATGTGATCTGGCTCCTTAAAGAAGGTACTACGATATTAGAAAATGTAGTTATTTACATGTGATCCTTGGGATACTGACTTATTCAGGATATTTTACTGGCAAACTTCAACAATTTAACAATGTAATACACATATACAGATAATCCATACAGAAAACTAATATACCCTTTTTTGTTAAATACTTCATGTTGTCTGAAATTACAGCACTTTTATCTTGTGAGTCCAAAAAGGAGAAAGTAGAGAAGTCTTCCACATCAAATGGAACTGCAAAATGTAAAATGCAACATGTTAGACATAAAAAAAAAAAAAAAAAAAAAAAGAAAAATCGTAACAGCCAATCTGAGAAAAGAAGTTACCGGATGTGGGTCTGAAATGTATGTATCTTCTTTCTGCTCCAAGAATAGCGGGATTTATACGGGAAACTACGTTGTTCTGATCCATAAGAAAATCTATTGCATTCATGTGATCATTTAGCAAACCCTGTAGTAAGAGAAAAAAATTAAATCTTTCATAGTTTCAAGACAAAGACCAAATATTTGTACAGTCTTTCAACTGAGCTTAAAGCTTCTATATACACCAAATTATGGACAATGGCCAGTCAAAACCACGTAAATTATATCACACAGATAGTATTTCAAAATATCAGATGCACATTTTTCAATGAACAACTGCAGGATAGTCTCAGTTTCTGGTTGAAAAAAATCCATATAATTACTATATGCTTAGTTGATCCTTCAGTCTTGAATATATTAAATGTACTGTTTCAAAACCATGACCACAAATTAATGTAACAATGTAACTGCAGGTGTGCTATTATTCATTTCAAGCCATCTCATTATAAAAAACTTAATAGATAAATATGACCCAATTTACTGCCAAATATTTCATCTTGCCTTCATTCAGGAATGCTGAACATACCATGAACACTGCCCGCTGGAAGAACTTGGTGGCATCAATAATCCTCTGAAGAATAACTGTCTCTAACTCTTCAACATCCATCTCGTCTCTATTAAAGGGCACACCATTAAACAGTACTTGAGGCGACGGGCCCAGGCCACTCTTTTTATAAAAGGTTGCTCCTGCCTGATCATATCAGAAATATCACAGGATTAAACAGACTGTGGATGACTGTTGCAAAAAATGAAACTAATATCAAGAGAGGATGAACTCTAATCTCCACGCACTCTTCACTGTCACACCTTCTTATGAGTAGCAGGGACAAAAAGGAAGCACTTGGAAAGCACAGAGGAACAGATGGGACTCATTTCTCAAACAGAATGACAAAAGAAATCATAGATCCCTATGGTGTTTTAAACTTTTGCTTATCATCTTGCTGAGAAATATTCTTTTATTTTGCTTAACATTCTTAGGAAAAAAAAATTAAGCAACAACGTTGGAGAAAAACCCTGAGACAAAGTTTTTTTTTTCCCAAAGATAGTACTCTCAAAAAACTCAAAAGGCTTTTTATGTTCATAAGTGAAGTCTTATTTGATAAGAAAGCAGAACAAGCTTGATTTTTCCTCAAAATTAGAAAATTCAGTGAGACAAACAGAAGTAAAGATGTATTGTAAGCAACTCCCCCTTCTTATATTCTGCATCCTTTCATGTTTTCTTGCAATATCTATGTGTTCATTTTTCTGTCATCCCACTGTCTCCTCCCTGGTCTTCATCAGAGTCTCACTGTCCCCACTTGTACAGGGGATTTCTTCCTGGTGGCTGACTATTTTGCTTTCTTTAGTATTCTCTGTGGGAGACTTTCCTCTCCTCACTGTACCCACTTGTTTCCAGGGCAGATTCAAACTGCCCTTCCACCCAAAGCCTCCATACTTTATTCCAGAGAGGAACAAACAGCGTAAGGCATATAGCACCCTTTTTTCTCGCTGCCCCAATACATCTTTTTAAAGAAATATAGTACACATTAGATAACAAATTTTAAAAGGAAATAAATGGGAGTCAGAAACACAAGATTGTATGAACAGCATGGTTGAAGACACACGGAGGAAAAATCGTATTTTATGTATGTTTTAGCAGAAAACTGTACTCAATCACAGATAAAAATGTCTCCTCTACAGCCTTTAAATAAAAATCCATATCTGTCTTTCCCAAAGGATACTATTAACCAGAAGGCACAATTAAAGAAAACAATGATCCACCTAGAAGATAGGTTTCAGCTCTTCATCCAGAGACACATATAATTTCTACAGCATGACAGAGACCCCTTGACATGACTACTAAAAAAAATATTTGTGCTCCTGAATGCAACAGGCAAGAATAAATTTTCATAGTGAGAGTAGTAATGCAGAAACCCTTGCAGCATTTCCCTTCATGACTGAATGGGCCTGAAGAAAATGACTCAAAGATGCTGTATCTACTTACTTTAACATTTAGCAATCCTTCAGCTTAGCAAATGCATTAAGTTGTACACTGCAGTATTTCTTACCACTCGGCTCTCAACATACCTTCCTCCCTTCATCATGTTCAGAATGAACACCTAGTATACTCTGAACGTCAGCGTTGGGGTATTCACTTCTAAGGACATCTTTCACATCATCCACTGTCAGAACATTTCCATCTCTCACTTCACGGTACATCTGTAAAAATTATAGAATGAAACTAAAAAAAATGTAGTGAATTGTCAAACATAATTTGATAAAATTAATAAAAGTATATAAACAATAAAGTAAGATTAATTTTTTTATAATGCTCTAGCAAATTTTATATCAGTACAATTTTACATTGCTGTATTGCATGTTTTATATTGCTTTAGTAATTATCACCATTGCACATATGCACAATTTTATATCACAGCACCGTTCTGAAAAATGTATTATTGTACCTTTAGTCTAAATCTGAAGTGGCAAAGGAAATACATTTACGTGAGCTGAACGTGAAAGGTTATTTCTCTCCACTAATAGAGAAGCAATGTAAGTTCTTTCAATAAACTACCTAATCATGGGTAGTTACCTGAATCTACATGGGATTAATCCAAGCCTAAATTAGTCAGTGATACTTTTTCCTACAGTAATAATTTTTCCTTAGCAGTGTTACTTTATTTCATAGAATAATATTTTATTACTTTCATTAAACATACAACAGAAATTCGCAGTGAAAAATATTCAATGCACTTCTTTTCAAATGGAACAATACATTTTCCTCTCTAGATCTGAGTATCTCAAACTTGTATTTTATTGATTATATTTTTGTTATCTTTTAATTATACTTATCACCTCCTTTTCATATTATGAAACAAAGTAAAGAGAGGAATACAACATTTTAAAAAGCATACTGTAAATTATATTTTGTGATCTGGTCATGGATAATTGTCACCCATGCGTATCAGCTCCCTAACATTTGTGGATTTCTCTAAGTTTATCCATGACATCAGTTTATAGGCACTAAACAGAAAAATAGAAACAAAATGTAAGTAAAAATGTTATGCATTAATACAATATTCTCTGATACAATTTTTACCTGCAGAGCCTTTACATGAACTGCTCACTTTATTTTCCTCCATTCACCTCTCATCTCTGAAATTCCTGTCTTTACAAGAACCTGTATTTTCTCACAAAGAAAGCCTGTCTCAAGCATTAAGCTGCAAGCCTGGAGCGTTTCTATGTTTTCTACACTCATGAACAGCTCAGGCATTATTAAAAAAAAAAAAAAAGAAATTATCTTACTCTATTTCACCTTCTACACTGGAGAAAAACCAAGGGTTTTTCAAAGCTGATAGGACTACCAAAGTGACATTAAAATCCCTGTACTCCAAAAGACACAGAACACAAATAATAGAGAACAATTTTTCGTACGAAAATACTAAAACCTGCAAGCCATGCGTCTACTTTTTTATATTATTGAAGACAGCCTGTTGATAGGTAAAATGAAAACAGCAAGTTGGTTTCTGGAGAAGGAAAATATTTCTGCAATTAATAGAATATTAATGCTATACATACATGTTTCTCATATTTCTGTATAAAGGAAATGCATACATCTCATGTTATCACAAGGTAGAAAGATCCTAACTGTCTAAAAAATTAATAAATTTTAAAAAAAGAGGAAAAAAGGTGATTTCTTGTGAAAGAACTAACCTTAATTATTGAGGTAAAGGCCTGAAAGGTGTCATATTCCTCTGCAATGTAATTAAAACTTCTCCAAAGAGCTATTCCAGCATCTTCATTTCCATCAATTTCTTCTTTCGTATTTAAAATGAAAACAATTCCAATTCTATAAACAAACAAAAAGAGATCATACCTCTTAAAACAATATCCACTTCATACACATTCTAATACTAACACAGAAGAATAAGATGTTTGCACTTAAGTAATCTGCCCAACATTTAGTGATGAAAGCCCTGTACCTGGACATGGATGAATACCTGCCTGCCCAAGGGAAGTGGTGAACTAATTCCTTGTTTTGCTTTTTTCGTGTTAGTCTTTATGTCAATCCACATGTTCTCTCACTTTTACTCTTCCAATTCTCTACCCCATTTCACCAAGGGGCAGTGACTCAGTGGCTCTGAGGGGTTTAACTGCAGGCTGGGGTAAAACCACAACATCCAGAAATCCTAAAAGTCCAAGACATTGATGTGAAGATCTTATTTCTCAAGGGAACAAAGACTTTGAGCAATGAGACAATGTGGTCAAACAGACTGCAAATAGTGGCATAATGACTAAAGCACAAAGTCTTTCCCAAACTAAACACCCAGGAGAGATAAAACTGAAGATATATGAAGTTATATTCCCTGCCAAGAACACATAAGGATCCTTCTGGTCTCTACTAAACTATTGGAAAGGATTTCTGATCATTACAGTCAATTCCACATCACACATGATACAGGAAAAGGACAAGAAACATCCTTCTGCTGAGTCTCAAGCGATATAGCACATCTACGTGCTAGAACATACCGATTCTGAAGAGAAGAAATATATCCCTATTCATGAACATAGTTGTATGCATTAAAAGATGAAGACTGCCTTCCACTCTCTGATATCAATAAATTTTCTCAGAACTGCAACCCCAGCATTTTAACATGAAACCTGCTTGTATAATGGGAGAGACTAATGGGAAGAAGATGTTAAAAACCAGATACTTTTATGAATCAGAAATAAAGATTTTATGCAAATACTTTCCTGCACTCTGAGGATCAAGTTCATGTAGTTTTCCAGAACACATCCTTGAGAATCATCCTGAACATCTGCAGCTAATCCTATACATACTAGATCTGCAGCAAAATCCTCTGCCTTTAGCTGTCACTTGTCCCAAAACAAACCTAACAGGCCACCAAAAGGCTGCTCCATGAGAAACCCCTATGGAAGCAGCAATTCAACTTTTTTCTTCTCTACATTTGCTTTTCAGCCAAGCTACAGGTAGAGATGTCTCCAGCTGCCAACCTGCAACCAAAACCATCTAATAATGTGCTAACTGGCTTACAAAACGACAGCTGTCTATGAACTACAGCTGTATAAGATGCTGCATACTCCTGACCACACATATGACAGCACTGGATAATGCTGCATATGCAGCCATTGGCTGAAAGATCAAAAATTATGCCAACTATCAAAAAGAGGCAAATTGCAAGGCAGAACAAGAGAATTACAGTCTTTCTAAAGTACTATCAGAGACCCAAATGTGGCTCCTGCTACACAAAACACCATGCATCTTGCAAGTATTCCCACAAAGCGTGCAGCTCTGTCACAGATGCTACAAGAACATGAGGCACCTACTGGTCTCGTGGTACACGGGAGCTACTACAACACTATGACCATCTGCAAGGCTGAGCCCATGCTTCAGTGGACCTTCATACTTACAATCAGTAAGTTGATTTAGGAAGTCAGCTTTTCATTTGGCTAGCCACTTCACATTACATATTTTAAGGCTATTAAAATGAAGTCTGTCTTATCAGTATGAAATCATTTAGACAGGTGTTCAGGACAATCAGGTGTGTATCAGATCACAGGACAGAGGGATTAAGAAATACAGCCAGTTTTCTAAAAAGATACAAATAATAATCATATAGATTATATAGATATATAAAGATATACCATGTTCTATAACTAATTGCTTCTCCCATTTTTTATATCTCACTATTGCAAATAACTTTTCCCGAAGACTTACGTCACCTGGATGCCATAGGAACAGTCAGCAAAACTAAATATCATATGACAAGACAGACCCCATGACTTGTCTACATCTTGAATACTGTGTACATGGCTGTTGCTCTCATCTCAGAGAAGATACATTAACACTGAGAAAGTTTGGAGAGAGACAACTCAGAAATAAAACAAACTTTGGAACAGCTTTCAGGAAAGGAATAACTTGTAACCTAGGATACTGGGGGTGCTAAAACCTTACAGGAATTTGAGGGAAAACCAGAAAAGTTTGTGGAACAGCAATCCATTGAGGATAGCTAAGTATCTAGAAACTACATCTGGGTCCAGAATTCTTTGATCTCTAAATGCATGAATGCCAGGAAAATACTCAGGCAAAGAACCTGGTTCCACTATTCTTTTTATCATATCAAGACAATTCCTAGACAGACTGACCAAAATGGATCTTTACCCTTACCCAGGTTAGCTACTCTTATGCTGTTATCTATCACAAAAGGCAGATTATGTTCTAGGCTATATTCTCCTCAAGGACTGAAGGAGTATTGTCTCCCAGGTAGTGACAGAATGCACATTTAACTAATATCTGTCCTGCGTTATGTTTTTGTAATTGAAGAATAAAACATTAAGAAAAACAAAACAATTATCAGAGATAGTAAAATTTTAAAGAAAAAGGAAAACCGCGTAATTTATTGAGGAAACAAAAAGCATTTCACAGAAAGATTTTAAAAATTTAACATGGAATTCATCTTGCTGAACTTTGGATGCCCTTCATCTGTAAGCTGTGGAAATAAACAGTTTCATTTTTCATAAAAATGAAACTAATTTTTTCTTAAAAGTAAGCATCTCAGATTAACCAGACAGTTCCCAAAAAGTGTCTTTATCTCAAACACTAACTAGTTCAGACCCAGCCAGCTAATTTTTAGAAATTCAAAACTTGATGAGGACAATCTCGCTTTAGTCTTTAAAGTTTTTATAAAAAACCAAAATTAAGTAAAGCAACCTCAACTGAAATAACTGAATTAAAAAAATTCCCTCAAAGTATGTTTTACTTATGTTGAATTTTGGTAGCAGGGGGGGCTATAGGGGTAGCTTCTGTTAGAAGCTGCTAGAAACTTCCCCTGTCCCATGAAGAGCAAATGATAGCCAGCTCCAGGAGGGACTTCCTGCTGCTGGCCAAGGCTGAGCCAATTAGCACTGTAACGCTTCTGTGATAACATATTTAAGAAAGAGGAGATTGTTGTACAGAAGAAATTCCAGCCCAGGAAGAGCAGAGGAGAACTTAGGAACAACAATGTAGGCACCAAGGTCAGTGCAGCAGGAGGGGAGAGGGGCCCCCCTCTCTCCCAGAAGCAGGGGAAGGACTTAAACATGAGGCCCCTGCAGCCCATGGAGGGTGCAGAGACACCCCTGCAGCCATGGAGAAGCCCATGCTGGAACATGTAGATGCATGAAGGAGGCTGTGACTCCATGGGAGGCCCAAGGATGGAGCAGAGTCCTGCAGCAGACCTGTGGCCCGTGGAGAGAGAAACCCACGCTGGAGCAAGTTTCTCCCAGGTAGGACTTGTGGCCCTGTGAGGGACCCCACGGGAACAGGGGAAGGACTCAGAGCTGTGGCCCCTCTGTAGCCCGTGGTGAAGACCATGGTGAAGCAGGCTGTCCCCCTGCAGCCCATGGAGGACCATGGGGGTGCAGAAACCTGACTGCACTCCATGGAGGAGTGACCCACGGGACAGCAGATTGGGAAGAACTGCTGCCCAATGGATGGACTCACGCTGGAGACGTTCATGTCTCCCGTGGGAGGGGCCCCACGAAAGCAGGGGAAGGACTTAGAGATGTGGCTCCCCTGTAGCTCGTGGTGAAGACCATGGTGAAGCAAGTTGTCCCCTTGCAGCCCATGGAGGACAAGCAGGGTGTAGAGACTCGACTGCACCCCATGGGAAACAAAAACTGACTACAAACCCCCTTCCCTGTCCCCCTGCACTGGTGAGGGGAGAGGAGAGAGAATGGAAAGAAGGAGGGGTGGGGGATGGAAATGTTTTAAGACTATTTTATTTCTCACTCTTTAGCTTTTATCCTGTTAGTAATAAATTGAAGTTTCACCCCACGTTGAGTCTGCTTTGCCAATCAGTAGGTGACTTCTCCCAGCTCTTATCTTTATGCGGGAATCCTTAGCTGGGTTTTTTTTCCCTCTCTCTGCCCAGCTGGAGAGGGGAGTGAGAGAGTCATTTTGGTGAGTATTTAAAATCCAGCCAGAGTCAACCCACCACAACTTACAGAATATTTTGATTACAATGCAACTTCACAAGGGCATCCAGTGGGACTATTTGACAAAGTAAATTTTTATCAGACTTTTGCAGTTCATTTTACACACACTCAGGTACGCTATGCCTTGCAATCTGTTTGCTTAAGAAGACTTAATATCTGAGTAAGCTTGACAGAAGTGGGTAACAAATGTGTCTTATCAGAATGTGGTTGCATTGGACTTCATTTGAATTCACATCTTTGTCTAGCAAAACAGAAGATGAAGAAGAAAAAAAGGAAAGCAACCTTATTTAAAGACTTTTCCTCAAGATTTTCCTTACCTAAGTGGTACATTATAATGGTAGAATAACTCTGCCACTTTCATATAATCACCTGTATCTTCTTGGACAGGATCAACAAAAAGTACCTAAGAAGAGAAAACATATCATGCAGCTGACATTTATTCTAGAGACATAAAATCTAAGATAAGAGCATTAATTTCCAAAGGAGCTGTACACCCCAACTGTTTTCAATTTTTTAGAGCATTTATTGTAAGAAAGCATTAAGAGCACAAATGAAAAAAACTTCAGAATTAATGAATTTGGATCAAATGTTGAAAACAGGATTTAACCATTTACTGAACTTCAAACCAAGTGATACTGCTTTTCTCATTTGAAAGACTCTGTGCCATTACTTTGTTTATATTAATGAACTTTATATTTATTTTTAAAAGGATATAATGATTATATTTCTGTTAGTTCTTTTAACTGACTCTTCTGTTGTGAAAACCAAACAAAAATAAATTAATATAATTAATTAAAAGACAGAGCTTTGGGAAAGAATTCTTCCTTCCTGTCTCACATATTTTTGTAGTGACTCTTTCACTTACTGCAGCTCGGAATATAAAATCAGATTTTTCAGGCATGCATAGAATCTAAAAGTGGGATGTGTGTGCATAGATAGATTATCCTTATGTAGATTTAATTATGACATCTGTACTTTATTTATTCAGCTCTGCACTGCAAACTCCCCTTAAAATTTATCATATTTGCTAGAGCAGATGAAATGCAGCAGAATAACTCAGATTATAGTTAAATGATATGTTGTAGACTTCTATAATACAGCTGTTATATTTAACAAATTTAACTTTGAATAAATAATGCAATCTACTTCATATTACACACATCTTATGCTTCATTAGAAATATACATTTTTTATTACGTATTGCTTGTAATTTCATTGTCTTTTTATATACTGAACTTTGCGTCACTTTAAACAACTGCATCGATGGACAAGCAAAGTGCTACAGATGTCATCAATCTGGGCTTCTGTAAAGCCTTTGATGCGGTTCCCCACAATAGCCTTTTCTTTAAATTGGAGAGAGATGGAGTTGAGAGATGGCCTAATCAGAGGGTAAGAAACTGGTGGGATGGTTGCATCCAGAGAGTACATCCAGAGTGAACAGCCCAATATCTGCTCTGTATTGTGACCAGTGTTACTTGGTATCTTCATTAATGACACAGACCAAGGGATTGTGAGCACTCTCAGCAAATTTACAGATGACACCAAGCTGAGTGGTGCACCTGACACACCTGAAGGACCGGATGCCACCCAGAGGGACCTGAACAAGCTCAAGAAGTGTGCCCATGGGAATCTTCAGAGGTTCAGCAAGGCCAAGTGCTGCACCTGAGTTGGGGCAACTCCTAGTTTATCAATGCAGCCTGAGAGATGAAGATATTGAGAACAACCCTGCAGAGCAGGACTTCCAGGTGCTGGTGGATGAGGGGCTGGACGTGAGCCGGCAGTGTGTGCTTGGAGCCCAGAAAGCCAATTGTATCCCGGGCTGCATCAAAAGAAACATGACCAGCAGGTCAGAGGAGGTGATTCTGCCCCTCTGCTCCACTCTGGTGAGACCCCACCTGGAGTATCCAGCTCTGGGGCCCTCAGTACGGGAAAGACATGGACCTGTTGGAGCAGGTCCAAAGGAGAGCCACAAAAACAATCAGAGGGCTGGAGCACCTCTCCTATGAGTACAGGGAGACTTATAAGAAAAATGAAGAGAGGCTTTTTACCAGTAGCAGTGACACTGTAGTGACAGAACAAGAGGTAACAGTTTTGAACTAAAAGAAGGCATATTTATACTGAATATGAAGAAATGAGGGTGGCGAGGCACCAAAGGTGTCACAGGGGAACTGGTCGCCCAGAGAAGCTGTGGAGGGACCACCATCTAAACCGTTAACGGACAGGTTGGATGAGGTTCTGAGCAACCTGGTCTTGTTGAAGATGTCACTGGTCACTGCAGGAGGGGTGGCCTAGATAACCTTTAATGGTCCTTTCCAACCCACACCATTTTATGATTCTACAGTTCATATAATTACCTTCTGTAATTTAAATTTTAATTTAAATCAGCAATAGCTGCTTCCTTAACTTACTGAAGGATACAGAATGCTATGTGCAGAGGAAAAATTAGGCTACAAGACATTCAAAATCGGAATGCTTTATAATGTAAATCTTTTTGCATCTCAGTTCATCTCTAAACCAAGGACAGTTCCCCCAGTAGTGTACTATGAAGAAAATTCTTCGATATTAGTGAATTGTCTATGTGTAGCATGGAAAGGAACACAAAAACTCCTAACAAAACTGTGCTCAAGTCCACTTCTGGAAATCAGAAAATTACCACATATGACTCACTAGACAAAGCACTTGTCACCATTATTAGCAGATCCACAAAGAAAACAAATCTTAACAAAAAATCCAGCACGTGTATTTTTTAATAAACTGTCTGTCCACATATTAATGGATACACTATGCAAAAATATTAAGTTCTCCAAACTTACCAAATTATGTAAATTGCGTCTAATCTGCTGAAGAACTCCAGGAAGTGTGGGTCTTAGCAGTTCCTGATAGCTTTCAGGCCATGTGCTATAGCTGTGATCTTGTTCTATATTATTAATCCACTGAAACAAAAAAGGCAGTCACTTAAAAACACACACTGAACACTGAGTAAAATACGTGGGCATAAATAGTATTTTAAAACACGCGGAAAGACTGCAAAGAATAAAATTACTTCCCTTTTTTTTTTAAATAGTAACAGAAGGTAGCTTCTAAAATTCATCTTATTTTTTTTTCCAATCAAACTGTTTTCATTTGCAGAACACATGAAACTATTAATGGATGGAAAAGGAAAAAGGACAATTTGTACTGTGCATAAGGATGTGAATAAAATAATTTTTTCCAAGTGTGGAAACTACTTCCACAGTACAAACGTCATAACAATGTATCACATAGGTGTGTGTAACACAGCATAACCATCTTGTAATCCAAATACAGTATTTATCTATAACGTGCAATAACAGCACTCTGGATATACCAAAACAACCAATCCACACATGGAAAATTTGTTCTAGTCTTTTCTGTGCAAGCCTTGGCAAGCAGAAGAGTGAAATATGGCTCTTTCACGTAAAAAAAAATTATATTTTAGTGCCTTTTCCACTGGTATATAACTTTTGTAATGAAATTTGCATATATTTTGAAGAAGGGTAAAAAGTCCAGTCATTGGACAGTTAGAAACAAAATAATTATGTGGTCCACAATTGACTTATCATACTTGTAAACTACACTTAGAAGTCTTGCATAATAGGAGGATACTACGTAGTATTATGTGGCTAGATTAATTGCTTTAAAGTCAAATTCTGTTGCTGTAAGTGTGCCACTACTCTCAGATGCACTTTTCTTTTAAATATCCCACATCTTAAAATTTTAATAAGCTGTAAGCTAGAGAAAATTACTCCTAAAATATATTGAAGGAATATCATCCTCAAAAATATTTTAAACTGCTTACCAATATATGGTCTTAGGCCTAGTATTTCAATTACACTATCAAAAAAGATAAACTATCTCATACACAAATATGTAATATTTAAACAAATAATCTTTAAATTACTTACTACTATTGAAGAGTGACGAATATCTAGCGCATAACTGTTATCTGTAGGATGTATATGCAACCTCATAAATTTACTCAGGATCTCCTCTTTGATTCCAAGTTCATGAAGGCCATGCATCACTTTTCCTTCCAGTTTTAGAGTCTCTAAGATACTTTTTTCAGGAAGATAAAATACATGTCTACACAGAACTCTTGTCATGACATAAGAACTATTTTTCATACTAAAAATAATTCTCATATTAATAGTCTTAGAAATATTTTTCTTTCCATATTCTCCCACAGCCTAATGTTTAAAAAAATATCAGTTAATAACACCCTACTTGTACGTCTAACTTATTTCAAAACAGAATTACAATAGATAATACAACTCTGTTGATTCACATTTATTTTATATGAAGTAATTTTATCCATCCTTAGTAAGACGTGGCAGGACAGCAGAGCGGAAGGTTGCTTGCTGTACTGTCCTGGCTGAGGCAGAAACCCAAGCTGGGGTATCCTAAGAGGAAGCTTTGCAAGTAGGCAGAGAAGCAGGCAGCACGTGATGGAGACACAGACGAGCTCTAAGTCTGCATCACTGCAGAACCCTGAAAACAGCATGGAGGAAACACACAGCCACACCTCGAAAGTTTCCCAGAAAAACCAACGGGACTCTGGAACATCTGTTACAATCTGAAAGTTCAAATTGGGGAAGGAAATAAACTCTGAAGTACTCCACTGTAGAACACAGCTTGCAAGATTTTACAACTGCCTTAATTTCTATCCTGCTTCATTTTGAGTTTTCTCTATTCTTACAGATTTCTTCTAAAATATGTTGAAATTAAACCTAGCACTATCATTAAAAAACACACCATTACCAAAAAAAATTCAAGTGACTTCATCTCAAAACTCTGGCTGACAAAAAGAATAAGTAAAAATTGCAACCATAAATACTAAATCGAAGAAAGTTTAAGAATCTTTATGGAGAAGACAATAAGACATTTTGAGTTAAAAATTGAAAATAAATAGACTGTGACAAATCAGTAGATTTGCTAACAGTCTGCAGGCCACCAAAGACAACTTTGAAATAGTCCTGTTTGTTTTTGACAACAGAGAAGAACGCAAGGAAAAATGTTTGTGGTTTTAAGTGCTTGCATAAAAGAGGCAAGTCATACCCAAAATAATTATACTACAATTGCACAAACTAGAAGATTTCTTACATCAAAAAGCTTACTATCTTTGTATTAAAAGTTATTATAAAAGATGGCCAGATAGAGACTCACAAGCATGCCAAAAGCAACCCAAGGTGTTGGATATATAATTTAATGCCTGCAAATTTTTTTTTTTAAATTTTTAAGAAACAGGGATATGAAAACATTTAATTTACTGTCAAAAGTGCTTTCCCCACCTTTTTACAGCTACTGATTGGATTCCTTCCATTTCCAAATTAATTTTACATGGCAAGTTGTAAAATTTTAAGTGACTTAGAAAAAAAATTCCAAGAGAAAACGCTGTTTTCAAGTACTTATACAATGTTCATATTCAAAGCAAAACCACTGTAAACCAGTGTTCTCTCTACTGGAGCGTGTCCTGGCCCCCAAAATGCAACAGACGAGATTATCACCATGAGTACAACTTCTCCAGTACTATTAGTAATTCTGTAATCTTCAAACAAGATGTATCGTCTTACCTAAAAGGATCATGAAAATCTAAGTCAATAGGAAGGCCATTTAGAAATAAATGTGCTTCTCCAGGTTGGATTCCAAGTGTTTCATGAAAATGCTAAAAAGTAAAAATTACTGCTTATTTATTTAGGTATACATCAACCATAAACACATGGATATAAATACATACACATACATATATCTATATATGTATATTGCATATCTATAAAAACCCTGAAGAAATTCTGCAAAATATACACATCAAATCTCTTACACACAATTCCTTCTTTTATCTGAGTGTTGGAAAAAAATATTCACAACATACTTTTGTGAGTGCTATTTAATACACGCTGAATGTACAAATACAACTGAAAACAGCAGATAATTCCCCCCAGAACAACCTACAGTGTCAACCTGCCTGCACCAGGAAGAGAAAAAGACACATTCTCAGTGTTTGCCAACAGAAAGTGAAAATACACATACAGAAATATGTCTTGTAAATTTCTGAAAAATTCTACATATCCATTCAGGAAAGGGAAAGCTTACATGTGTCCTTCAGACCTCCATCTGAAAGCTGCTTTTGCAATAGCACAACATCTCTCAATTAAAAAAAAAATGTGCAGTCACAACTGTTTTGAGGAATTAGGAAAAACAGACAAGAAACCTACAATCTCCTGTAATAAAGGGACCTTGGGAAAAATGCAAATTAGAAAGGGATAGTATAGCATATCATTGCTTTCCAAAGAAGAAAAGAGATCCACAATAAACAAATACAACAGAAGCATTTAGGGATTAAAGTATGTCTTATCATTCTATTTCAGAGAGCTCTGAGAAACCATCCTGTTCAATCTCTGGTGGCTGTAGATAAGTAACCGGAGCAACAGCAGTAGTGTATCCCAACTCACCCCATAAGGAGAACTTAGATTTCTGGATGTGTCTTAATTCCCAACAGAGGAACGGAAAGTACAAAAATATGAAAAAAAAAATATATGTATTTTTTTTTTTTACCCATTTAGCTCCCACTTGCTAAATAAAGTAAGTGTGAACAAACCATGCACTTTGAAGAAAAGCACATTTAAAGCAAGTAACTCCGGTTGTATATACTACTCCACTTATAAGCCTGTCACTGAACAAATGAGAAGGAATACATTAAAAATGGAATTATTTCTTTAAAACAGTGTGGTTACTTTCACACACTCAAAAGCAAATAAACTCAAAGCTAACTGGTTGGTGGCATTACAAGTGCAAACCCACACAAATGAGACAAGTTTCCCTGAAGCTCCTTGTAATCCAACATGTGTGCATTATTGCTCATCACTCATTGAAAAGGTACCATATTCCTTAGTATATATAAACATTTCCACAACCCAAAGCAGAATGGAGATATGCAATGGTACCTAATACTAGTTTATGAAAGGCAGGGCTCTCCATGAAGGAAAACTGCACCTGTGATAAGTCTAACACAGAAACAATGTTTATTAAAGTCCAATACCTGTCCTTGACCTTGAAAATCAACTTTTGAAATTTGCAAATTTCCTTTATTCTAATGGTATAACCTGAACTTCATAGTGATTTAGTTGCTTTTTTGTATGCTTATTTACAAAAGTATATGTAATTACTTACACTTGCTATAAAGTATCTAAATACACATATTCATGCTGTGCTATAATGTGAAGAATACTGGGGACTTGGAATCACAGAATGGTTTGGGTTGGAAGGGACCTTAAAGATCATCTAGTTTCAACCCCTTTGCCATGGGCAGGGACACCTTTCACTAGACCAGGTTGCTCAAACCCCCATCCAACCTGGCCTTGAACACTTCAAGGGACTTGATGATCTCAGAGGTCCCTTCCAACTCATATGATTCTATGATTCTACAGTTCCTCTGCACCAACTAGTCCTAGGTATACCTGGAATTTTCCTGTACTTAACAAATCCAACTTGGACTAAGGTTTAATAACAGCACTGTGCTATGAAATCCTCTGACCACAGAGCAATCCCTCTCAATGCCACTGGACTCAAGCAGTGAACAGTAAAGATGATTACAGTCTTCAGCAGTCTTACCAGTATCCTTCAGGGCTCTTGCACAGATCTTGTGAGATCAGCTAGAACAGCCTTCTCACTGAAGCACCAAAATAAGCATTTAGGATACGGGATCTCTTATCACTACTGAAAGCTTACTGTCATAAGCCCAGACACTCATGTATACACAGATACTGAGAAAGACTGTAACTGGCTGATGTAGGTCACAAAAACACTAACTAAAATGAATGCAAAAATAATGAAAAAATTATCATTCACTGGGTATTGAAATGCGAGTTAAAAGTTTGTCAGATTCTTCAGTACTGCAGTAGGAAAAGATCTGAGCTGAACCACAGAATGTGGCAGGTTGGAAGGGACCACAGAGGTCCTGCTCAAGTAGATTCATCCTAGAGCATGGCATAGGATGTCATCAAAATGGTTCTTGAATACCTCCAGTGAGGAAGACTCCACAACTTTTATGGACAATGTGTTCCAGTGCACCGTCACCCACACAGTAAGGAAGTTCTTCATCAATTTTAGGTAGAACTTTCTGTGCATCAGATTCCTCTTGTTCTATTGTTTGGCACCATCAAGAAGAGCTTGGCTCCATCCTCTTGACACTCTCCCTTCAGATACTTATAGATATTGATAAATCAGAGGTGAGACTCATGATGTAATTTTGATGATAGGCATTTGATTGTTCAGAAGCACATCCAATTTGCCATAAAAACACTGATGGATGGATGATTTAGGCAGCCCATGCTAGAATTTAAGGCTGATAATAGTCATATAGTATTTTCTTGCTAAACTGTCAGCAAATTATTGCACTGGAAGTTATGAGTTGTGTTTAATGAGATTTTATTTTTTTCTTTTCTCTATAGCAGTTCTTCATCTATTTCTTGGTTAGGTATCAATTCATTACACATAAATCATCACATGTCTTTCAACTTACAATACCTTTATTTCCTCCCATTGCATTTCCTATTCAATTTTCATTATCTTGAGAGGGAATCATCCAGTTACACACAGCATGGGATCTTATCTCTCCTGCTGCTAGATGGATGTACTGCAGTTCAAGAACGCACATTCCAATTTATTGTGCTCAAGCAGCAGTGTTCAGGAAGTTTCCCTACTTTTATTCAACAGATTTTAGTTTTTAGCTGTCAAAAGGCCTGCAACCTTTAGACTACATAAAGGATGCAGTAGGAAATTTAAACTCAGTGTGACAGGTGCATAAAATCCTCTTAAAGTTAATGTAGTTACTACAGTCATGGAATCATATCACCAACCGCAGCTGACTAACCACACAGATATCCAGTATAATTTGTTTCAAGACAAGGTATCTCAGACTGGAAAATACAGGTGAGGCAGAAGTGAATGGATGTCCCAGTGGACACATACACCAGAGCTGCGTGGCTATCTTGGATAACATGTAGTATCTCAAATGATGTCAGAAATTCAGGCTTAGGCAACTCAGCTGTGCCCCATAAAAGAAACACTGAACAAGCTAAATTGTTTTTGATGTCCATTGACTACATCTTCATTGTTGAAACAGCTTATATATATATATATATATACACACAGAGGTTTGCCTAAATGCATACTTCATTTCAATCCAAATTTTAAGTTACTTTTCATAATTCTTATACTTAGTAATTACCACTTTAATTCATGGTAGACCTTTGCTGGGTTTTTTTTGCATTTTAGGGTGGAGGAGAATTTTTTGATTAAGCAGTTAGTTTTGATTTTTGTGTTAACAGAGCTTCAATTTAAGAAAGTCATTGTAAAGACTTCATCAAGAAACAAGAAAAGTCCTGATATCAACACTCGTACTCTGGAGGAACTATCATCATCAGAGCTTTGTTTTGCTTTATGCTGACTACAACTCTGCAATAAAGAGGTATAGGAACATGTGTATCTCAGCTGTATACAGAAAGCAATGAAGCAAAGTGCAGATATGGACTTCCTCCCTTGAGCAAAAACTACAGGACTTCTCCCTAAGTGTAAGAAACAAGAGGCCTGCATAATGTTGAGCCTACTCTACGATCTCTGTGAAAACTCAAGAATCAAACATGCACTCTGCACACAAGAAAGCTGAAGGGGTCAAGGCAGTAAAATGCTGAAATACATGAAATGTCTTCTCCAAATACCAGCCCACGTGCAATCACCGAGGGACAAAAAATTGTTTGCTCAACCACTTACAAGGATTTAACACTCAATCCTGTCACTATCTGGGCAGGTAGTACTCAAGACACTGGAAAGCCTTACATTAGTTTTACATAGTGGAGAGCTCTAACACATTTATGTGATATTTTTGCTACAATTAGGATGACAAGCTCTTTACAAGAAGGCTGCACCATTGCAACAGGGACATTGTTCACTTTCCCTGTTTTGGAAGGTTGGAAGAAACTTGAAAGGCATTCACCTGGAGATACCAGCCTTGGCAAGGCAAGAGGAAAAGACCTGAATGGATACAAAGCAATAGGATACATGGAAATGTTGCAAAAGTGCAGGAGTGCCGTTAAGTAAGAAGTAATACAGTGGCTGGTCAATTTTAACACCATACAAAAATACATGTTCTGAAGATCAGGACAAGGACAGTGCTATGGATGTCATTTCAAGTGACCAGTCCTAAAAGCATGGTGGCTAACATTTAACTATAACGCTCAACTCAGAAGTCCAACCTCTGAACACAGAGAATACAAGAGACATCACGAACTTAACAAGCACCAAGTGGCATCTCAGGATAAATCTCAGATCAGTCAAAATCACAGGAAAAAGGGCTCCTCATGTGACACAAGGAATACAAGATGCAGTGACTCAAGGCCAAAAATAAAACCACCATCTACCATAGATGATGTTTGAAACACTTTGCAGAATAGTTGCATGTGTGATTCTGAGACTGTGGATTCCTGAGTGTGGAAAGCTCAGAGCTAGCATATGCTGACCATAATGTAAGCAGCAGGCCTAGATTCAGCAACAAAGCTCTACGAAAATTAGCTGATACGTATTTTGCTTTCACAGCATACGGTTTGTGACTCAACACTCCATAAAAATTGTTTGGCATTGCCTAATTCTGTAAAACCAAAAGTTTCATGAACAGCGGAACGCAAAATATTTGAATGGGGTATTTAAATGTTACCAATTTCTCTGATAGCAACCATGTGAAAATTGCCATACTAATAAAAAAATCTCCAAAAGCAGCAATATGATAGTAACTCAAATGTCTACTTCAAGAAATAAAAACAAACCTTCTGATTTTCTTCTATTTCATTTCGCATTTCCTTATCTATGGTCACTCTTGTCAGTGATCTGTTAAAATAAAATATTTGTATCACTCAACCACCATATTTTCAAAAAAGCATTAAATAATGTGAAATAGGTATTTTAGTAAAACATCCAATGCATTTTAACAAAACATCTGTAATTGAAGAATGCTGTAATTAAGTCTTTAAAAGAAGAGTAATGCAGGGTCATAAATTTTGTATTTTTAAACCAAATATTGTTCTATGTTACTCTAGTAAACCCAGGTTTCAAATTCAGGTTAGGTTTTCTTGAAGTAATATAATCAACATATTTTTTACCACTCTCAATTATTCCTCTTGTGTTTTTTTTTTTTTTGCTGGAAAATAGCATGCATACAAAAAGTAAGCTGCTTGGTCATCTGAATTATTTCCTAAATACAACCCATATTTGTATATTTTAAGTTATGTTACTACCTCCATGCTACTCAACATTACAGCACAGAGAGCAAGGATTTGTCTGGACAAAGGCAAGGAAAACACGCAAAGAATGACCACTTAAAATTAGGTGAGACTTAAAAAAGAGATTCACAGACTGAGACCCTTGAAAATGTTAAGTATTCACAGACAGTCAAAATTTTAATTTCCTTAGTCATTCTACCTTTCAAAGATAATGCACTGATTTGTCTTTTTTACCTTTGAATGTTCTGGAAGACTATTTTATCTTCCTCTGCCACACTGTGTTGTATGTCAGGCTATCTTAAAATACTTCCAGAGGCAAATTAATCTCTCCATATTTTAAGAAAACCTAAACCTGACTGCCCTGATAAATTCCAAAATAAATATGCTAGTTGCCTGTATGATCATTTTTTTCAAAACAGGGTTGTACATGTTCTAGCAAACTGAATGGGGCTTCAAGAAAAACTGAATCGTCTTAAACCTTAAAGTTAACTAAGCAAACCGAGAATGCTTCCATATGAAGCCAACTTCAATACTTATGGATAATAAAGCAATTATTTAATATAAATCCTCACCTCCTCCCCAAAGAAACTGATTCAGAATAGATTTTGCTAGTATACTCCACATTGCTCACATATGACAGAAGTAAGACATAAAATCAGTTTATTTTAAACAACTATTCAAGCTTTCCAGATGACCAGACAGACTACTTGTTAGGAGCAAACAATATGATTTCCAAGCTTGGTTTTAGAGAATCTTGAACTAAACATACTTTAGGGAAAACAAAACCAGCTGATTTTTATCATGCTGAACTCAACATAAATAGTAGGGCCTGTAGCTCTCAGAAGTGATGCTTCATTCTGCACACACAGTTGATAAAAAAAATGCACAGAGAAAAAGGACAACCATTTCCAAATGGCTCCTATTGCGAGGAGTTAGGCAGAAAAATAAAAAATGAATGCGAAAAAAATAAAAAGCTGGAAAAGAAAATACAAAGCTGGTCCAATGTTAGCAAGGAAGTAAAACATCTATCAGCAAAAGGTAAGCATTACTGATAGCTGTTTTGGTAACAAGAAAGCAACACCGTCAGGAATTACTAAATAGCTCCCTGTCTATGCATGGCAGTTAACAATGCAGGATTCTAGCAAAATTTTACGGAGAGAGGGTGATGGCTGGTCCTCAAAAAGGACACTCTACAAATCTGAGGTAACAAAAGTACCTGTGAAAGACATCTGTTCATTTTGCGTTCTGTCACTTGTTCAGAGGTTCACAAAGTTCTTATGCATTTTTTTCTACTTCTAGCAAGTAAATGGATGCTGTTTATCTTTCTACATGATGTAGAAATGTTCTAATATGACCTTAAAGTTGCAATATGCTCTATCATATAATTTTACGCATCTTTGCTTTTACCTGGACAAGCATGTAGCTACATGGTACTGAGTACTGAAGGAAAAAAGGAAACCTTTCACGTGGTCATAATGTTAACATTCATGAATGATTAATAAATAGCAAGTAACAGAACATTATAATACTTCATTATCTGTTCTTTAAGAATGCAATAATATGACAAATATACAGCAAAACAAAGACGAAAAATATCCTATAAAATGAATTATCAAAATGTCGCCATGACATATATCAGTTGTTACACTGTCTACATCTGATGACATTTTGTAAAATCTACCTCAGACTAACCTTTTCAACTGGAAATACTGAGACACAAAATGCAGGCTGTAAATTAGAAAGTGAAAGAAACTTTCAGAGGAATGGTACAATAATTTTTTTATGGTCTAAGGGACTCCTCCATTTTTAAGGAATATATAATTTAATTTTTATTTTCATAACTACAGTTCTAAAATTTTTACACAGCCTTTTCAAAGCATAATTTGCAAAATTAGAAATGGTTGTTTTCATATATAAACTGTCTGAAACTGAAACAACCTTAAAATACTATTAATATAATGATCAGTTATCTATCTAAAGTGATTAAGCAATATATCTTCATGTCCTGTTTATTCTTTTATTTTTCCAAATTAGTATTTTTGACTCATCAAGTTAAGCATGATTACTTGTTAATGAAATCTATTCTGTGTACTGTTTTTACACAATGCCCCTTGGATTTAAGTTTGTTGTCAATGCAGGCCTACTAAATTTAAATTATTTAAATATTTGTAATTTCTCATATTAAAAATAACATGCTAGATTACCATGTTAGAATACATGACACAGGACAGAAACTATGATTCCTCTTTTAATAATTTTAAAGCTTTCTTATACTTTTACCCATAAAATGTTTGAAGAGTAGGTAAATTGTGCTCTCTAATGCCACAAATACATTCCACTTCAACTCCTGTCGTGTAACACTTTAATGACTTTTTAAATCAATGATTTAAATGTCACCTAGCATACTTCAAAATTACTTTTTCCTGTTCTTTAAAGAACAGATCTGACCTTGAAGTTCAACATTATGTACACTTCCACTACCTCCTACTAGAAAGCTGAATTTTCAGATTGATTAGCAGAATGTAAACTTGTATCATACTATTTCATAATAATTATGCTTCACGCATTTTAAAAGGCATTTTGCTTCCTTGAAACAAGATGTTACAATGGTAGCTTTTCCATTACAGTGTAGATTTTCTCTAACAGACAATCAGGGGTGACAATGAAACACTGATAATTAAACAAGAGTGGTAAAATGTGAAAGCACGCTGAGTTAAGAACCCTACTTAGCATCACATTTAATTCAGAATTCAAGCAAATATCACTGATAGGATTACATGAAGAACTTATTAAGTATGAAGAAAAGCATTTCTCAATTATAATAAAACTGGCTTACAGGAAGAGCAAATTTTAATATTAGGGCAGACAATATTAAGGCCACATCCATTTATTTAATATTTATCTTGATCTTCTGTTAAGTAATCTGTTATGGAAGACAGATCTTCCCCTGGTAAGAACGCTAACATACAGTAGCCAACCTGCACAGCGATGTTGTGCTTAGAATTAATGTGTGTGGATCCCCTCTGAAATTTATTAATGCAATGTTGCCTCTTCCTACTGTGACTAGAATTTGCTAATTATTCAACAGAAATTTCCACCTGAGAAAATATCAATCCAGTCAAATCCGTAAGGACTAGGCATTCAACCATAAGTGCCTGAAGGATTAACATGTCTTCATACCATCTCCTACATCAGACAGGAAACATTTAAGAGATCAATCATGAGCTCTCCCTGGAGTCATCTTCTACTCAATTAAATTGCCTGGGATCTATCTAGCAAGCTGTCAAACATGAATATCTGACTGTAGGATTTGGATATAAATCTGTATTACTCTCATTAAATTCAAATGCAAACATAAAAACAGTTTTTGAAAAACAAGTTTAAGTATCATACCTGGCTCTTATTGGGAAGTTCTGAGCAATGTCTTTCATTACCTTTAAAGCATCATAAACAGGAGTAGACATAATGCGAGCAGCTGCTTGAAAACTAAGATCTGGTGTGGGGGGAAATATAAAAAAAAGATCATTAGAATTACCACTCTCAATCATTACTGCCTACAATCAGAAAACTCTTCTATATATATACTCTCACTATTATTGTATTTTATGTTTCAATCAATGATTCAACAAGAAGTAACATTATTAAGGTTGAAAAGATGGTCACTTGAAAGTTGGAATACCAAATTCAGGATTTTCTAAAGAATTCTGCTTAACTTTCTTGAACGTACACATTATATGTGTAATTTCTAAATTTACACAAACACACTGAAAAAAACCCAGACCATTCATCACATGGTATTGTGCTGTTATCACAAGGGTATCGCACTCAAACCTAGATACAAACCAACCCACAGAAAACCGTAACTGCAGTAAAGAGTAAGAAATTTCCAGCTCCAGGACTTAACAAGATTTTCAGGGAACAGATATATTTAACGTAGAAGGTGGCATTGAGCCTGTGAATTGTACAATTTTCAAAAGTAGCAGCAATTTCACAGAAGGAAAATGGAGACTCGTGAAAGAGAGGTCAATCGGTCAAATTTCAGTTCTCTTAAGTGTCCAGCACAATTTTTAAAAGGATTTCATTTTTCTCTCTATGCTTTTTCTCAGAATGAAGTAACTTTTCAGATATAAGAACAGTTTAAAATTCATTAGTCTATCCACTAAAAAAACAATGATGGAATTCAATTAGCTGTCTTTGGCATCTAACTTGAATGTGGCAAATTTCGGCACATAAGAATAGTGAAAATCCAATTTTGGTACCAATAAGGTAAGACAATAATATACTAGGTGCTTCCATGTACCTTGGATGCAGTCTGCTTAACTACCTCAAGGCAATGATGCTTCTTCCTCATAATTTGCTTGTTAAGACACTTGAGCAGAAACTGAAAGCCTTGCGTTATTCAGTTTGAGGAAAACTGATGCTGCATATTGTAAAATGTGCTGGGCAGAAAATCACTGAAGATGCTGCCTACTAAACTTTGAACCAACTTTTCAAAGTAATTAGGAATTGAAAAAAAAAAAGGCTGAAGGGAAGTAAATAACATACACTCTTAGTTTAGCCTGATAAAGTATACCCCCCTTGGCTGCAAAGAAAGGTCAGAGGTGCAGTGTTAACTTGGTATTTCTTAATACTTACCAAAAAAAAGTATAAAAAGAGATTGGTCTTTTAAAAAGTATGTTTCAGATCCCTTTCAACAGGCACATAACTTGCGATCAGGTGAACCAACACCCAGTTGCTGCTGTTACTACAGATAGTGATGTCTTACCTGCCGCGAACTTAAGAGCATATGCTTAAAATCCTTCATAAATTGTTAGTAAACTCCACTTTATGCTGAACGGCTAGAGTATGAATATTCAAATTGAGGCCAACTGACATCTTTTTACATTTTTGGTTATCTCTGGTCGGGGCTGTCACTTACCGACCTACCCTTGCAGCACCTTGACACAGCTGAGAGCGCAGTGTAAGGCACCTTGGGGAAAATTTACTTACTAATTACTTATCTAAAAGCTCTTGAAAGACAACTCTTGAATGGTGTTTAGGTTAATTTATAAATAGAAGTATGCCCTATAGCTGAAGTAGTTTTGCTTAAATTTAGTTAAATTTTTACTTGGAAGCTAATTAAAGGAAATCAGTAAGAAGCTGAGCCATTAATTCAGCCAGTATAATTAGTCATTAAGAATGAACTAAAGAAAGCACCCTGTCATGTCAGCAGTAAGAGTATCAAAACAAGTGCACCATAAAAACTGGGGGCTGGAGACCTCCTGTCTAAGAAGACCCTGAATCACAAGCCACTACCAGTCTTCCTGACATTAAACAAACAGCATGGCAAAGCTCTAACTACTTTCAATAGTAACAACTGGTTGCTTGGGGGTCAGCATCAATTTCATGTTTTATTTATACAGCCATGACACCACAGAAAAGACCACCACTAAATAAAGACCTTGCACTGGCTTTTGAATGTGTATGTTAAAGGGAACGAAGTTTCACAGCTGCTTCTGCTTTAACATCAACTGAGTGGTACTCAATAATGTAAAAAAATTAAATAGTCAAAAAGACTAGTTTCTTTTTACTTGCAAAGTAGGTTTCTCAAGAGAGCTTAAAAGCAGTGTTTTCCAATTGTTTTTCATTTCGGACAAAGATAAATCCAGTAGTTGAAGTTCACGCATAGAAGACTGCAAGTGAACTACAATTATCACAAATAGCTAATATCAGACTGGAACTGCTAGCAAGCTCCATAACACCAGGGTCCCAACAGGAAACTGAAGCTCAGATGATTGCTCAGCCTCCTTCATTGCAGTAGTATGAGGGCAAATCATTTTTGATCAGGCTGCCTTCTGCAATTGAAGAATGTATTAGAAAAAATTTTGTTGCCTAAACTTAAGAGTTATGACATTTTAGGGACCTATTGTAGAGTGGTTTATAATTTCATTCAAGCTACAGAATGTCCTGCAGATCATCAACACAGAAGCTGTTTAGAAATCAACTTACACAGATTTGTTCTCCTCTTCTTCAGGAAAGCTTTTAAAAGCATGTTCTTCCATTTGATGTTATATTAAAAAATGTATCAATGTGAACTCCAGTACACTGATAAAAGTTAGAATTTATGAATAAAGCAAACTGTCTTTAACACGTATTTCTTCCTGACACAAGAGTCACACCTTTTACCTGACCTCTAAAAAAAAAAAAAAATAATACCCGAGATGATACATCAGGCAAAAAACCAGGCAATATAACTCTCCATCTTACAAAATTACTTCAGTGTTCCTTTGTTTTCTAGCATAGAACAAACTGACACATGCCTTTTATATACTTAATGTAACACAGCCTTTTTATGAAACTGTGTCTCTTTTTAAAAGATACTTTTATTGTAATGTTGATACATCAAAATAACAAAGGAAAATTAAATAGAGTATTGTGTTAGTTCAGAAAAAAATGCAATACGTACCCTGTAGCTCCCAGACCTTCAGTGGTTCCATGTTGTTAGCAGTTTCAATTAGATGTTTTTTAAACTCTTTCAGGTTATTTTTCAGATCAGGATATATTTGTCTACAATAAAACATTTTCCTTTTAACAAAGGCAGAATCAATTACATCCATCAATGTCTGCTTTTATCCACATTATTGCTCACAGCTAATACTGTATCTTCAGGGTAACAACCAAGAATGAAAACTTTAATTCATTCTTAAAAAGAAAAAGATCTGTGGTATGAAAAGGCGATTACTGAAGTCTAAAAACCAGTTAATTAGTCTTAGAGTAGAATCATTTAGGTTGGAACAGACCTCTAAGATCATCAGAGCACCAAATCTGACCATTAACGCAGCCCTGCCAAGTCCACTGTTAAACCATGTTCCTCAGTGCCACATCTACCAAGGGATGGAGACTCAGCCACTTCTCTACTTCTCCAGGCAGCTTTTCCCTATGTCCCACAACCCTTTCTGTGAGGAAATTCTTACTAAATACAAGGAGTTCAATTGTTTTGCAGTGATCTGCCTCAAAACCTGCCACACAAATTCTGATGGAATAAATGAACTCAAAGATTAAACAGTATTAACACACAATACAGGTAACTGTGTAGTTAGTTAATTACAGCATAACGTATACCTAACCGTATATTAACTGTACTACAGATTGACTGTAACTGTATGCACAGTTTGTGGCATTACTTAGAAAAGATAAAGGCAAGACAATGTTGAGAACATCTGTTATAAATTAAGATTGCTGACAAAATCAAGCTACTGAGCACACAAATCGCTAGTCTAACCTGAAGACGAGCACCAGTACCCAAAATCTAGCTATTTGTTTTGAAAAGATAATAGGGTAGGGTAAAGAAGTTTTGAGGCCAAACACTTCAGCCTGCTAGAAGATATCCTTGAACAATCTTCATTAGATTTCCAAAGATTTTATGTCTTCTGCTTCCATTCATAACTATTTCACAGCTGAGAAAACTATAACCTTTGGCATGAGTGTAACTGAGGGACAATTTACAGACTAAAATACCTATTTCATCTCCTGTATGAAATGGAAAAGAAAAAAAAAAAGAGTCTAGAGACAACGTCAAAAAGTCTGAAGAATTATCTGAGAGCTTCGCAAACCAGTCACACTGCAACATCAAGAAACTAAGTATAGCTAAACCTATCAGAATCCAAGAAGAAAAAAGCTCAGATAAAGATATGACATAAGCATTTGGTATGACCTGCTGTGGAAGGTCTCTAATATAAAAGTGAAACAAGAAGGGAGCCTGCAGATCTAGGTGCACTTCTAACTCAATCTGCTTACTTTAAAAAAGGCAGGAAAGGGAATGGGCTCTCAAGAATTTAGACAGAATTAGAATCTCTGAACTCTGAGACTCACAGCTTAGTGACAATTATCTACAATTAAGTTTACTTTTTGCTTTCAGTGGTAAGAGACAGAATGACACTAGGGAAGACCCACAGTCTTGATGTTTTTCATGAATTAAAAACGATTTATGATTCCCTGCATGGATCTGTTACAGGAAAAGGGAAGCACTTTGGATGACTGAAACCATGAAATGTATCCACAACTGAGGATGGGAAGGAGCCCTCAATAGGGTAACATTCAACTTCATCTAACAGACTGCAACTTGGAGATTAGAGTTGCTGCTGGAACAGAACACAAATTCACAAACTCCAAAATAAGATATCTATAATAAGCACATTTTCCAAGAAATATCACTCCTATGAAATTAACTACTATCCTTCTTAAAAAGATCTTATGTAGCTACAGCACATAATTTGTGTTTATTGTGCTACTACTTGCATTTTGAAAAGCAACATTTTGATTCTAAATATCTTACCAATATAAAAACACGGTGTTCTAAGTTTTTGTGACTGCTATCCAGACAGATTGTTTTTGTTTTACTTTAAGAAGTTTACTGTATAGGTTCGAAAAGAATTAGAAAACTCCAAGAAATAAATTGGAATTAACAGAATAAGCAACAGTCGCATCTTTACATTCAGAAGACATACACAAAAAAAAAAAATCAGAATTTTCACCAAAAAAATTAAGTTCCAACATAAATCTCACTTCTTCTATTTAAAAAAAAAAAAAATTGGTTCAGGTTCCAGGAAAAAATGCATTTAGTTAAAACTTGTATCAACTCACTTCAATTTGCCAAAGAGAAATCCTTGGACATCACTTTCCTCTTCCTCTTCTTCATCCTCCTCTTCTTTTGTCTCATTTGCTCCTGAACACATAGCAAATGTAGACAATAAAAGCCAAGGAAGTTACTGTTCTGTTATGTTCTTATGAATTATAAAGCAGTTAACAGAAACACACAACTGGAAAGTTGTCATTCCCAGATGTAATCTTAATTAGATTTATACTTACACATTTTGGCATCAGAATTAATTACTTTTCAGAACTTCACAAGATCCATATTAATTTTTAAATATGATTCATTCAATGGTAACATTTTTTATATTAATGAAATTGATATAGTTAAGCAGTTCACTTCCCAAAACAGCCATTTCTCAGTTTTAAGTGATAAGATGTAAATAACTCTTATCAGCCAACTACTACCAAATTTCTGCTTGAAAAGCCTGATGACTTCTAAGCACATGAATCTCCAGCTAGAATTTGATGTAAGTTGGTGATCAATTTCTTTACCTTTTAAAAGTTAAACTATTTTTTGACATGACTCAAAGGTTTTTAAACCTCAGTCTTACCAAAGAGAGTTAACTTTCCTTATATCTTGTAAATGTCCATGCAAAGTAATTTTGCTGTGTCAACATGCTATAGCTACCACTTTCTGTGGTACATGCCTCATTTCAACGCATTGTAATAAACACTGCTCCCAACTCTATGACACATCACATCTTTCCTACAGAAGATTGTGAAAATACTTCCACATAAAGTCAGAAAAAAACCCCCTCACCTCTGAAACACTAATAAGTAGATACTGTAGTCACCAGCATACGAGAGATGCCAACAAATATAAAGTTATTGAAGGAGAAAGATTAAAATATTTTAAACTTACTGAAAGAAGACTGGGTTATGTTTTGAAGATCCAGAGAAAACAACAATTAGAGGTTAGATAATAAATTATATCCTAAGCACAGATCTTTACAAATGTTCTCATGTATTTTGATGTCTTAGTTCCTAATACCTGAGATTTCCTTCTGTAGAAAGAAATTAAGTATAACCTTCAAAACATTAATGATTGAAGATTGTACAAACTGAAGATTCTAACACATTTCAATTGTATCTCCAATGAGGTATCAATAAATTAAAAAAGCACATACCTTTAATCTGCGTGTCATCTACTGCTTTGTATTCTGTACTCTTTATTGCAAGTTCCACGCTATATCCAGATAAATACATTTTCCTGGAACCTGGTTTCTGCTTGATGATATTATTTTAACAGAAAAAAAATATAACTTAAAAATGTATTCATAGGAGATTAACAGCATATAATACTGTAACTTTAAAATTTTATGATGGACATTACTTAAATTCATCTTTCAATTTAAAGTACAAGGCATATTGACAGTCCACTGAGAAGGCCTGTAACAGAATGTGACAACCTCCATTATGTCCTGCAGATCACAGAAAGGCTGTGTCAAAATTGTAGTGCCTTCACATAATACTGAAGAAGGACTAGAACAGGCAGAGCTCATAGCACTGTATACAATTATCGATACCTCACAATTCACATTTTAAACTGTTATTCATTTTGTTCTAATGCTGCCAGACCTTCAGCATGTTAGGAAGAAATTCTCTATTTTTGCATCAGACAGATTCTTTTAAAAAGTTTTGAGAAAACAGTTAATGACTTTCTGCATGGTGGATTAAGAAAACATATTAGAGTATCACCGCTAAAATCAAGTTGCCACTTTGTTAGAAACAAACAAGTACTTCTAACTTGGGAGTGGAAGTTTGAAATTCAATACTGTAATTACACAGAGAATACTTCTATCTGAAAATGTGCCCTAATTTGCCCCAAATGGAAATCCCCTTTCCAAAACGCAACTTGCACATGCACAGCAGCAATTTCTTGAAGGCCTTTCAGCTTTAGCTTGCAATTTCTAAGAATCGTTCTGTACTGAGAATCCTCCAACACACAAGTGAAAACCCAGCAGTGCTGAAGTTTTCCCTGTCCATCCTCTAAGCAAATCTCAGTGCAGAGAGAGCACTGCACTCTATAACTAGTCTAGGTGATACTGGCAAAAAAAAAAAAGACAGAAGACAGACCATACCTCTTCTGTACTCAATGCTCCCTCTTCTGGCATTTA
This sequence comes from Cephalopterus ornatus, assembly GCA_013396775.1. NCBI lineage: Eukaryota > Metazoa > Chordata > Aves > Passeriformes > Cotingidae > Cephalopterus > Cephalopterus ornatus. The sequence continues at coordinate 133,490 of VZRE01008271.1, forward strand.
ATGTAAAAAAGGAGGGAGAATCCATCTCAGTAGGAATAAAAAGAATAAAAATGGAGGTTGTGAGGAAGAAAGAAAAGGGAACAGAGGTCTGAAGAGAGAAAAAGTGAAGGAGGAAGACAACACACGTTTGGGGGGACCGTGGTGCATAAGCCAGGCAGAGCAATGAGACATTTAATATGCAAGTAGGCATTTAATTGAAATAAAAGAGCATAAAAGAACATAAAGTTCAGTAAAAACTATAACCCATACAACTTAGAATTCAAGACTGGCATCCTCAAATTCTCTATTTCATTACTATGAGCAAACAATTCAAAGTCATCCGCAAACTACGTATCTCATCTCCCTGAAATGCCTGGTCTACATGAATTACAGCAAGCTCTCACTTCATCAGATTATTCTCATATTTGTCACACTATTTAAGAGCTGTACTTTGAATATAAATTACAAAAGTCTTCCAATAACCAAAACTGGGGACAATACAGTTCCATGTACTGGTATTTTTCTTGCTTTGTTTCAGGGAGAAAAGTAAGGAAAGGAAAGAATTCAGAAACATTATGTTTCAAATACTGACACTGCGGAATGCAAACATCGAAAAACCGGTCCATGACACTGACCGTGATAGCCCATGCTGCTGTACTACGATGAACATATGAGATTATATCGACAATTTATAAAAACATAGGTATAATTAATAATGTTTCAACTTGATTTTCTATTCTGCTTTCCATTTTTCTAGTTCTTGTTATTATAATGTTCCGTTTGCTGTACCAAAATTCACCCAAGATCTTCGTATGCTGTATGAAATCCAGACATATAACCAAAAAAGAGGTCTTTCAAGATCAATCAGTGATGCAAATAGTGCTTGCATGCAAGATTAGATAATATTATCATGCTTTTCCAGTTTCAAAGTTTTTATTAGGTGAATCACTTCACCTAGAAAGTTTTAAAATTAGAGCATATACTGCACATGATTTAGGCAAATGCAAAATAAATGCAGAAAATGTGTTGTGTTGAAAAGCAAGCAAAACAAAGACAGAATACTAACAATTTACTGAAACATTGCTGATAGGAATTGCATACCTGAACATAATGCCGGAGAACATAAACAATTTCCTCCTTTTGTGCCTTCTCAGATAAAATCTTGTGGAATTTGACAAAGTCTTTTGTACCCATTTCTGCGTATAGAATAACCACTGGGCCATCCTCTTTGACAGTTGGGAATTTATGGTCTCCTTTAAAAAGATATGGCCTGGGTCTGGTTTTAAAACAAATAGTTGTGATATTATATAGTCAGAAAATAAATTAAAACAGTGGCAATTTTTCTATTTCATAATTGAAAAAACTAGTGAAGGCTTATATGCCAAAAGTATACAAGCCATGTTAAAATCATCAAAAAATAATCATGATGGCTCACAGACAAACCTGGAACACCAAATGCACAAATTAAAGTATAATAAACTGAAAAATCAGCATCAACTATAAATAATTTTAATATATTTTATCAAATTACAACACAAAGCAAATGAAAAGCACAGCACTTGGGAGATTTTGTGCAACAATCAGTAACAGCTTGAAGCTTTTAATTTGAATGACTCATTACATCTATTAGAGATGTACAGAGCAATCAGTGAGTAAGAGAAGCAGAGGGATATTCTAATACACATGGAAACTAACTGCGGTTACACTACTTTAACATCATGAAGCTCTCTTAATTTAGCTGATTTTGCAATTTTTGACTGCCTGCCTAGCCTCCTCACTGAAAACCATGACTAGAAAAGTTATGCTGCAATGATTTCTTAGATGACTAAAAACATCTTTTGAATGAAACCTGGGAAAGATGCAGAAGTAACAGAGGATATCACTGAGCAATATACTCAAGGTGGTAATTATGGATGAGCACATTTCTTTTCAAAGCCTTTGCACAGCCACATTTGAAAGTTATGAAACTCTAACCCAAAACACAATAAATGTGTGTAGTAGATACTCACAGAACAGTCATACTAGAAAGGTGTGAGCAGAACTCCACACGCACCAGTTTCTGTGACGCAAAGCTTTAGGAGTATCTTCAATGTAAGAATCACAGAATAACATACACTACAAAGAACCTTTGGAGATAATCTGCTGCAAACCCTCATTCAAAGCAGGGACGATTTGTATCAGGTTACTCAGGGCCTTAACATCAATATCCTACGTAAGTTTGGTAGGTATGCAACCAGAGACCTCATTTGTAAGGCAGAAATAAAAGGAGGAGCCTAGTTTGAGAATTAATTTTGGTGTGTGAGGCCATGTGTCACAGAAGTATCAGGCAAGCTTTGCCACTGCTATCGCTGGATGAGGCTGACCACGCAGGTGTCACCTGGGAGTCTGAAACAACTCCTGAATGAGTGAGCTCCATTCAAGAACTGACCCAGATCTGCCCTAGCGAAAGCATTCCACACGGGATGTGGCTCGTGCAACTTCCTTCTCATATCCAGAGAGACAAGAACTGTCACAGTCACTTAAGAGTGAAAAACCTAAATCAAGAGAGCTTCATTTTTCCTAACTAGCCTTAACCACCTTAACTAAGGTGGTTACCAAGTGCTGCCATGACCTTCTTGAACACTGACAGACTCAAAGGAAGTATTTCATATGCTAATGAACATGCTTCACTAAAAAATTAAGTGGTGCAGTGAAATAACACTGTGTAGAGCTACCCTAACGACCTTGGATAGGAGAATTAAAGTGTTCAGCCCTTGTAAATCCAAGATAAGCCTCTGTTCTCTGTTTCTCTTCAACACTGCACAGTAGTGAGAAGGAATTGATTCTCTTGCTCTTAGAGCTGAAAGCTAATTAATTTCCTGCCATAACAGATTCTCGTAAGAAGGCTGCCTGAAAGGCAAGGAAAAACAGCTGGGCTGACAAAAAAAGAAGATTAAAAAAAAATTACATGGATGTGGAGTTTAGCACTTGCTAATCAGTCACTAGGATAGTACAGGCAACTATATGCTTGCCTAGATAGTTGCCAGGACAGGATGCAGAAGGAACATGATAGCAGACAACAGACACATGTACTGACAAACCTAAGGCACTGACTGTTCTGAACAAAATGTGATTCCAATTAATGCTTCTTCTCTTAGCAACAACATCCTCAGAGGTCTTAGATACTGTGTTTTAGACAGTTAGCAAGATAAGCAAACCCAAGCATTTAACCACATATCCTTTGACAGAGCCCTTGAGCAGCCCACTGCACCTCCACACAAAATATTCCCTACTAGAGTCAAGCAGTCCATTGTAACACAGCTGAAAGTACAACAGGCAAAATCACAGTAGCTGCTGCATAAAGGACTGCATGAAGCAAAACCTGACTTTGACAGGAAGAATATTTGGGCTCTCCTGGGTCCAAAGAGCTTGAGACTTCCTGAATCTCGGATTGAGCTGACGGATCCACACAAACTATGCTGCAGCCTCTTTTTTCTCTTCCAGAGAGATTTGAAGCTATCAGTCTGATATATAATTGGATATTGATATATCAATATCAAATCAGAACATTTCTAGTGTCCTCATCCAAATGTGAACTTTAGGACGAACTGAAAGCATAGTTTAAACTGGCCTGGCTTGAGTAGAACAGTCATGACAGACAGAAGACAGAAAACAAAACACAACAGAAAATAGTTTGAAATAAAAAAAAAAAAAAATCAATAAAACATAATGATCTCTCTTCATAAAGGATAGATAAAAAGAATGACTGGTTTAGAGGAACCAACAGCAAGATGGCACACTGTTCCACATATCATTTGTTTATCATATAGAAAAGAAAGAACAGGAGCACAGCCTTATCTCTATCATCTAGGCTAAACATGTCCCGCACAAATGAAAAGCATCTGCTAGGCAGAGTACAAATGGAAATAATAGTGGAAATGATTACCTGAACATGTGAAGGTGAATGTTTAGCTCCTGGACTCTAAATATTTAAATGACACAACTACTTTTGGTGGGGGAGAGAGGAGATGAAATTTATCAAGATTTTGTCCCTGCAACTCTAAAGGTTGTAATGTGACTGGTGCACGCAAAACTACCAAAAACACAAGACCAATCAAACAGAAAAAATTTCAAGTTTGTTGCATGTTCTTAATCATTTCTAGCAGTCTTAACTCTCTCACTTCTGAATAATTCAGGATTCTATTGTTTAGTATTGTGATTTTCCAGAATCTTGTAAGTTTGGGAATAGTATCTCCAGAACGGAGAATGTGCTGAATCCAGTGAACTGCTTTAAAAGATGACTATATTCAGACACTGTAATAAAACGTTAAGGTCATCTGATGGTTTAATGTATGACCACATTTGTACTATATTTTGGCTTTTATCTAAGAAAGTAAGAGACATTTGTTAGTAGACCATCATAGCCAAAAATGGGACATTGTAAAATAGACATAGAATTGTTTTTGCAAAAACTTCGGCTATTAAATAAGTAAAAGACAATGATTTAGTAGGTTGTAATTGAACCAATAGATTTAAAATACGCTATAAATCACATATGGGGAAGACAAAACTGTTCTCAGAAGCAACTAACGCCAAGAAGACAAGTTTATAGGTTTTCAGGTTTTTCCCCCACAATTTATACTTGACAGAAAGTAAAATCCAAAAAATACACCCTGCTAAATCATCTTTCAGCTCTGTGTATCTCCAGGAAGTAGCTGAAGGTATGGGCACTAATGTATATTATGGTGACCTTGGCCACTGCAGGACAAGAAAACCTCAAAGAAAAAAATGTTACACACAATTTGTGTTTTGAAAAAAAACAAATTAATACCTTTTTTTTTTTCCTTTTTAACAGAGACTAAACCTTATGCTTTCATTATTTTGTTACTGTTATTTTGATAGGTTCTGCATATTTTAGCTCACATCCCAAATTAATTCTGGGCTGATGCTAGTTAACACAGGGCAAAGACTGTAGAAAGGCTTGATAAATACAAAGTCTAGCACAAGGTGAGGAAAGGTTATACCAGCTGAGGTGGACTTCTCTTCCACTCCTGTGCCAAGCCCTTGCAATCTAGAAAACCTCAAGTGCAGTGGCACTGACTACGTAGAAAGGTCTGTCAGCAGAGTGCTGTCTCAGACACGTGAAATTTTAAGTTTGTACAGAAAGTATACAATAACTTAAACTTGACTATCCCATATAAAAAAAAACCCCAAAAAACCTCGAAGAAATACAAAATTATCCACGTGATTAGAGGAGCAAAGCTCTATGATTTTATCTTAAAACCCTACTTCAACTCCTAATTGATGAATTCTCTTAACATGAAGTGTTTAAAATATTTCAAAACCAAAAGTAAGTCTTTTAAAACAACATATACTTTAAAAAGATATGTCTTTAAAGATTCAGTAAACTGGGCTTTATGGGCTTGGCATTACCAAGTAAGAAGAACATAAAATTTCAAAGTACTACAGCTTTACACACAATAATACATCTTCCTCTTTAGTAATCTATTTTTCCTCTTAAAACAAATCATTACATTTACCTCTTTGTAGCCTTCTTCAGCAGCTTTTTTATTTCATTAGTCTTACAGGTGTGCTTCTCATGAATAACCACAAATGCACTGCAGCCTTCTGGTGGAGGTTCATCAGCTGCAATCTAATATTTCAACAATTACACTCAACCAGAATGCTTTGATTGCACTTCAACTTAAACTCGCATCCCCCTTTGATTAAAATAACTCAACAGCTGCCATTAAGTTGTATTTCCAATTAAGCCCATTCAAAATTGGGTACATGTAAAAAAAATAAGGAAAAGTATTAGAAGATTAAGACCTTATAACCTTTGTGAGATATAGTCTATCAAACAGAGTCATACTCCAGAAAATACAAGTCCATTTATGTTGTCTAAAGACAGGGCTAAGAAATCTCCTCCACTAGCTGAAATCACAGCCTGTACTCTGACACATTTTTAATTTTAGTTGCTATCAGCAATAATGTTAATGTACAAAGATTAAACTCAAAACTAATAAATCCCAAACAATTCATGTCAATTTTTGGTTTTCTCTCCTCCTCACCCCCTGCCTTTTTTTTTAACTCTATTCAGCTATGTAAAGTGGGAATCATATGACTGCATGTCAGTGAATCCAGATTCCCACACTGCAAGATAAAAGTGAAAAGACATGAGTCTGAGATTATGATATTCCTCCAAAGAACACTTGCAAAACCCCCTAACTTTATTACAGCTTATTACCTTTCAGAAACATGGATTTCTCACTTTATCATGAAGATGCTATTGCTAAAAGGAGGAGGAGCAGTTTTAGACTTGGAAGCAGAGTGAATTTATGTCCTCCCACTTCTTTGTTAATAAAGCAGGTACTTGTTTACCTTAGTTTTCAACTTTTCAAATACAAAAATCACAAGAGATGAGAAATCCACTAAATAACAAATACAAATTACTTGAAGCTACAGGAAATGTCCTAGTTTGGGTATGTCTGAATTCCTGTAGGATTATTTAAAGCAATTCAAAAAATCCCCATGACTTGAGTTTTACAAACTGATCAACTGCAAAAAATTCTACCCTGCAAGTAATGCTATTCATACAGTTGAACATCAATATTTGTTCCTGTCAATATATCCAGCTTATAAAGCATCACCTCTATAAACGGATCATGTTTGATTCCAAATAATATTGGCATATATTTTACTGAACCGTAACAATGAACATTCTCTACTCTGTAACCAAAACACCACATTTAATCATGTATCAAATATATTAGATGATACAGTCACCTGCTGAAACATCTGAACAGTCGGAGAATAAGCCCGTATGGAAAGTGCAAACTTCAACAGATTGATTTGCAAATTGGATAAAAATTGTCCGGCTTTTTTCAAGATTAAATTGTAATAGGAATACTCTGAATCTGTTGAAGAAAAAAAAAAAGAAAGAAGCCAAACTTTTAGTATTTAGCCACAAATGATGTGGTATATCTACCCACTCTACATAACAGGCAAACATTAATGCTAGCACTGCTCGGCAGTTCAAAAATCCTGAATGTCGTCCACTGATAATTGCTTCCTTTACTACCAATCTAAAGGTCTAATACAGCACAAATAGAAGAGAGCTCAATAGCACTAGTTAATATCTCAAGTATTTTCAGCAATATAAAAATCCACACAATACAATTATGTCTCTTCAAAGACGCATATAGAAAGCCCTGAATAGAGTTTATTCCTTCATTTCTGTTTGTCAAGATTATGCAACACTTTCAACACAAATATTCAAGGTTACTTACTTTCAACCAGCATTATTTTACAAATAATTTCCTTGCATTTAACCTTGAAACACTCCAACCATGCAACTTACATAAATAAAAATCTTCTAAAGGTGTCATTCTTTGGGCTACTCTCACATAACCTGTTTCTCCCTTAAAAATACATGATAAACAAGAGTGTGAGAATGGATGTAACATGTGAAGTACTTCCCCTCTCCCTGCGTACCTTGTGTTTTCCAGGACAAAATTAGGACTCTTAAGTAAGAAGGTAGGTGGATGGTGTCCGGGAATGACAGAAGTGATAATACAGAACATTGGTTGGAAATAATTAGCCTTCATTTCTCATTCTAGAGGCACATTCAATTTTGATAACTAAGTACCTCCTATCCTCTCATTCTCCTTTTACAACCCTGTCGTGGTTGTAAAAAAACATTTTTTTGCTCTAAAGCCTCTAGTATCTCCTTTCTGCCTCCTTCTTCTTAAAACTCATTATTTAGAAAGGTTGAGCTTTCTCTAATTCACTAGGAAAAAAAATAAATATAAGATCATAAGAATCTATAAAAAATCTATTATAAAAATCTAAGATTATATATAATCTGCATTTCAAGAAAGCTCCTTCCCATAAATTTTATATGATGTCATGGTTCCAGCTGGGATAGAGGTAATTTTCTTCCTAGTAGCTGGTACAGGGCTGTGTTTTGGATTCAGTATGAGAACAACATTGATAACACACTGGTGTTTTAGTTGTGGCTAAGCAGTGCTTACCCTAGTCAAGGACTTCTCAGTTTCCCATGCTCTGCCAGCATGGAGGTGCACAAGAAGCCAGAAGTGAGCACGGCCAGGAGAAGCTGACCTGAGCTGCCCAAAGGGCTATTCCATACCATAAAAAACCAGTATCTATTCCAAACCATAAAACGGCATGCTCCATTTATAAACTGGGGGGAGTTGGCCAGGAGCTGCTGATCCCTGCTCAGGGATGGGCTGGACATGGGTTAGTGGGTGGTGAGCAACTATACTGTGCATCACTTGTCACAAGTTTTGTTCCTCTTTTACCTATTCTTCTTCTTCTATTTTACTTTATTTCTATTATTAAACTCTTCTTATCTCAACCCACAGGTTTTACCTTTCCCAACTCTCTTCCTCATCCCACTGAAGGGAGACAGAGAGCAGGCATGTGGTTCTTAGTTGCTGCCTGGGGTTAAACCACGACATATGATTGTTACTCTCTTACATTAAATTCAATGGATGAAAAACCCATCTCTTCTATGTTTTCTACACCTGCACGTAATCCTGGCAGAACTCCAAGGGCAACAAAGCTGGTGAAGGCTCAAGAGTGCACGTCCCGTGACGAACAGTTGGTGGAACTGGGCTGTTTAGGCTGGAGAAAAGGAGGCTCAGGGATAACCTTATGGCTCTCTACAACTACGTGAAAGGAGGGTGTAGCCAGGTGGGGATCAGCCTCTTCTCCCAGGCAACCAGCAACAAGACAAAAGGAAATGACCTCAAGCTGTGCCGGGGAGGTTCATGCTGGACATCAGGAAGAATTTCTTCACTGGATGGTTAAACATTAGAATGAGCTGCCTGGGGAGGTAGTAGAGTCACCACCACCCCTGGAGGTGCTGAAGAAACAACTGGACGTGGCACTTGGTGCTACAGTTGAGTTGGCAGGGTGGTGACCGGTCAAAGGCTGGACTGGATCCTGGAGGCCTTTTCCAACCTTACTGATTCTTTGATTCTAAATGAGATAAATTTGGCTTCACGCATTCAAAACAACGAATGCAAAAATTTGGAAGGGGCAAACCCTTCCAGACTGAAACGTTTTTTCAATAACTATATTTTCAAATTTTCTTCAAATTATCTCCACAAAACCAAAAATGAAATCCAGAAGTTTTGCCTCTCTACTCAGCCCCAAATAACATCCTATTGAAGACAATGCTGAGGTATTAAATAGACAATTCTAAAGATAAGGCCTCAAAAAAATATTTTTACCTAGTCTTTAAATTCTTTGGCTTACAAATTCCAGTGGTGCTTTCACTGCTGTATTTAAAACAGCTTTTTTTTTTCTGGAAGATGATTATGATGATGATTTTAATAAGTAAAAAAAAAAGACAGTTTGTTATGTGCCTTCAAAGATGACTGTATAACATTGACAAGGATACATTTACCAGATTATGCATCCACTCCTACTACTTCAACTTCTATTAATGCTGCTGGCTTAATTCAGAATACAATTGTACTTTAAAGTTCAGCAAGATAAATTAAAGCTCATGAAATGCTACATGATCCACGTAATGCAAAAACAATTTTTTAAGTTTATTACACACACACAATCACAAAGAATATTCTGAGTTGGAAGGGACTCACAAGGATCATCGAGTCCAACTCTTAAATGAATGGCCCATACAGGGATTGAACCCTGACCTTGGTGTTATAAGCACCATGTTCTAATCAACTGTCTAATCTCAGTTAATGAGAACTATGGTTTCAATTTTGCAAATTATTTTCACATAGTATTGGATCCTTGAAACTTGATCATTACTTGCCCTCCAAGCTCATTTTAACGTTGTACTCTATGCCAAAGAGTAGAAGACATAACAAATCTCTTAGGATGTTACAGGGAATCATGAAGATTTTTTTGGTTATAAAATTCTGCATGATAGCATACTACCACTAAATCACTAACAAAGTGGATTTAAAAATAAATGAGAACATGTTAACAGAATACAACTCCAGACTTCAGGCATCCGAATGCACACGTATGAGCTACGTATCTGTAAAATTTCATTCCAGCCACAAGAGATAAAGCCTAGCAGCCAACAAAACTTCAAAAGCTATTTAGCTCACTCTAAAGATGCCTTAATTTGTCATCTGAATAGCCCTCTCAACTCTTGTAGCCAAATTGATTAGATTGACTAGAGCAAGAACTGATTGATTAGATTGACTACAGTAAGAACTGAATAGCTAGATAAACAGACTCACATTTAAACATTGAATATTACTATCCACAATCTACAGCAGTATACTTCATCACAGCTAAGTCAATAATAATTTAAAAGAGACAACCAGGGCAGTACCAAAAGAAAGGAAAAGTTTACACTACAGCTCCTTAGACCTTACGCACACACAGCACAAAATGAAGCAGAATATGCTGGTGACCCATACAAGAATTCAAACTACTGAGGCACAAGAGGTAGGCAGAGTAAACCTAAGGGACGTAATCAATTAGAAAAATCACAGTATGCTGGGATCATTATTTTGATGGATAGAAGTATGGCAGCTGTTCCAACTGCATAGATGTGTGTATCTGTATCCGTAGATCAGCTAGAATTAGAGATGATTAGAATTAGAGGTGCCAGGTAATGGCAGTTCAGGCAATCACTGGCCAGTCAAATCTCTATGACATTCAAAATGCCAGTAGAGAGGGAATACTTTATTTTATTGTATGATTAGTATAGAAGTGCTATGCTTGTGAAACTGATTCCTCTAGAATCTTTAAGGTTGATACAGACATATTTATCTAATATAGCGATACACATGAATAATGTGTAGTCTTCTAGATTACAACACATAATTCGCATGAATGTTGTTTATATGTAATATACTGCTATATTTTTTTCAGAAAAACAGTTTCTCTAGAGAAAATGTGTTTGTTGGTTTTGTTTTGGTTTGTGATATATATTTATGCTGAAAATTCAATATATAAAGCACTTGGGAAAACAGTAAACACTCAAGTGATAATTAGTCGGCAGGGAACTGGCTACTTACCTTCACTCTGTGTTCATAAATTAACCTTTAGAGACATAAAAGCAGCAGCAAGTTAAAAATGCCACATTTAGTGTTTTGTAACTGCTGGTTTTAATATGAAATTTTTGCAGCTTTGATTTCTTATAACATACCTGCACCCCAAAATACCCCAATCCATATTTCCAAGTATTTCACAAGCCTGGCAGAAACTATGTTGCATATTAAGCAGGCATTAACAATGTTGTCCATGCTACCTGAGGACCTCACTCTAATTTAATATAGTCCCATAGCTAACTTTCATTAATTATGTTTTCCACAGGGTATAATCAAAATGATTCCCAAGTTGATTCAAGCTCATATTAAAAAAAATGTTAAAACCACCAAATACATTACCAGACTAAATGCTTTACCAAATTCCATGTATGTAATTCCTACCAAATCCTTTACATTGCTACATATAGCATAGCTAAAGAGATCATTAACAGACCTAATTTGCTAAGGCTGAATATTTTAAATTAATAAATTAACAACAGATGTTCATTTGATTATTGTAAATTTAAAACTACAAGTCCTGAGAACTGATAAAAAGACCATATTGAAAATCACCCAAGGAATTATTTAAAAGAAAAAAGCAGCTAGATTCAGTTTTTTACGTTGCCTTTTAGCTTTAATACTTCATGACTTTTCTAAAACTCAACAGTACACTGGCATACAAATCTATCATCCAATTCTTCTATAAACCCAGATTTTCAGCTTCAAATATAGTAATTCTTCACCTTTTATGAAAATGTTTCTATTTAAAAAAAAAAACAACATTTTTCTTTCCTGCTTATTTTTCCTATTTGGTCTTGGTATCACCCAGAGAAGAACTGAAAAGGCCATTACACCAACCGACCCTTTTTAAGCCAGATCCCTTTTATTTGCTCAGGTAGTTGTTGTTACATCAGTTTTAATGCAGCATGAACACCCTCGCTATGTCAATGTGTCCTGACACACAACACCTAAGACAGAACCCATTCCATACCATATAGAGAACACCTCCTCAGAGGTGAACTACTACACATCTCTGAGTAACTGTGCCACTCCAGTATTGCAGTACCAGATTCTTCACTCAAGCTGACCACTTTATTGTAAACATACTGTAAGCATGTAGGATTCCCTACGAAAAATGACTTAACAATTGCTGGATATATATGATGCTCATATTATTTCCACTTTATACTTTGCATGTTGACTTCAGTAAGACAGTCTTAAGTTGGAAGAATCAATATTGATGTGATTTAGTCATTAAGTAACCACTTTGCTTTCCTCTAAAACTGGATCTTTCCTTCGCATGTTGTTCATGAAGAGCATTGGTTTGCTTATATAAGACTATCCCAACTACAAACTGACTTCTCGGAAAGCCACTGGGTGCCAGAACTTTAAATTTGTCTGCATTATCGACACCGGTGTGTGTTAGCTATAATGATAAATGTACACATCAATTCCTCAATGTGCTTAATTAAAGTAATATTTTAGTACGTTCTCAAGGTTCCCCACTACCAGGATCTAACGCTTCATTGGCATGATTGGCCATGGAGATCATCCTGTTGGTAATTAATTTATTCTTAATCACAGAGTTTATCCAGGTAAAGTAGGTATTTAACTAACAGCTGATTTCAACAGACACCTGTGTCATGAACAATAAACATCACTAAAGTTTCAAATTCCTTGGAAAGTGTGTCCAGGCAAGCAGAAAAGAGATGGCTGATAAAAAAACCCTCCGATACATCATCTAATACAGCAGTCTTGTCTCAAAGCAATAATAACTGCAACTAAACCATTCGCAGAAAAAAAAGAATTATTCCAGTCAAAAGTGACTTCTGGAGGTCACCTCATCCAAACTGTTACTTAGAGATCTAATATCAAGGCTTGATTAGGCTGGTCAAGGCCTCAAGTGGCAGAGTTTTGAGTACCTCCAAGAATGTAGATTCTGCAGCCTCCTGGGGCAGGCTGCTCCCTACCCAACCCCAGGGCGGAAACTTTTTCTGTCAAATTTCATGTTGCAACTTGTGCCCTTTGCTTTTTCTCCATACTGCTGTGTACCTTCAGGAAGGCTTTAGTTCCATCTTCTCTATACAGTTCTATTAGAAAGCTGGAGATACAAGGTCTCTCCTTACTCTTCTCTTTCTCAGGTTCAATAAAACCCAGTTCTCTCAGCCTTTCCTCAGAAGTCTGCTCCACGTCCCTAACCCTTGTGGGGATCCGCTCCTATACTTGCTCCAAAACGGAACTCTTGACTTATAAAGCGGAGCCGCAACCTGGGCGCAGTACTCCAGACACAGTTTGTAATTTAAAAGTGCCACATATAGTGGAATAATCATTTTCCTTGACCTGCTGGCTACACTCTTGCTGCTGCAGCCTGGCATGTAGTTAGTCTTCTCAGGCATAAGAATATAATGCAACTGTTTACAAGAATTCCCAGGTCCATTTCTCAAAGAAACTGCTTTTTGAGAGTAAGTGCCAAGATTACACTGTTGCTGAGATTACTCCAGCCCATGCGCAGTGAGTCTGTAAAGTGCTTTTGTTGAATTTCCTGATGTTTCCGTTGGTCTCTCCAGCCTGTCGATGCCCCCCTAATGACACAGCCTTTTCTTTCAGCTTCTCAACTTCTCCCAGTGCTGAGCACTCAAATAACATTTTCACACTGACACCACAAACTTCATAACTTTTATTCAGTCGGTCACAATTTTTGAAACACACAGTTTCTCAAGTTCTCTTTCCCCTATACAGCATTTTTCAGGTACCTTCATTTCTCACTGCCATTTTCTACACGATCTTTCTACAGTTTGTTAGCTTTTGACTACTGATTTAATATTCAATTTCCCTGAAGTCTCTTCCAGTGGTGGTGTTAGGTCCTCACACTCATGCCTGAAGTGTTGTACTATTCTGAAGTAAAGAACAAAATGAAGCGGCCTTATCTTGTTTTGACGCTCTTTTCACCTTGTTCATCTGTTGACCTACACAGCAGGTCTAATACTGACCAACCTGGTGTAAAGCCACTGGTAGGTTTCTCGATTTTTCATTACCACGGACATTTCTAGTAAACTGCTCTCTCTCTTCTCAGGTGGCTTTTTATATTTCTTCTATGCTTTGTTCTTCTCTTCAAATTTCTAACAACATTCATTTGTCTAATCATGCAAGGTATTTTTAATCTTATTTTGTCAGGGATAAAACTTTATTCTAAAACACCAGTATTGATGCTAGAAAACAGTCTCTATACCATCTACAAGTATTACACCTTTTCTGGTATTTCTTTTAATTTTTTCCTTTAGTTATTTGGGGGATTCTCTCCCCTACAAGCATCCATCTTAGAGAAAACATGAAGTCTCAATATCCTATAAGCTCTTGCTGAGTCACATACTCAGATAGATATCTTAAATCTCGACACTTCCGTTCCATATTGTAACAGCAGTTCAGTTCATCTTGTAAGTGTTCTTTTTTTTTTCTTTTTTTTTTAACTCCTCTAAAAGTATTGCTCTCAAGGATATGCTACAACTCTCTGAAAGAAGACTATTTAATAAGGAATAATGGAAAAGTTAGGCTTGACCTGCCTGGAACCAGTTAATGTGTTCTGTTTCAAAATTAAATACAGTGCAAGATAATGTATTAAAAACTAGCATGTCGTTTAACTTACCTCCTTGCTTGTAAACTGTTAATTCCCGTACAGTTTCCAAGAACTGCCAGAACTTCTCATTACCATCTTCTGCAATAAATTCACTGTTTAAAAATAAAAAAGAATTGTCTATAGGTTGACTTTGTTCAAAGATGTACCATAGTAAAACCTTCAGCTGTTTAAAGTAACAAATATCCAGCAGTAAACAAGTGTTACATATGCAATGACCTTCTAACATCTCTGTAGCATAAAACACTGAACAGAGGTGTACTTTGTTTAAAAGAGATTTTGAACAAAATACTAGCATCCAAAGTCAACAATGAGAGCTGTAAAACATGCAGACTATTCTCCTGATACAGAAAACCCCCAGAATTTTCACTTTATTTTTTTCACAGGTATTCCAGTATACAGTTATAAATAAAATCAATTCAGCACACGAACTTTATTTAATAGCGGCTAAATATACAAATACGAACACACTCGCTGTCAGGTTATAGTGTTTCATTACATTACAGGCTTTCATCAATGACAATGTCTACTTCGCTATGCAGGGGGGAGATCATCATTTTCTGAAACGGCTTAATTCTTACAAAGCATAAAAGATAAGGTTTGCTTTATTTCAAATACCATTCTTTCATTTTTTCTTTCAAACTGAAAGAAGTGAAATTTACGTGAGATATACGGAAGAAATTCTTTATTCTTAGAGTGGTGAGGCACTAGAACAGGTTACCCAGAGAAGGTGAGGATACCCCATCTCTGGAAGTGTTTAAGGCCAGGTTGGATAGGGCTTCGAGCAACCTGGTCTAGTGAAGGTGTCCCTGCCCATGGAGGGGATGTTGGAAGTAGATGATCTTTAGATAAAGGTCCCTTCCAATCCAAACCATTCTGTGATACTGTGATTTACTGGTAATACTTTTTAAGTTTTGTTCCTTAAGGTCACATCAGTTGCTTATTTTCCCTCTGCTTATGTCTGCCAGAAACTTCCACTTGCTAGCATGACTGAATTGTTTTCTAATCTTTACTTTGGAAGTTTGCCCCTCCTTTGATTACAGAAGCTTGCAGTTCTCCCTTTCATGGGAGTTCTCTGAAAAGCAGCAAGTAAGTTTAAAACCAAAAGAAATTTAAGCCAAACAGGCAGGGAAGCCTCAAACACATGAAACTGGAAAACATTTTCACTTCCTATTGTGAAGAAGAGAACAGTTCGGGTTGGAAGAGACCTTAAGAGACCTCTAGTTCCAGCCCCGCTGCCGTGGGCAGGGACACGTTCTGCTAGACCAGGTTGCTCAAAGCCCCATCCAGCCTGGCCTTGAACACTGCCAGGGTTGGAGCATCCACAACCTCTCTGGGCAATCTCTTTCAATACCTCACAGTAAAGAATTTCTTGCTTCTATATAATCTAAATATACCTTCTTTCAGTTTGAATTCCTTATCCCGTTGTGTCAACGAAGAAGTCCCTCTCCATCTTTCCTGTAGGCCCCCTTCTGGAAGGCCACGATTAGTTCACCCCGAAGCCTTCTCTTCTCCAGTCTGAAACTATTATTACAAGCTAACAATACCTTTTTTTTAAAAAAAATACGCTTTACTACTACAGCTTTACATGTTCACAATACCTTTAAAATCATTTAAAGAATATGTAAAAGCTACTTAGAGTGAGTTGAAGAGATCCTGTTAGTCAGTGGAAGACAGGGATTGTGTAGATTGGCCCATTACATCTCCTCAACCTAAAGACCTGCAAAACGTCTGAATAGGTTAAATACGAAGCCGCCTGCACAGCGCACTCAAAGCGTGGGACTCTGCCCGCAACAACCACATCGTTTTACGAGGAGAGAAAACAGTTCAGCCTCACACCCAAGGAGTACTTTAACACACCCTCCGACTGGGAGAAACGCGGCCAATCCCCCTGTGACAGCCGGCCTTCCCGCTCAGCGGAGGGAAAGGGGGGTCCCTCCCTCCTCCTGCACCCCAAGAGACAGCCGGGGCAGGAGCGCAGCTGGGAGGAAGAGGAGGAGGAGAAGGAGGCTGCACGCACCTCGCCTCCAGCAGCAGCGGGGTCGCCGGCCACTTCGCCGCCAGCCGGGCGGTCACGGGCTGTGAGGAGGAGGAGGCTGGAGCGGTGCCGCAGAGGCTCGGCCGGGCGCACAACAGGGCGAGCAGGAGCGGGAGCGACAGTGGGAGCGCCGTGCCCGCCATGAGGAGCAGCGGCCGCTCAGCGGCGCGCACAGCCAAGTCCCAAACGGCCCCTCCTCCGCCCCGCCCACACGGCCGTGCCGCGCTCCTACTGGCTGCGCTGCGCCCCCGCTGTCGGGTCATTGGTCAGCCCCGAGGCCAATCAGCTGCTGACGGCCGATAAATAGCGGGGCTGCCCAGGCCGGCGCGGTGACACGCGGCGCTGGGGGCGGTGCGCGGGCTGCGGGCTGCCCGCGGAGGGGGCGCAACCTCGGGAGCGGCCTTACCTCCCGACCCGACCCCGCGGCAGCTCGCTTATTTCCTCAGTTTTCGGGTTACTTTATGGAAGTGTGATCTTTGTGAGGGATGCCCTTAGGTTTGGCTGCGTTATGCGCCCTGGGGTACAGCGGCGGTGTCTGCAGGCAGCTGAGGAGGGACACGGCGGTGTTGTCCAAGGCACAGCAGCCGCCTGCCCTGGGCGCGCCCCACACCTCCCAGTGCCGCTGCCTGGGCTGAGTCCCAGAGGGCGGTTCTCCCTCAGCCTTCACCAGGCTGAAAAAAAAAAAAAATCACAGAATTGACAGGGTTGGAAGGGACCTCTGGAGATCATCTGATCCAACACCCCGCAATGGCAGGGTCCCCTAGAGAAGGTTAACCCGGAATGTATCCAGGTGGGTTTTGAATGTCGCCAGAGAGGGAGAGTCCGCGCCCTCACTGGGCAGCCTGTTCTAGTGCTCTGCCATCCTCAATGTAAAGAAGTTCTTCCTCATTTTGAGCTTCTTGTGTTTTAGTTTATGGCCATTGCTCCTTGTCCTGTTGGTGGGCACCACTGAAAAGAGTCTGGCACTATCGGCTTGGCAGCTGCCTTTGAAATATTTTTATGTATTTACAAGATTCCCTCTCAGTTTTCTCCAGGCTGAACATGACCAGCTCTCAGTCTTTCATAAGAGAGATGCTCCACACCCCAATAATCTTTGTGGCTCTCTGCTGGACCTTCTCCACATGCGATGAACAAAGAAAACACACTTCCACCACTACCTAGCAAAGTTCAAAATGCATTTGATAGACTCAGTAGAACTCAAGCTACACTTGTTCTGCACAGAATGGGCCATTATACTGGCCACCTACCAAAAAACATCCCAGCCCCATCAATCCTTCTATAGTTAAAGAATTACTGACAGGTTGCTTTTTTGTTGTTTCTTCAGCCAAAACTGAAATGCACTATGTATATACATTCACCATGTATATACATTTACCATGCATTTTTCATAACTCCATGCAATACAATGTGATGATGGATGCACCTACCTTACCCTAATCTACCAATTGTTTTTCTATATAAAGTTACTCTGTTACATTTTGGTTTATATTGATATTGAAGAGGCTGCTATTGTTGCTTAAATGTGAACTCCTAATAGCTTGCACTTGTTTCATTTTGAGCTGTGACAATTTATAATTTGCCATGCAAGAAGACAAATAAAATCTGTTGGCACTGGTTATGGAAATACTGAATCCTTTAGTTCAGTGGCAAGATAAAGTGATAGCTCTGAATCGAAGGTCATATCATTAGTTTGTGGTGAACTGAAGAAAACAGCTAGTCCAGTAGTTCTCTTGAGAAAAGATCCTTTCTGCTTAAATTCAGAGATCTCTGTTAGACAAAAAGAATCTCTCTTTTGAGAACTCTCTCTTGCATTTAGGATTATTGTTTTATTAGGTGCCTAAAATTTATGATCACAGATAGGCAAAATGAAGTTGGAAGGGACCTCAGGAGGTTTCTATTCCTACCTCCTGCTCAGAGCACGGTCAGCTCTGAGGTCCAGTCCAGTCTTGAAAAAAATCCAAGGCTGGCACCTCTGCAACCTTCCTAGGCAACCTGATCCATTGCTTAAGATGCAGTTTGGATTGCTCCTCGGAAAGAAATACAGTGTTGTAACAGAACATTACATTCCTTGTAAAAGCTTTTGCATATTTATCCATATTCCCTTTGCTGTGGTACCTTAGCTACATTCTAGCCACAAAGAGCCAATACACACTTTAAAAAAATCAGCTTCTGTGTATTTGACAAAGGCATCTGTTAAGCACTGTGCAAACATAGAAAATAGAGAGCAGACTTAATCTTCATTTCAACAGCAGAATTTTATGTAATTAAGTATTCCAAATAACGCTTGGCCATTCTTGTACATACCTTCCATATATATGTGAAAAAACCCCTGAGTTCTCTGAAACCATTTTTCAGCAGAAGAACAACTACAGCAAAATTTTAAAATTATTAATATCACAGCTGTGCAAATAGGAATTGATTATCGTAGCTGTTTCAGTGTGAATAGAGAGAGTGATTAATGAATGTTTCTCGGTAAGATGCAAGTGTTTTGTAGTATAAGTCACAGTGAACTATGTCTAATAGAAATAGTAGCAATAAGTGAAAATAAGTTGAGCTTCATCAGCATATGCAGTTAGCTGAAAATAAAACTTTATTTTTTTAACAGATTGAGAAGAATTTTTGAGGTGAAAGGCTCCCTTTCTCTCTAACTTGGAGGTAATGTAAATGTCAAATACTAGTCAAAAGATATACCTGTTATCCGGTTATTAATTGACGGCCTCCTGAGCAGTGACTGCTGGCACTCTTTTATCTTGCTGTGAGATTGGAGGCCGATCTCTTCAGAACCTGTCAATGTCACTCCTATGACAAGCATTTTAGGTGTTTCCCTGAAGAGATTAAGGATGCCATATTGCATCACTTTTTGTCCATTCCATTAAAGACCAGCCATGGTTATTTGATTAGCATATCTCAAAACAGAGGTATTATGGAATAAACAATGCAAAATATATTTCGTAGTCTGTTGACTTTTCATTTTGATTTACAGGGACGAGCCAGTGAAAGAAAAATTGATGCAGAAGTAACATAAGCCTGGTTTCAACAATTTACAGAACCTGCTGTGGCAACTTTCTAGCAATCAGAATTTACTCTGCTTTGCTATGCCCACACATACAGCTGCAGTGACATCCTCCTCCCAGGATGCTTCTCTTTCCAACTTTTACTGAAAAAAATAAAAGCAACTGAAGCTTTGTAAAATAAACACAGGAATTACAGCTTCTTATTTAAAATGACCCATCTCAGAAATCTAAAACAATATACTTCCTGGGCCAGATCAACAAACTTCCTACAAAACTCTGGGCCTATCTGTACTGTGTAGTGGGCAACAGTTAAATGTGGCTGTAGTGGGGAATGCAGCTCCATTTGGATATGCCAGCTCAAGTTCATAAGCAATGCCACTGCCCTGCTGTTCCAATAAGACAGTGTGGTTGTATTGATTTCTGGATTGTACTGGCTCCTACCGCGCCAAATCTGAGCAACTAACTGCACCAGTGGATAAAAACAGGGCTTATCTTTAAGATTGCACGTTTTTCTGAGATTGCCTATGCTAAATCTTAGCTTATTATTACTGGATCAACTTCATCATGTGACATGAGTTGGCACTTCTGATGCCAACTAACAATCCTGGTTGTTAACTGGCGTGCACTCATAGTTATCCTCTTATTTACAGCACCCTGTGAAGTTTTCAGGTGTTGAAAAAAAAAAGAATATTTTTCTTTCTTTCCCTAATTGTAACTTGTGAATCTGTCTAGTGCTCAGTGAGAGGAACATAGGTGATACACCAGTGATGCAAAAAAAATAGCCTAAAATGTACAATAAGGCTATTAAATCACCATTGTTGATGATTCAAGTAACAACCACATACTTGTATTTTAAGCAAGGTTTGTCACATGCGAATGTTTGGGAGATTATTACTTCAGGAGTTAGAAAATTTATAAACAAAAAGTACAAGGTTGTGTGTTTTTACATTAGCTCATAAGCTTATACATGCAATGAAGTGCCTCAGGACAATTCTGGCCACATAGTGCCCCAAGAGCATCAAAAAAGACTTCAGTGTGAAGGTGTATTCACAGAGGAAAAACAGTATTTCCTAAAACAGTGTGGTAGGATTTGATTTGTAGGCCTGTCACGTAGGAATCGAAAGGTGCTATTGCTACATGCAAGGTGGAAAATATTAAATACCTGTATAATGAAGTATATCAGTGATTTTTCCTTTTTAGTTCAGATCAGTGAGCTGAGTTCTGAATCCTTTCCAGAATGCCTAAAAAAACCTAAGTTGGAAAATTAGCCAGTGAGTCCTGAATGTGCACTCAACCAAGTCACTTTTGACAGAAGTGAGGACTGCAGACTGCCTCCTTAAAGACAAGTGCAATTTTTCTTTGAAGAAACTCTTCTATCCTTTTTAAACTGGTTCAGAATTTCAATCCTATTTTCACCTGTGCAGGATGCAGACTGTACCATCCAGGGTTCTCTAGCGATGGCATATGCTGGGAGGCAGGGCCATTTGACATAGCAGCTCCTGGCTCAGGCAGTAGTACAGACTCGGCAGGACTGAGAAACCACTGCCTTGCAAGGAAACATGAGGTCCTGAAGAGGTAACTTTTGCAGTAACCCCCTGTTTCAGGTTCTGCACGGAGCAGCATTTGGGTCACATCAGAAGCCAGGGTGCCAGGACCAGCTGGCCCGAAGGCTGTATGTGGCTGAGCAGCCAGCAGGAGAAATCTTGTGTTTATCCCTTATTTCCCGCTGAATGTCTTGCTAGCGCACCTCTAATGCAGGAATGAAAACTATAACATGCTTCTTAAAAGGATCATAGAATCACAGAGGAATTTGGGTTGGAGGGGACCACCGAAAATCATCTAGTCCAATCTCCCCTGCCATGGGTAGGGACACCTTCCAGTAGATCAGGTTGCTCAGATCCCTGTCCAAACAAACCTTGAATGTTTCCAGCGATGGGGTATCCACTACCTCTCTGGGCAACCTGTTCCAGTGTCTCACCAGATGAGAATGACTTTCCAAAGCCCTCTGCATTGTGTCGTTCTAATTTCAGAGATGTGACACTTAGGATTATATCCTGTCTTTTATGATGCTGTGACTCTTGACTGGAAAAGGTGCTGAGCAACTTGAGGTAACTTTGAGGCTGATCCTGCTTTATGCACAAGTAGAACAAGAAGCCCTCTGGTGCACTTGTCCAACCTAAACTACGCTGTGCAGTTTGGTATGCTACTTACACAGAGCTTGTTTAGCATAACTTCCTTGGTGTTAACTAGCTTAATTTGCTGAAGCTGTAGGATGCAAGCTGTGAACTTTCATCTAGATATGTTGAATTTTTACCTGGTCAAGTTAAAGAAGGCCCCAGAGCCAGTGCAAGCCAGAAGATGAGGGAAGTACAATCATCATCAGAAGCTGCAACCTAAGAGACAAGAAGAGAAAACGTGCTGCCTAGAGACAGTGAAGGGACCCAATGAAGAACAGGAAGATCCCAGTCAGAATCACAGAAGTGCAGAATGGTGGAGTTGGAAGGGACCTCTAGAGATCATCTAGTCCAAGCCCCTGCTAAAGCAGATTCACCTACAGCAGGTTGCACAGGATTATGTCCAGGCAGGTTTTGCATACCTCCAGAGAAGGAGATTCCACAATCCCTCTGAGCAGCCAGTTCCAGTGCTCTGTCACTCTCAAAGTAAAGAAGTTTTTCCTCATATTCAGATGGAATTTCCTGTATTTCAGGTTTTTCCCACTGTTACTACCAGCTGCAGGGATACAAATGATGGGGTGGGGAAGTTTAGAGGGGTATAATTGCCCAGTGATTTCTTTGTGTGGGGTCCCTCTTTGGGGGCACCCAGCTTGAGCTGTAGCGCTATTTATAAAAAGGACTTTATAGAAGAGTCTCTTTTTGGGCTACTGATTCAGCAAAAAGCTAGTGGAACGCTGTTATGGTGGTTGGCATGAGTAATTTCCTAAACAACTATTCTGTGACTCTTGAGTGTAATTTATTTTAACTAAAGGTTTATGTAGCTAAAGCAAAACAGAATAAGCCATGCTGCTTTATTGTGTGAAATACAATGGATTTGTTTCCAGTGGAACAAATTCCAGTGCTGCTTTTCAGATTTTGCTGTGTCTCTTCTACGTGTCTCTCCTTTTGGTAATGTTAGAAGCAAACTATTAGATAGCTTTCTCACCTGTCAGGGCTCATTTCAGCTCACTTCCCAAATGTGAAAAAGAATACTTATGGAAAAATAATCTAAAGCTGTTCCTTCCAGTAATTTATGCTGAATATCTTTAGAGGCAACATAGAAGTATTACTTTTAAATTATGCATATTAATAGTTTATGTCCTTTTCAGTTAATCTGACTATATAAAATTTTCAATTTTTATGATTTATAGACAAAGTTAATTACAATCTATTTGTGAATGCAGCTTTAAAAATCAATGTAAAAAGTAACAGTTACATGTAAATGAAAGAGAGGCAAAAAATGCAGCCACAAGCTCTTACAAATATAATGAAAATTAATTTATTGCTCAAGTCTTTTATGACCTTCTGTTATTAAACCATTAAGAACCTTCCTGAAGTTAAATTCTAATCTGGAAAACACACATTCACATGCACATATACATGATATTCCAGGCAAATATATACTATAGGAACACTGTGAGAATTAAAGCTCCCAGAAAAAAATTAAGAATTATGATTCCCATATCTTTGAAGTCAGTATGCTGTATCCATGAAGACATGATAAAATGTGTACTTTAAAATTTTCATACACTGTAGAAAAGACAGGAATTACAGTTTTTAAGCATTGCAATGTACACATATAAATTAAATTCCAGGTTTGTAGTAGCCCAGCATGTTTCTTTGGTTCCAATGGCACTAATCACTCAAAAATCAAAGGAAGTACAGTCCCAGGGAAATAAGGGGCTACTAAACACTTAAATAACTGCAGAGTTGTGGTTTATATGTATATATTAAGAGATTCAAATATGCATATTTCTGGAGCCGTGCACCTGTGTGTTGAAGTGATTGCACATAATTAGCAATGTGATTATCGAATATGTTTTCACATGCCGCATATAATTAGACTTACAGAAACACACTACATTTAGAATATTTTAATGTAGATAAACTTTGAGGGCAAAAATGAAGGGTTATTAAAGAAAAGTAAATTGTTTAACCCCTAAAGAGCTACCTTCTGCTAACGCTATCTCCTGTATCCTTCTGCTGGTAGAGGGATTCCCAGCTCTGCAGGCTTACTGCAGTGGTGAGGTAAGAGCGGTGGGATGGGCTTTTTCACCCACCCTAGTGCTCCTGAAGGAGCAATGTGCAGTTCCAGACTATGAGACACTGAATACACAGAAGGAAAGAAAAAAAAAGAAGGCAGAAGGATTAATGCTATGGTGCATGCTGTCTTGATGCATCCTCTTTTGAATATCTTCATTGTTAAAATAAAATGGTCATGCATCTAGACAGACATTTGTCTAAGCTTATATACAGGTATTGTGTATACATATATAGTGTATATATATATATCATAAACACATAGAATTAACACCTCAAACTAAGGGAAAATTGTGTTTTATCTATTAGAAACCTGTAAAGATAGGTTTCTGTCTGGAAACCTTGGCTTTATTTTGGTTTTCCATTATTCTTTGGTTGTGGTTTCCTAGATTAAATGAAGTTGAATCAGAAACGCGCTGCTGGTACTGGTTATTCACATTTGTTAAACTGCTATTCATACTATAATTTTGATAACTGACAGTTATCATAAACAATTTACTAAATTATATTAGGCTGATAAACTTAGGCTTTCTGAAAGTATTAAGGTTAAATGATAGGTTTACTCTGATACTAAAGAATGAAAAGTGAGATCCTGCCTACTGAAGGCCCCAGCAAACTTTTCTGAAAGAGTCTTTCTAAGAGTCATCCTTCCGAAAGAAAGTGTAAGCTCCTCTTTTCCCCACAATTTTGCTATAAACTTGGGGTTCTATTTCTTATCAGGTGGGAGAGACAATTATGATAATTATGCTAAAAACATCTGGATTTAAATGAAATACATTTACAGCATATGAATTTTTATGTTACTATCATAAACATCAATTCAAATATTTTAAAATATATTAATTCCCAGTTATGCTTGCACATAAGCACAGATGAGTGTGCAGGGCTCCTAATTGTTTTACAGATCAGATTCTGGTATTTCACTCACCATCGCTGGTCTGCAAGCCACAATGTGACTACACTGCTGTGAACCATCTGTCTTCTCTTAGCAGTGCAATTCTCATTCTATTTCAGCTTTTGTTTTGCCACAAGATGACATACGGTGTTGGTAGTTTGTAGCTACATGCTTCTCCTCACTAAACCACTTCAACTTCAGGTGCCCTTAGACCCATTGGTCACACAAGCCGCTTTGACCAATCTGTATTTTGATCTCCTTTTTCTGCCAGCCAGAGAATTATTCCCTTATTTTTTGCCAATTCTTAATCTGAACAAACACTCAAGCAATCTTCACCTCAACTCTCTCTCTGAATTTACAGTTTATTCATCTCAAACCTGTCACAATGTTGAACAATTTTTCTTCCTTCTCATATTTCTTTCCTAGTCACTGGTTTGTTGCAGACAGACTTCAAGGCCAACAGATGCTTCCCTCAGCTGAGGGTTAGGGGAACTACTTGTATCTTGATGTTTGCTGCCACAGTTTGCTGTTACAGCTTAAAATTCCGAGTTCTCATGGTAATTACAGTTCCTTTAATCCAAGATAATAGGATAAATTAGTGCTGGATATGGATGTCTCAACCCAAAACTTCAAACTTGGTATAGTACCTAACATGTACTCATACCACATACATAACTACAAGTACTAGTGACTTCTCTGTGCTGTGACTTTTGTAAGTTGGCCAGATTTGAGCTAATAGGAGGATTCTGCTGAAGCCCCAGCTATAAAATAACTTACATCCCTTCATCATTAAACTTGAATTCCTCTCAGCATTTTCCAGAAGTCCAGCTGGACTTTTATCTGATGACAGGACCAGTATTTCACTGATCTTGGCAGGATAATTTAAAGAATAAATACTACCATTCCTATATATTATGAATACACAAAAAGAAAACATTAAATCTTTGTATGACTGTACGTTAGGGAAGAACCACTGACTATACGCCTTTAGGTGCTTATAGAAGCTTATAGTTAGGTAAATATGAAAGAGTTAAGAAAATTCCCCAAAGAAGAGGGCTGAAGTGTTCTAGAAGCTCCCATAGCAGCACATAAAAAAGTGCAGTTCTTGAATTCAAAGTATCCAGGTTGACTGGCTGAAATGAATCCAGGAAAGGTCTAGTAAGAAATAGTGGCAACCCAGGAAGCGATAACAGTTCTCAACTTGCTGTGATTTTCAGTAAGGAGATGGAGGTCAGTTATGAAAGAAAGGTTCAGACTTGCAGACAGCTGTGAAAGCCAGATGGGGGTGCTAGACGTGGAGCCTGATCTGCCATTTGCAATGCTTTTTCTTCATTTTTCACCTGTATCCCACAGAGATCAGATGAAAGAATCTGAGATCATGTACTACAGAAATTATTTTTTTTTTCCATTTTGGAGAGGGAAACTTCTTGGAAGATATTTTTTGTCATTGCTAGTGGGCCTTTTTCTTTTCTTTGTTGGTTTGTTTGTGTGTTTTTGTTTTTTGTTTTTTTTTTAATTGTTTTTACATCACATCCGAAAGACTGAAAAGATTAAAAAAAAAAAGAGGGAGGAGGCCTAGTGGATAATTTCTAATATTAATTCATATTTATTTCTCAGGAGACACTAAAGTTTCTCTGTCCAAGGCACATCTAAAAGGCTGACCTGAAGGAAAAGACAAGATACGACCTGCACAACTTTGAAAACCTTAGTAATTTGAGTTCTAGACACAAGTAGAGGTGCTCAAGATAAAGTGATAGTGAGGTAAGTTATGTTTGATGGGGATTTACAGATTAAGACCACCCGAAATAAAGGAAAATGTTTTTGTGTGATGCTAGGCATAAGAAAATACTTCTGTGACACTTATCACCAGGTGGCAGTGTTACACAGTCTTGCAATTCCCATACGTTGCTATATGAGTAGTGTTGGGGTCTTGGTGGGAATACTGATATGTTAGTTTTTTGCTAGACAGAAGGAAGCATGTACCAATTTCAGAGGAGCCAGATCTCTGTGTGCATTGATCTCCCTGATCAGAGTCAATTCTTGGGAGGAAGCTGCGATATGGGAACTTGGGCACTGACTTTGTAGTGGTTTTGATTTTAGACCTTTCTTGGTAACCAGGTTGTAACCGAGGAAGTGGTCATCTTCCCAATATTCCATGCGATTTTTTACGTAAACCAGGGTGTAAATAAGAAGGGGGAGAAGCCTCTTGCCCTTTTTCCTTTCCGGTGGATCTGAGAGCAGGTTCTCTGCTATCGACTCTGCTCGTGTGGAGGAGTGAGGCCCAGTGAGGCCTTGTGGACCTTGGGAAGCGGAGAGTGCCGGCGGTCACTTCGTGCAATTCTGCTTTCTTGAGGAGAGTAGTAAGATTTTCTTTTGTTAATTCTTTATTGATTACTCCTGGGTTTTGATTGTGTATATCTGTTTTGGTTTTTTTTTCCTCTCCCTTTTCCCTTCGGGGCAGGGGGAGGTGTTCAGGGTCCCTTCTTCTGTGTACATAGTATTCTAATTGTATATAAGTGTAAATACATGTGTATATTTTTGTACAACTCTAGTCTGCTCATTTCGGCGTTTCAGTAGCTTTTCCCTTCTCCCTTTCCCTTGTGTTCATAGAGGGCGTGGGGGGAGGAGAGACTGCACACTGTAAGGTTTGAGCATTCGGTGGGAAAGTCGGATCCAAACCGTTACAGACTTTCACAACCTTACCTTCAAACATGGAGTTTATCACATGCTGTTAGACTGTTCTTTACTAGGAAAAACAAAATGCCATATGAAAAATGCAGTAGCAATATCCTTCACACAATTTTCAGTCTGAAGTATCTCTTCTGTTACCCAGATGTGAAAAAATAAATGTGGATGTGGTGCAGGTGACATGGCTTTGATCTGTAATAAGTCCACAAAAGTTTCTCTACACTCTAGACTTTGCATCATAAATATTGCATGATTCAGGAGGCTGAGAGCTGGAAGGAATGTGCCTAAGTACATCTAAGTTCTTCTGTGCACAGAGCAGAAATTAGAGAGCAATTTGCTGTGTCCTGTGAAATGCTTTCCTCAGGTCTTCTTGTGGCAGATTCTGGTTGTAGAGAGCATACACAAACACATTCTGTTTAGGGCTTACAAAAAAACCCCACCCTGCATTTCAGACTTTATGCTTTCTCCCTTTGTGCAGGACCAATATTTGCTACCAGTCACTTGATATTGCATCTTTTAATTTGAATATTTCTAACTTCACTCAAAGTATCTTCACACTCACCAACAATATCTGGCCATATCGTAAAGCCACACACATCTTTTGAATGGCCACAGCAGCCAGAGGCTGTTTGGCTAATTTGCAGGTGCTGGTCATGCCTCGCATCATCATTGCTACAGTTCTGATTATACCTGGATACCAGCAAGGTTCCCCAAGTGCCACCCCATTCTCTAGGCATAAGCCCATATGCAGCCCTACATGGCAGAGATTTTTTTTGCTAACACACTGTAACTTCAACCCGAGTTTTGTAATGTAGCTTGGTTATGCCACAGTACAAAAGGCAAGAGAATGAACATAAATTTTTCTTACTTAAGTTGAAACCTGCAAATGCTCAGCAGCGCTGTCTACATTAGTAAACTAAACATGTCCTTGGGTACTGAGGCCAAATAGCATGACATGGTCTCACCTACACTGAAGCTGTAATCTTGGTCATCACTGATTGCTGGTTGGAAATGATTTCTGGAATGGTTTGACTGCCAAATTATATCCAGGAGCTGTTTGGGAGAATGCTAGTTGGCACATGCACAAACACAGTTAGATCATTTTGTCATTCTTTATTCTGCTAGATGTCCACGTTGCAAAGCCCAGGAATGATCCCTGGTGCAAGAGCAAAAATGACCAAGTTTACATGGTAGAAAGAAGATCTACCTTTAAATATCTTGTTTTGGCATTGATCTAAAAAATCTAGCTCAGAGTTTCCAGATATGTTCCATTTTTGGGAAACTACCTGCCCAACAACTGTAACTTAAAGAAAAGTGTTGAAAGGTATTGTGTTATTTCTATGGGGAGTTATATGGTTGTAAACAAAAACAAACAAATGAACAAACAAAAATACTAGAATATTTGAAGTGATTTGTGATGTTCCAGTTGTCTAAAGTCAGTGTCTTACACAGGTAGAATTATGGCTATTCAAAGCAGAATATAGCTGATCCTTTCTCTCATAAGAAAAACATGCAGCCATGTGGTGTAAGGAAGGAGTGACTTGCAGAAGTCCCTGCACATGGAGACTGGCACATACAAGAAATTGCCTGACAACATTTTATCTAAAGTGGCTGTGTTATGATTAAAGGAAATTAACGGTGGTCATAGGTTTAATAAAATTATTACATCCAGGAAAAGCATGGCAAGCAGGAGAAGTGAAAAGTAACAAGGCTCATGATGAAAAGCAACTTTACAAGAAGAAAGACTAGTGGCAGTATGATGCATAAATTGTTTTAAAAGGAAGAATACGGCACTCAATGTACCACTGAAATGAAGATTTGCACATGGTAAGTGCACATACTGAAATTTAATCTGACAAAAAATACGGGAGGTTTATACTCTAAACATTAAAACCAATTAATCCCAGAGAGATGAATGACGTTAGTGTGCATTTATTAATTTAACAGTTTGTATCCTCATGACAAGGGAAACACCTGGGACTTGCTGCACAATGAAAAATTGGTTTATTGGAAACCTTAAATTGGCTACAAGCGTTGAAACAGCTCAGGTCAAGCGGTGATAAATAATTTAAAGAAACCAGTGCGAGGTAGGTGTCACTTTAATTTTACATTAACAGATCTATTAGATGTTAACCTTGTCAGACAGGTAATTGCTAAATGAAATCATGCTTTTGTACCTTTGCTTCATAATATCATTTGCTTACTCATGCATTTTGTACAAACCTTGATGTTGGCACTGACACTGTTTAACATGTCCATTGCTTCAGACTAGCAAATACTGTATTATCCTTTAAAATACATTGTAAGTATGCAATATTTTTGTTTCTAGCAACTTGGAAAATATATTGAGTGTTACCTAGGAATTGACAAGAAGGGACATAGTGTGTTGGGATTATAAAATAATTTTCTATGCACATTTTTACTTGTCAGCATGTCTCTGGTAGAAATGACATGTAAATTTTAACAGGTGAAGGTATCCTGCCTGAAATTGTCATGAGGAATAGGTAATTTAAGGATTATTTTATTTGAATGCTTGGTGAACTCTCAGATATCTGCTGACAGCATAGGCTCTTGGAGAATTATTATCTTAGAAATAGAAGGATCTCAAGTCTGTGTAATTGTTTTATTTTTAAATAATAGAATCATAGAATGGCCTGAGTTAGATGGGACTTTAAAGATCAAATAGTTCCAATCTTCCTGGCCATGGCCAGAAACACCTTTCACCAGACCAGATTGCTCAGAGCCACATCCAACCTGGCCTGGAACACTTCCAGGGATTGGGCATCCACAACTGGGCAACTTGTTCCAGTGCCTCACCACTATCACAGTAAAGAATTTCTTCCTCATATCCTATCTAAACCTACTCTCTTTCAGTTTGAAACCATTCCCGCTTGTCCTGTCCTTAAATGTTCTTGTAAAATGTCTCTCTCCAAATCCACAGAAAATCTACAGGAACTACATTCATTTTGTAAGAGTATCTCAAAACTGGCTTGTAACTGACTTTGGATTTTCCTTGTAATTAAAGTCTCATTGGAGATTTATAGATGAGTGATATTTTTAAGGGGAAATGTTGGTATTGAACAGTGTTTGCAAGTTTTAGGTGTTCATTTTGAACCCAGTTGTGTTCCCATTAAAATGGCAGAAACATGACTGTTTCTAAAATGACCTGTATCATTGTTTCATGGGTGCTAATACACAGTAACGTGGAACTCTATAAAGAGAACATAGACTACTACCAAATGAAGACACTACGTTCTCTGTGTGAAGGGATTAGCCTCTGATGCGTATGATAAGACCCAGGTTCACTTGAGACCTCCAGCTGCTGTCCGAACTAGGGCCATGTTTAGTATAACTCATGGTGTAACTGCACTCCCTGTGTGTGATTGGGAAGACCTGGGTGGTGGTTGGATGTTCTCTGGGTTGTGGCTCTACACAAATCATGGTCCACAGACCTCCATTAAGGACATTAAAATTCATAAGTAAAACCCTGTCTTTGAAAGCTGCATAAACACATTGATTCATGTGGCACTGCAAGTACTATTTTGCTAGTTTCCAAAAAAGGAGAGCTTTTTAAAAGTCAGATTTTTCATCTAAACATCATTATAAATATTTTTACTTCTCTTGTACGTCATTTCCATTAACTTTTTTTGCCAGTCTTCATGAATCAGTAACTGTCTTGAGTAAGTTTAAATAAAAAAGAATTTAAAATTTAACTTAAATTTATTATTTCTCTGTTTTGCAACTTTAGCTTTGAGCTCCTTTTCATGGAGATGAAGGTACAGTGTCATCAATCTGAGAAAATCTTATAACAGCATTTCTGTATCTTACTAAAAGCATCATGAGAGATAACTCAACCTTACTCTTTTAGCAGTGTTTTATTTCAAATATGAATTTATCCATATTGCTTGTAAGGTAATGAATAGGCTGAGGTGAGAA
This sequence comes from Cephalopterus ornatus, assembly GCA_013396775.1. Lineage (NCBI taxonomy): Eukaryota > Metazoa > Chordata > Aves > Passeriformes > Cotingidae > Cephalopterus > Cephalopterus ornatus. The sequence continues at coordinate 164,948 of VZRE01008271.1, forward strand.
CAAAATGTTACTGTATCTTACATGTATAAGTATTTAAATTTCTCTGGGACAGGCTTCCTGTCACCTAGTAAAAGGTAGAGGTTAAGAGGCAACCTCACCAAGTCCACACTTGGGAGGCATAGGGAGTCTGAAAGCAAGTGAGAATGGTGGTGGTCAAAGCAGAAAAGAGAGTCTGGTCTCTCTAAAGAAAAGATGGGTGCTCTGCTGCTTGTGCTGTCAAAGAACACAGTAATTTTCCAAGGCAAAATTGCTGTTTTATACTTTAGTAAGAGTCAGTGGGTGCACACCTCTTGTTATTAGAGGAAGAAGATTGACGTTGGTTTGACACCAGACTTTGCATTCTTCTTCCAAAGGATGAAGGGACTGGGCTCCAACTAATGTGGTGTGTGGCTGTACAAGGGTGAATTCCACCAGGTAATCCATGGCGTTCTTTGTACAAAATTTCACAGAAGATAGAAGTGCATCATCTCTTTTCATTTTTTGGCAAGACCCAAAAATATGCCACTCTCAGACTTTTACCGGTGTAATACTGTAACAGTGCTGAGTGGCACTGGAAGTGTGCACGTGTGTGTGGTATATTTGTCTGAAGCTGGGTGGTGTAGGCCGTTGTTCTTGGGGACACCTTGCAACACTAAAGTTTTAGACAATTTTATGGAAATTTCTATTACTTCTGGCAAGCTTTAATGACAGCCAATACTCCACTCCAAGAGTGCAAGTATTCTTGCTTTCCATATAAAAATCTTTAGCTTAAAATACATTTGTCTATTTTTATAAGTTCTAAAGTTAAATGGTCCCAGGGGAAGGCGCTGCTCTTCCGTTACTAGCCTTCCAGAGGTGAAGTTGTCCTTAGAGTTGAGAAAGAAAGTTGCTTTAGCACTGTCAGATACCTAATTAATCCCTCAGTAAATAAGGCATTCTATAATTAAATAACCAAGATGTGCAATCAGTTCTAAGACAAAATGCTTTGCATATTAATATATTATAATCTAGGATCTGTACGAGGCTTGGTTTTGGTTATGAAGTGGTTGTAACAGACTTTTAAAATTATGGAGAACTCATTGCAGGCAAAACAGTGGGGTTTTTTGGCAAAACTCAGCTAAGTGGGACCTGCGAGCTAAAGATTGGAATGTCTACTAAAACCAGTTTTCAATAGGGAAAGCAGCACCGTTTCAGGCAGTGGATTGTTGTAAATATGCGAAAGGGATTGAAGAACGGACTTCCGAAATGTTAACAGAGCAGCTGCTGGGGAGCCAGTGTTAGTGCCTCGGGGAGATAAAAGTTTTCTCCGAAGTCGGTTCAGCACTTGCGACTTCGTGCTCTGAAGACCACAAGAACCAGAAGCGAGGTGGATCAGATATAATCTGCAATTAATCAGTTAGCCTGCGGGGTGGTCCGACCTGCTTGTGCGAACCACTCGGGGTTATAAACGCAGTCTTGAAAGCGGGAACTACACAAGACACCCTCTCGCTGAGGGAAAACAGCGGCACGCGAAGGAATTTAACAGAGCCTCGCTCACCTGGAGGCGCCGCCGGTCCGTCCCATTGGCTGCCTCTCGCTCCGCCCCCGGCGCCTCATTGGCTGCCCCGCCTCCCCCCGCCCCCCCGCGCGCGGCCGGTCCCGGCCGGCACCTGGAACGGCGCGAGGAGCGACTCCCACCGCCCCCGCCGCACGCGCCGCCCGCGCTCATTGGCGGCGGGGCCGGCGTGCTGCG